>VXBP01008204.1:739165-1114728 GCA_013400115.1 Rhinopomastus cyanomelas
GGATGGGGCTCTGGCCAGCCTGGTCTAGGGTGGGGTGTCCCTGCCCATGGTGGGGGGGTTGGAACTGGATGATCAGGTGGTCCCTTCCAACCCTGAGTGATTCTGATTCTATAAATTCTCCAGTGAAGTGATCCTGCTGTGGCAGGGGGATTGGACTAGGTGATCTTACGGGGTCCCTTCCAATCCCTAATGATTCTTTGATTCTATGATTATAAGAACCAGACAGTAGTTCCTAGCAACAATTCCCTGAAGAACACAGCTCTGTATTACCTGTCTGCACAGAGTTTCTGACACAAAAGTGACAGGACTGGAGACGAACACCATAAAGGGAGCGTACATGTAAACAGAACTGGTAAATAGCCATAACCCTTATAGCAAACTCACAGCTGTACGTAGCTTTTTAATTTCCATTTGCAGCTCTTCCTTCTGATTAGCAAACCTCTGAGTCTCTTCTGTAATGACCTGACATCCAACAAAAATACAGTTGAAAGTCAAAAACAAAAAAGAGGGGAAAAAAGATAGAAATAATCTACAAGAACATTATCTGTACAGAAAATAAAATGTCAAAGGGATTAATAACTGAAGCAGACATAATCTTAATTTATAGGATGATCCTTAGAATTGCTCAAGACAAAAAAAATTGCACAACCAGATCATATTGTAAACTTGGTTGTACAACAATAGAGCTTAAAAGAAGGAAAATATGAAAGAAGTAAATACAAGTGCAATAATTACAGATATGTTGAACTGTGCAAAGCCTGCTCCCAGAATTTTTTGTTTTATTTTTCTTATATTTTTCACTATCACAAGGCATTTAAATAGCTAGTATTTAAATATTTAAAGACACAACAGAACTAATATCTGTTACTCCTTCTTTGCTTCTACTGCCTGAACATTTCTCTCTCAGGGAAAATTTCGTAAATATTCTGTACCTCTAGAATTTGCTTTCTAAAATATGTTTACAGCTTTAAGTAGGATGATGGGTACTAACTGAAAGGAAGGGGTGTATCATTCTGACATTGGACAAACTGCATTCTCTGCAAGTCAGAGACAAGTCTCTTCAAGGCATTAATCAGCAGCTTAACCTAGGACCACACTGCTGCCCATCAACCTTTGCTTTTCATCACCTGTCTCAAACTGATATTAACAGTCGTGCTATTTCTGTGCATGTACAAGTTAGACCGTTGATGCACTTTTTCTTACAAAAATCTCTGGTTGCATAACATACTCATCTCAACCTTCACTTCAAATAAACCTCAGGGGGTTTGTAAATAATGTCATATGGTTGAGTGTTGATTTATCAGTGCTATAGAATTTGTTATCCCGGCCCTTGAAAAGAAGACAGCACCTGCTTTGTCTCTGGTACTTCTGTACAACATTTTGACATTTAGAAGAAAACAGTCTTTACATATTTCTAAAGAAAGCAAACTCCTCTGTTTTTTTTTTTTTTTAATTTTACCCCTTGTGTAGAAGTGGTTTTTTTGACTTTAAAGCTCCCATTGTGCTTCTTCTGATATATTTAGTACCTTGACTGAGGATTTATCTAAGTTTACGTCACAAGGCTTTTAAGAAAGGTCCAAATGGCAGAAAAGCTTTAAAAACTAGATTCCTTGACAGCATATAATTTGGTATCCCAGATCACTGCTGACTCTTGAAAACTCTGGCTTTGATTAATACTTGTTATATGAAATTACCTTCTGTATTTTCTGACCTATCCATGAAATGTCATTGCTACTGGAGTGCAAACTGGTGACATTTCCATCTTCTTGTGTTACCTCTGTGTTGGAAGATTCAAGTGCTGTCTCCTGAAATTAAAGGTATAAACATTCATCTCAGGTACTTAGAGAGAATGAGAGATCAGGTACTCGTTGTGAGGCAGAGCTGAGTTTGAAATAAAAAATGGACTCACATTAGAAGCAACACTACCACCACCAAGTTCCAGAGAGTGTTACAACATTTTTATTCCCACAACCAATCCCTGGATTTGATCCTACCAGCCCCCACAATTATTGGAAGCTTTTTGACTCAGATGGGCTGACTCTACTAATCTCTGTAATCACTGCTTTGCTTGAATTCAACAGAAAAATACACGACTATTAACACACAATGCATAGGAGTAACATTACCTTGTGACTGGCATGTAACTTCACATGAGGAGAAATTAATGTCAGCTTCCCATAACTATTCAATTTCCTTGACAATACCACAAATTAATGAATAAGGATACTCAGCCTTTCCTGAAGGCTATTCTTATACTTTTACAAATAGATCAGAGCTTATTTTGAGGACAATTTTTATTACATGTAATTGTATGATAATGGTCAAACTTTCTACCCCATAAAAATAAATAAAACACCTTAAATTCGTCTTCTGAAAGTGCTTCTGATGTGGGTTCTGGGTCAAACTGCCACTGTACCATGGATTTGAAAACAGTATTTTCACTAGAAATAGACTTGTTCAGTATAGCAAGAAGAGACTGCCAGTGTAAAGCAGCTTCATCATCAGTTTTCTTTATATTCCTAGGAAACAGAAAGGAAATAAATATTTTTTTTGTAAATTATGGAAAAGAACAAAGTATTCAATATTATTTATAACACAATTATTACATTGTTTTAAAAGCCTATTCAATATTTTTACATGTGAATCAATATTGAGTTCCAGAATTGAATAATTAAGTGAAAATTACACAGAATTACAAGTTCTGAAAAATGGATTACCCAGACTTGAAGTATTGTTCTGGTGGAGACATCTTTAATCTATACATCTATCTGATTTGTTATACCACGAAAAAGCTCTGGTTTTCAATGTTTCTTACTCCTAATGTCTTCTAGGAGCTCTCTGTAGTCACTGTTGAATTTCCATTAAAGCTGTGATGTCTCCTAATTGCTGAGTTAAAATAGTATCTAATGAGATTACATCTCTTACATCCCTAGAAAGCCCCTTCCAGATGGTTTATCTGAGAGTGATAAGAAGCTCATTACGGGTAATTCTTATCAGAAGATGTCCTAGTATCTTGTATTGTAACCATACCCAAAGTACTTTTCATGAGCTAGGGAGATCACCTTCTAAAGATGAGCAGCATGATTTTATTTCTATCTAATTCTTCTCCCTGCTTTGAAACTAATAAAAAGGAAGTGCAGAATCACAATCACGTGCAAGAATTAATCTGCCAAGATACAAGAATTTACACCGTCAGTATTGGTCTGCTACTTTATACATACTTCCATTCCAGACACACCAGTGCACCATCATCTTTGCCATTAACAAGGATGAATTTGCCATCCAGAGAAAATACCACAGATCTGATACCCCCTCCTTGATATGAATGGCAATGCTTTTGAGCAAGGATGTCCTAGAAAAGTCAGGGAAGCAGGATCAGCAAATACATTTTTCTAGTGGAATATGCTTGTAAATGATGCTGCTTTGCTTTTAAGTAAAAGTCAATCCAAAAATGTCAATACAAAATGTGCAGAAGACTAGGATTGATGAATTTAAAATTTCTGACTACAGATGGGGCAAGTCTATGATACATTGATTTTGCAGGAGATAAGAGTAGTAAAACTATCTACTCTAACTTTTATTGGAGAAGAAAGTAGTTTATATCATCTTATATGCATTTGTTAGAAAAATAACTATATCATTATATGCAAGTTCACTATCAACAAAAATACTGTCAGTCACATTTCTCATGAATTTTCCTGGAACACTTTATCTTCAAGAAACAAAAGCTTATAGTAAAAGAAATGTGATTCTATGAAAGTCTATGAAAGCAGCTTTCACACCTCTTCCTCATGTAAACCAAAACCTATGCCAGGATGCCTACCTACCATAGTGGAAGCATGATAGTTGAACAAAACACCATCCTTTGCTGCTGATGCCAGCCACTGGCTATTGGGTGATAAATGGAGAAAACCTGGCCCAAACTGACTGCTAGGAGTCCTCTTTTCTGACACAAATACCAATGGCTCTTCCAACATATTCTGTTACACAAACAAAATGTTAGCATCAGTTCAGATGATAGAAGTATCAGCCATTTTGAGAAGACTAGTGAGAGCTTTTGTGGGTCATCACATGCTTTGCAATTTAAAATGCTGTTGCACTCCTGAGCATTAGAAACAGTGTCATTGCTGTGCTGCTGGTTTGTCGCCCATCTCTCCAAAAGGGTCTGTATGCAGTGTGTTTGGGCCTGGAGTTTCTTGGCTCAGAAAGTACAGGACTTGTCAAGAAGGCGCTCTCACTTTTGAAATTCAAATTCTTGCTTGACCTGACTTTTTAACTGAGGAAGACCTATGAGCTGTAGAGTGCTCTGGTCCATCGACAGTTAATGACAGTGGCTTCGTTGTGAGGCAGAGCTGAGTTTGCAATTGTGTCTTAGAGTCATGGCCTCACATTGGCTCGGTTTCTTTAACCAGAGTTACTCAGCAGACCGCACAAAAGCAGACCTTCCAATAGAGAAGCTGTATGTGAAGAGCCTGCAAGGTGTGTACGTTTTATGAACCAATATTTGGCTTTGTGATAGAACAAGGAGATGCTTCTGCCAGGTTTCTGAGCAGGTGGCAAGATACTGAAAGTTGTTGCTTATGACCAGAATAGGTATATTTAGTGTAAAGAGGATTTCTTTAAGATAATACCCTGCTACATTAACGTCATCTGCAATCGTTGTTTGCTAGTATTTAACCACCACCATCAGCTTTGGAGAATTACCTCTTCAGAGATGGTATTTACAGATGAAAGGTGCACAGGTAGAGTAGCCATATAAAATGTTATCCTTCAGTCTGACTGCTGAGCTCAAAGGGTAATCCAGATCATACTGCTTCTTTTTAATGGTCCTAGCATTAAGCATTCCTTGTTTGTTAACACACTTATCATTATCTAAAAGATTGAAAACAGAAACAAGGAGGAAGAGACATCACTACCACTAATGCAGGTGCTTCCCCTATCAAGCAGTTTTAAAAACCAATCTCAGCAAGGAGTGAGCATGATGTGAGTTTTCTGTGAGGAGACTGGGAATTAAGACACTCAGCTTTAACACTAATTCTGGGATGTGCTGTTCTAGCATACCACAGCAAAGCAGAGATAGCTCTAGAAGCTCTAAAGGACTACTAGAATCAGTTTAAGGACAATGACAAAATACTGATTCTTGGGTAATAGGTGCTAATTAGCAGCGCTAATTAGCTTGCATGATGGTTCATGCCATCATTGCCTTAATCTAGAAATGTTTATGTATCTCTGCCAGGAACTACACACAGCCTGGGTGGTAGTGATTAAAACACTTCAGTTCACATTTTCAAAATGACATTTTCTTAATTTAAGCTTTGAAGAGACACCTGAAATTAAGACTGATGAAATAACTGTAGTTCTTCAGTAACTTTGAAAATCAAGCCCTAGAAATACAATGTTGAAAAGCAGGCATAAAACAAAGTGCAGTATTAGTGAGTATTTAAAGAAAATACTGACTGAATTGAAATTTACTTTTAAAATAAAGTTTGGAAATTGTAAAGTCTTTTAAAAATTAAATGTCAATAACTAGAAAATCTGACAGGCTTATTAACAGAAGTTTTCCCTACAGAAAGGTTTTGAAAGTAAGTCAATCGCATATAATGTGAGGGAAATGATAGAATAATAGAATGATGTTCAGAATGAACACAGGCTGCCATTTGCTGTCATGTGATAGGCAGAAGACATCACTGAAACCTCAAACTGTATTGATCTGACAATTCTTAGGTGACCAGGAAATGCATGGTGCTGCTGCCAACAAAGCTTGTCCTGAATGGTGAGGACACCAAAGGCAATGTTACCCTGCATTGTGCCTTAGCTAAGTTAATTCATTTAAGCCTTTCATGACAAATGAACTAGTTTCTCAGCTGATTCCAGAACGTACCCCAAATCATAGCATATCTGTTTTAGATATTCTTAGAATATTGGACACAACTAAAAGTTGGACTAGATGATCTTTTGAGGTCACTTCCAATTCCATAGGTTACATTCCTATGGCATCTCTAAAATCTTTTGCTGACGACACCAAGCTGGGAGGCTTGGCTGATGCGGCTGAGGGCTGTGCTGCCATCCAGAGAGACCTGGACAGACTGGAGGGCTGGGCACAGAGAAACCAGATGANAGCACTGGAACAGACTCCCCAGGGAGGTCGTGGAGTCTCCTTCTCTGGGGACTTTCAAGGCCCCCCTGGATGTGTTCCTCTGTGATCTGTGTTAGATAGTTTTGTCCTGCTCCGGCAGGGGGGTTGGACTCGATGATCTCTTGGGTCCCTTCCAACCCCTAACATCCTATGATCCTATGATCCTATGATCATTTTACATTTATCTCAAATTTTGAGGCTCTCTGCAGATAGCTGCCAAATAAAGCACAGAGGAGCTTCTAAGAGTCTGACTAAGAAGCCAGTCAGACAAGAAGAATGCGACCAGGCAAATTCTGAAAATGATCTAAGGAAATGCGACTTTATATTTGTCAAACCAATTAAAATCACAAAATTTATACCTTTATACCTAAAATTATGATGAAGAACTGTATGCACAGATGTGAATTGTAAATATGTTATTAGAATGATAGACTACATGAAAAAATTTACAAGTTTCAGAAACATTTTTTAGTTACTAGCCCATAATTTTTTATTCTTCATGATCAACCAGCAAAGTCAACAATTCCAGAAGTCCTGACATTAAAGATGCCTGGGATGGACATTTGTAACAGAAGATTGCACCCAGGTAGCGTGATGTACAGTTTTTTAGTCTAAAAGCCACAAAGGTTTTCAGTTCTTTGCCAGCACTGTCACTTTTGAGCTGGAATTGTGATTTGTTGGTCAGCTAGTCCATTCTCTTTCCTGTTATTGATACATGCCTTGGAGAACAGTAATATTGGTATCTTTGATAACTGAAATTAGAGGGAAAAAAATTGGCCAGGACAAAGTATGGATGAGGAACAGAATCACAGCAGCATAGAATCATCAAGTTCAAATGTTAACCAAATGCCACCATACCCACTAAACCATTTTCCGAGTGCCAGATCTATGTATTTATTGAAGCAGGAGTGGTGACTCCACCACTTCCCTAGGCAGCCTGTTTCAATAAAAAATTTTTCCTCCCTTGTTACAACTTGAGGCATTCCCTTTCATCCTACTGCTAAATAAGGGGGAAGATTATGTTTAGACCTCCCTAAGCTAAGTATCAAGAAGGGGAGTAGCTTAGTCTGAGCAGCAAGTAAACATCAAATAGTGAAATACATCAAACAGTAAAAACAAAATATAATTGATGTTGTTATGCATATTATCTACATATCCAAGAACTTGGAATAATTTTGAAGGCCGGGCATCTAGAATAAATATATGTCTTTCTGTAGTTCTACTGATGAGGAACTGTCCACTCTGATCATAAATAGCTAAAATACAAAACCAAGTAGAAAAAGGTTCAATACAGTCAATAAAAAGCATCAAATAATTCCACTCTTATAATTCTGATAACTTGACTGAGAGCATAAACACAACGGAAATTTCAGCCTTCAGGTTTATAGGATTAGGGCCTGACACAAAGCCTGGTGCTATGAGTGCAATTTCTAACTGAGTGGGTGGTCAGTCTAAAGCTAATGATACTGCACAGCAGTCTATGCTAGGAATTTTATAAAGATTTATTTGGCAACTGTGTTACTCAAGCAATAGACTGGCAATATTCTTGCTCTTGTTACTACATACTTACTGCAAAGACAGCAGTGGAAATTTAGAAAGAAAGCTTCTGTGAACAACTCGTGGAGCTTCAACTTTGGTAACACCAAGGAAGTAGATCTGACCTCTTCTGGTCCCTTCAGCAACACTGCTGGAGGAGGGACAGCAAGCCATAGCAGTTGCCTAGCTGAGAATTAAAAGATACTTAGCAGTTTCATATCTTTTTATATGTTATGTTGTATGTTTTATACGTTATGCTGTATGTTAGTATGCAATTGCTTTTACTGTTTAAAAGCCCCTAAAATTTGAATAAGAAACCTCAAGTGTTTTTTTAAATAATATTTTTTTAACAAAGAAAAGATTTTAGAGATGCCATAGGAATGTAACCTACACTCTGCATCTACATATGAAAATTTAATTCTATGCTTCTCAGAAAAAACCCAAACCATTACATTCACTATCCAGATTTTAAGTGAAAGAAGTTCCACATAAATAAAACAGTGTGCACTGTAATGTTTACCGCTATTATAGAAAGGGATTTGTTTCTTATGATGTCACATTTCAGTGTTTGAATGCATCTTAAATCATAGAATCATAGAATCACTACAGATTGGAAGGGACCCTGAAAGATCATAGGATCATAGGATGTTAGGGGTTGGAAGGGACCCAAGAGATCATCGAGTCCAACCCCCCTGCCGCAGCAGGACAAAACTATCTAACACAGATCACAGAGGAACGCGTCCAGGTGGGCTTTGAAAGTCCCCAGAGAAGGAGACTCCACGACCTCCCTGGGGAGTCTGTTCCAGTGCTCTGTGACCCTCACAGCAAAGAAGTTCCCCCTTGTGTTGAGGCGGAACCTCCTCTGCTGCAACTTACACCCATTGCTCCTGATCATCTAGTCCAATCCGCCTGCAACAGCAGGATCACCTAAACCAAATCAGGACAAAGCATTAACACTTTGAAATACTTTTAACAACTCAGTTCTTAAGCCCTCTTGTTCAGTTCAGTCCAGGCATTTAGTTTTGTACACTTGGAACTTTCCTTTCTTTTTCTGACATACATTAAAAACAAAAAAATTCTAAAGTAATAGAAAAAATTAGATTGTTATTTACAAATGCATCACTATGACAAATGTTTCCTCCACTTTATGGATGACTTAAATACGTGATTAGTTCAAGGAAACATTCTGAAAGATATTCTTTTAAAAATCTCTTTCATGGGTTGTTCAAGGAGAGTACTGAGTTTTCTCAGCACTGGTCCATCAAATCTCTGGAATACTATGCTATGCACTGAAAAATATTAAAGAAATACTAAGTTTCAGTCACTATATAAGCTCCTGGTTACACATACCTCAATATCAAGGTTTAATTTGCCGAGGCAAGATCCATCTTCCAGGAACCCAGCTAGTACTGCACCTGAAATTGCTACAGACTGTGGAACGGAAAAAACATAGTCAAAAGAGGGTGGAATAACCAACCAGTCTAGAAATTACTAATGATCTCCTGTGGAATAGAAACTGAAGTAATGTCCAAGCACAGAGGATCAAGGGTTATCAGTTTTGCTTGGAATTGCCTCACTTTTCTTTTAAGTCCAGTTGCTGCAAGGTACACCTGCCTAAGGAAAATATTTCATAATTTTTCTGAATTGCTGCGACTACAGGGATAGTCTTTAAGCTGAAGGAGACAATTAAGGACAAAACATAGAAGTTTTATCAGCAACAGACAAAAACCTGCTTATAATTTTCCTTGCATGGGAAAGGGCTTAAGGAGAAATCTTGTTTTCTCATATGAAAAATTATACACATCATAATGGTGCTTGAGTTCTTATATCCAGGCAATTTTGTAATTCCACAGTGAAGTACAGGTAGAGATCAATCAACCCTCACGTTAGTCATTTAGAGTTGGGGAAAATTTATCATCCCCATGCTAATGACAAACAGGTTCAGAAAAATTAATTGATTAAGACTCCAGAGTTCCTAGGCAGGCTACTTGAAGAATTCATGGCCTGGAGAAGAATCAGACTTGCTGGCTAAAATATATGTATTGCAGGAGTCAAAGACATAGGATGTAAACAAGGAATTTTTCAGAATGGACAGATCCATGAGTAGGACCTTCTTTGTCCTTGCAATCAGGACAGCAGCATTTCTCAGGCTGTTCTCATTTATGCTGAAGGCTGAAAAGGTCAGTAGAACTTTCTGTTCCAACATCTATTCTCTGATTTGAATCTACAGTTTGCTGAGCTATGTTCCTGAATAATAGTGAGTCACACAAATCAACAACAGAACCAATACAACTTTATAGCAATGTGTGCATTCTAGGGCATCTATATGGCCTTTTATGTGCCATAACCAAATGAATGGCGTTTACTTCCTTAAGGAAAAGTTACACAACTGCAACAAATAGCAGAACAGTCCCAGTCTCTGCATGGCTTTTGATTTTGTGCCTCAGCAACATACAGGTTACACGAAAAGAGATGCTATTGCATTTAACAAGGAAAACAATTTCTTACCACACAGTACTTGTTCTCTGGAGCAAGAAAATCAGCTGCCAAAAAGCAACCTTTGCATGCGTCCAAGAGTTTGATGGCTTCTCCACTGTGGGCAGGTTTGTAACTATAGGCTGTCCCCTGAAAAATAAAGTGAAATAATCCATTGCTAGGCTATGAAACTTGTCATTAATCACTTTAAGATGTCAATAAAAAATGCACACCTTTTTAAGCTTCACTTGTTAAAGTTTAATATTTGATTCTACATGAGATAAAAAGTGCCAAGTAAAATTCATCTGAAATTGGTGGGTTATATTAATTTACACTAGATGGTCAGGTTAGAGTGAACCAGCTATTCACATTTTCAAGAGGCTTTGTTTCTCAAAATTGCTTTAATAGACTAATTTAAACCCACCCTATTTCATGATACTCCAGGAATCAATAAATATCCTAAACCAACACAAAAGATAATTAATCAATCTTAAGCTTTAAGAGTTGTTTTTATCTAAAGGTCTCAACATTTCTCAGAAATAATAATTCTGACAAAGATTCTAGAACTCCTCTACTCATTTTATACATGGAGAATAAAATCACAGAGACAGTGCAAACAAAGTTACCATTGCACTGTCCTGAACACAGAACCTGACTGACACGCACATAAACCACACATCCACCCAGGCCAAAAACATTCTAAGATCATAAAAATTTGCAATTTAAATTAATAAAAGTCTGAAAAACAGGTGGAATTTGAGGATTTTGGTCCCTTGTGTAAGGTTTCTGGACATCAGCCTGGTCAAAGAAGGATCTTAGACTGGGCTGCTAGACAAACTCAGGTACATATTTAGAAAAACTTCATGGGGTAGCCACAGTAGGTCTGTAGCTACACTTTTCTAAATCTGCAGCCCCACATCAAGCCTAGAGCTCATGCTGAGTAGCTCCCACATGACCCGGACATGCTAGAGACGATGTACATGTACTCCCCTGTGCACACACATGTACTTCGAAAGAATTAGGTACTTTGTAAACCACATCTGTAGGAGACAATTGTGCTGTGCTCCATTAAAAGTTCTTCCAATCTGTCATTAAAAACATATGATAGACTAAGCTCACATCTGATAAAATTTGTTGACTTGTGTGATTGTATTACAGACATTCATATTAATAGTATCAGCACACACAATCACAGGAACATCCCATAACGTAATGCTGTTCTCTCAAATGCTATACCTGGTCAGTGATAAGCAGAAGTACAGTGTAATCGGGAAAGAACATGAGGCTGGATATGGGTTCTAAGACATCAGCACAGATTTTCATCTCATACTGGAGACCTTTTATGTGATAAAAGATTAACACGCCCTCCTGTGTAGAAAAGCACAAATCCACATTGAGGTGTAGGTAATTTATTCTAGCCCACTCTGGCCAACTGAGCTGCAGGAACTTCTGAAACTCTCTAAAGTAATAGTGTTTAACTGTAACTAATGGTGTCATTTGCCTTTAGTATATTTAAATCCAAAGGACTCTTATTCTGGCTAATAATCTATCAAAAAACCAGTAGGTTTTAAGTATGTCTTGGTCCATGTTTGATTACAACACACTCTCATCAGCCAAATCGTAAGACTTTGCATCAGGTGTTTTTGAGATACTATAAGCAGCAATGTACAATGCCATTGGCAGTTTGGGTTAAATATTGAGTTAGATTTGGCACAAAACAATTGGCAGCTCTCTTGGCCATTTTATATCTTTTCCATTCCTCTAGAGTACCCTCGATACTTTGCTAAAAATGGAATGGTCCTCTTCTGCTGTTTCTTCAATTGCAAAACTAAAACTCTTCCCACCCTCCTCTCTTCCAGTTTCTTGTCTCAGTTTTAAGAAAGAAAATATATAAAACACCAGATAAGGCCTTCACAGTTCTGTAGCCCTCCACTACATTGCTGACTCCTGTATTTTGCATTGAGATTAGCAAGTATATTCCATTTGAATGCTCTTTGATTTTCACACTATGAAGAGTATGTTTAAAACATAAAAGATGCCTTACACTTCCTGCTGCGTACAGTCCATTACAAAATGCCATGGCAAATAAAACTGGGTTTTGCAGATCCTTTGATTTGGCATCTGAGAACACAAAACAAGCATCAAATATAAAGCTTCATTTATTGCAACAATGTGCTTCAAATTAAAATCTGGGATAATTTACTACTTGTGAGTAAAAAGGCTCCATGGGCTACATATTCTTTGGGCTTTTTGCTGTGATCATGAAGAGAAAAGTTGGTATAAATATTCTGAATGAACAGTACTACGGTGGTCTGATGAACTGGAAGTACATTTGAGATACCTTTTTACTATTTAAAGGTTGCTAAACAGACAGATTAAAGGACATCAATAACAGAATCATGGAATCATTTAGATTGGAAGAAACCCTGGAAGTCCTCTGATAGAACCTCCTGCTCAGCACAGAGCCAACCTCAAACTTGGAACCAGCTTTTCGAAGTTAGATCATGTTGTCCAGTGTCATATTCAGCTGAGGTCTGAATATAGCCAAGAATGGAAATTCCATAGCTTCTCTGAACAACTTATCTCAGTGTTCATCTTCACTGTGAAATTTTTTTGTGATATCTACCCAGAATTTCTGCAGATGCAATCTATGTCCTCTGCTTGTCTGGTTCCATCTGCTCTGTAACCTCACATCAGGCAGCTGAGGCATAGTTAAATTCCTAAAATTTCTTTTCCTTAGGCTGAACAAATATAGTTCTCTTAGCTTGTCTTCGTATGCCACCTACTTAGAAACTACAGTAATCTTTGTGACTCTGTGCTGAACTAGGTCCACTATGTAAAAGTCTTTTTGTACTATGGAGCCCAAAACAAAGTGTTTGAAAAAAACACCTAAATCCTTACTCAACTAAATTACAAGTTATTACAGTTCTCAAAAAAAAAAAAAATCACTAAAACAAAGCAGTAGGAAACCTATCCTAGCATCACTTATTCAAATTTGAATTAGAAAGAACATAAATTATTTTGCTGCCACTGTTTTTCCTGATGCTACTCGTTTGGCTGTTTATTAGGACAGAAGCTATTAATCATTTGTCATATATACACACAAAAAATTGCCATCTGTGTGTCTTACAGATGCCAGTGTGAGCTGAGTTTTTCTAACCCTTGGCTCCAGCTGTACTCACATATTATTAGTCCCAGACAACACTTGTGCTGCCTAAAATCTATTAATTTGATTTGAATATGGAAATACCTTTCTTTCTCTGCTCTTCTCTACGAGCACATGACACGATGTCCGATACTGTACACACATACTCTGCACAAAAGAAAAACATTTATGTCAACCTTGTTTATGTGAATATTGCAATCAAAGTCTTGTACTGCAATCTACTGAACAAAAAGTTCAAAGAAAGCCCAGGAAAAGCCTGAATGGTCTGAGTGGTCAAATATCCTTGTTGCCTTCTATTAAACTGGCAAAAAGAATTCTGGTCACACCCCAGTGTTTTATTTGTCAATTATTTCCAATTCTTGATTTGATAAACTTCAAAATTGGTAATTTCAAAAGCAGAGAAATATGTATGGCTTGTTGGGTTTTTTGAAGAGCATCCTTCTACGTTAATTACAAACCTGAGCAGACAAAGTACTTTGGGAAAGTCAAGGATACTTTCTGAAGATTAAAAAATAATTTATTAAGTGTCAAGAGAAGAAAACAAGACCATCACCAGCCTGTGTATTCACACTGATTCAGGGTTTATTACAGAAATGTCCTATGCTGGTCTACAACAGGATACTACCCAGTTCTAGAGCTAGGGAGAATCATATTCCAGTACTCCTCTTAGACCTGATTGAACCAGTGAATTCCATGTGCACAGCAGGACTGACACCTTCCATCCTTGCACAGGATAATAAGAGGCAGGTTGCTACTGCCAGAATGCTCTGTGCTAGCTGTGTCTCACTGTCCTCCATCTCAGAAGCCCTCAGAATGGACACAGAGGTAGCACGTGGCAGATAGCTGAGGAGAGACTTTGGGATGCACAAAATGAAGAAGGCATGGAAAACTTTAGTCAGTCACTAGTCAACTAACGGTCTCCAAATTAAAAATAAAAAAGCAGGTGAAAATACATATAGGATAGACAAAAGGCCTTGACAAGTTGCAATCAATGTGCAGTCCTTCCATCCTAGAATAAATTAAACGCAGATTTCTTTGTCTGAAGCCAAAGACATCTGTGCACTCTATTTCTATACTTTCTGCAGTAAAGCCTGGTAGTCTTTACAGCCTTGTTTTCACTAGAAAATAATTTATGTGAGAGCTGTTCTTATGGAATTCTGTTAAGTAACTTTAAATTAATTTTTCCTGTTTGAAGACTTATGAATCTTCAAAGATCTCTTCTAACACTATTGAGCATATCAGATGAGAACAATCCAATACTTCATACAAAATAGACTAAACTGTTGGTATTTAACTAACAGTAAAAAGATTTCATGTAGGTGGTGTGCTAATACTTCAATCCTGAAGTATTCCTGAAAGTAATCTTGATGTATGTTCTGGTTTTGGCTGGAATAGAGTTCATTTTCTTCCTAGCAGTTGGCACCGTGCTGTGTTTAGGATTTAGTGCGAGAAGAACACGGACAACATACTGATATAATTGTTGCTAAGCACTGCTTATCCCAAGTTAAGAATTTTTCAGTTTGCCCTGCTCTGCCAGTGAGAAGGTGCACAAAAGGCTGGGAGGGAGTGTGGCCAGGACAGCTGATCTGAACTAGCCAAAAGAATACTGTAGAAAATCAAGCCTAGTATATAAACTGGGACAGCTGACTGGGAGGGGCAGATCACTGCTGAAGTATTGATCAGCATGTGGTGAGTAACTGCATTGTACATCACTGCCTTTTCTTTGGTTTTATTTCTCTTTTTGTTACACTCCTTTTCTTAACAAATATTACTATATTTTAAACTTAATACTGTTATTACAACTAGATTAGTTATTAAACTGTTCTTATCTCAACCTATGAGTTCTACCTATTTTTAAATTCTTCTCTCCACCCAGTGGGAGCAGGAAGGAGTGAGCAGGCAGCTGTGTGGTGCTCACTTGCTGGGTGGGGTGAAATCATAACAATGTACTCAGAGCATTTTCTTTTCTTGTCAAAGAAAAACCAAAGGCAATTATTGGGTGCTGAAGAAACCCACACAGAAGTTCAAAAGACATTCTCAGTGTTTATCACACTAATAAAAAAAAATGGTTTTAAAATATAGCTTTACAATTTCTGTAAGGTACACAACAGGGGAACAGAAGAAAGCAAAAAAAGCTTTCACTTTCTTCCCTACTTGAATAAAACACACAAGGCAGCTATTCCTTACCAGGTGGAGGCTTTTGCTGAAGAACAGAAACACCACATGTCACAGCACCAATTGCCAAAACAAATCCTTCTCTAAAGCCCATGTAAATTTGAGAGGTTGAAGTCCGGCAGTGGGCAGAAGGATGCAATGAAGGCTTAGTGTAATTTCTAGGCTTCAGCACAAAAATAAACACGTTAAATCAACAATTGACAATTCTTTCTACAAGCAGTTACATACGTTTTCAAGCAACCAAATACATTACTTGTATAGCATCAGCCTTATTTTATTCAGTCATCCCTTCACTGAGGCTAGTAGCTTGAGAAATGCAAACTTTTTCCAGAAAAGTCTGTTTCTGAAGGTAGTGGTGGTGAAATCACCTCTCTCACAAGAGGTTTGTTAAAATGATAAATGATATTTCAATTGAAATACTACATATTTTAAAATTTTATCTGGACCTTCAGCACTTACATCTCTTACAGTTTTGTCCTCTAGCTTGCAAATCCTTCTGGTATCTTTCCTATCCTCACAAAGATACTGGCCCACCATAAGCAGGTCATTTCCCACTTGGTTAACAATGAAATTCAAAGCATTGTGCCCCTACAATTATGCTTTTCATGTCAGAATAACACTAGAAGCCTGCATTGAAATGATTACCCACTATGACCTCATGCTGACAAATGCTTTTCAAACTGCATTTCAGAGTAGTCTTTCACTTTGTAGACATAATCTGCACACTTGGTCTTGCATACTTGGCAGTACTAAAACACTCTTTGTTTGAATAGTCTATCCTATCATATAATCCAAACTGCCCTGTGAAACAGCTCTGTCAACCTTTGTGTCATCTGCAAATTAGTTCCAGAAATATCTCTGCCACAGACTTTCCATGTGCCTTGAATTTAATTTCACTAAAATAGATCTCATAAATCTGTCACCCATAAAACAGGAAGAACATCACTTCTCCACAAATATTATTTGACAGTGACCATTGCAGATATAACAATAATAGGGGTCATATAAGTACCATGCTAAAAAGAACCAGACTGAAGAGAATTCAGGGAAGAGAGAAGACAAAACACAAGAAAACCAAACATTTAAAAGAGCCATCCATGGGAACAGATGTAGTGAGGAACACCGGACAATATGATGGATGAAAAACATTCTATAAATCGTCACCTGTCTCAATAAATCTCTACAAAAAGAAGTGATATGGACGAAAACATAGGACAGAGATTCACAAGTACCCAGATTTCATTAGTAAATTAGTACAATATGCCAAGAACTTGCTGTATGATTCTGGTTAAGTAACTTACCCTCTATTTATATTTACAATGCATTTAAAATTTCTCAGGGGAGGAATGTTACAAAAATAAAGACTATTAGTATTTACTTTATAAATCAAATAAGACTAACAGTAATACATCTATAATGAATGTGACTGTACATCACCCAAAGAAACATTTAATATCGGTAGTTAGACTGGTTTTATGAGACTTGAACATTCCAAATGTTTGGGAAGGTTGTAACTGTACTGCAGTGAGTCAGTGTAAAGACAATGTCTGTACCTTTGTGGCTGCTTTCATGATGGTCTTTTAATATAAACCAGATAAAATATGAAAATCCTAGGATTAGGTAAATCTCAGACCAGATACTTCTGGAAATATGCACTGGTATGAAGGTGCATAATCATCGTAACAATGATGCTGCATTTTTTTAAACCTCTCCTTTTTAGACCTCTGCTTTTGAGTAGCACCTTTTCAAGGGAAAAAAAGTCCATGATGGATCCTTGTTATGAAAAAAAAAATAAATAAAGCTGGTACTGGGGACAAAGTGGAGTCAAATGGGCTTGTCACGGTAAAGCATACTGAGTCAACCCAGGTCTCAAATGTAAAAAATATGAAAAAAACCCAAAATTAATCTAACGCAAAAAAAAGGATGGAAAGCTGTAGGGTATTTCAATTCCTTCCACTCTGCTGCCCAGTTGTGGTTACACATTGGTACGTGCCCAGCCTCAGTATCTTTCTCTACAGTGTGGAACCCCACGCAGGCTAAAGAAGCAAACAAGTGCAGTGACAACGGACTAACGTTCTCACTTGGTTCTTATGTTTCCTCTGAGTGGGCTACAGCCTCCATTCTGGGACAGCCAAATTCTGTTAAGCCTCACAGGCCTAACATGGCCATTGTTTGGCTTTTTTCCCCCCCAGTACCATCTGTAATTCACTTCACAGGCCAAAGAACAAAGTGGGTTTTGCAATTCCTCATCTGCACACAATATATGGCAAAAAAAAAGACAATACCCCTGATGTGCACATATTATCTTAATTTTCCATGTTCTAAGTGATCTGAGGTAGAAGCAATTAATGTGTAATCAGAATCAGTAGAGGATGTTTGTAGCTGCTGATTATTCTGAAAACCAAGTGCATCAACAGTTTACAGAGTTAAAATTCTAACTCTGCAAACCTGAATGCATGATCATGAAAAGAGGATGATGTCTGTGGCAGGGGGATTGGACCAGATGATCTTTCGAGGTCCCTTCCAATCCCTAATGATTCTATGATTCTACGTCTGGAAAGCATCATTCTCTATTTTCACTTTTTTATTCTGAGGGATAAGAAAAGTTTGTGGCAGAACCCTGTGGTATACTAATGTGACAATACAGAACTCACATTTGTTCATTGAAAAGATGAAGTATAATGCCAGTATCATCTTACGCGCAGTAGTTTTGGTGTCTGGGGTCTGAGATATAACACAAGCCACCAAATAGAAACTGATGGTCTAATCTTAGAAGAGAATCACAAATTTGCAAGTCCATAGAATCGTTGAATCATTTAGGTTGCAAAAGACATTTAAGATCATTGAGTCCAACCATTAACCTCACTGTGCCAAGCCCACCACTAAACCAGTTAAATGTTTTCACACTGCTACATGTTCTAGTTGGCAGTCAGATGAAAGACTATTTAAATAAAATGAGAACATTTCTGAAGCCTCTCAGAAGAGGCATCTCAAGGGAATCTAACAAGTAAACAATCAAATACAAGTCAGACAAATGGGCAGGCCCAACACTCAGTGGTTTTGACAGTAGTGTGGGAATGTATTTGAGAATGTCCATAATAAAGCCTTTTGTGTTTCCATAGCTTGAGACATTTTTGGAGAGAAAAAGAAAAGAAACCCCAGAGGGAAGTAAGGATACCTGAAGGTTACTACCGGTTCAGTATGGAAACAGATTCTCAAGATTTCAGCAGATCTTAATATCTTGGGCATGGTTAAAAGCTGACATGCTAATACTGCTGCTGGGATACAGATTAGTACCTCCACTGCACAAATCTATTACTATGCTAGAACCTGTGTCAGAAATCTCTACCTTGTCCTGCACTGTGCAGTGGCAGTGTGCCTTCCAAGTCTCCTGTCAAAATGGATTTCAGAATTACTGAGAAAACAGATCTACTTACTAGTTTACATCTGTTTAACAGACACTAAAATTAATTAACACCTATTTGCATAAAAAAGGAATATTAAAAAGGGAAAAAATCAGTAACTACCATGAATGTTTCTGCTTCATCTCCCACCAGTCCAGCAATGACTGAAACTAGCAAATCAGGGCCATAGTATGGATCTTCACCACGAGAACCTGGGAAAAACAAATCCTTCTGAGGACTCAGGGACCCTTGTCCGTCAGGGAGTTTCACAGGGCTGTGAAAAAAGCAAGAGACACTGTCTGAGGAAAAGAAATACCATTAATAGTGACTGCTGACACAATTCGAAGAAGCTTGTTTTCAAAACTTTGAGACACCAACTCAGTGAGGTTTTTCTTCTGCAAGAGTAACAGAAGATCGCTGTAGACAACCATTCTACACTATGCATATCATCTCACTGTAAAGTAACAGTTATGCCACTACAAAAGAGGAATGTTCCTAACTGAAATAAATGGACTATCTCAGTGTCTTTTTTGCATTGCCTTGTATAAACAACTCTTCAATGTTACTTTTTATACACTAATCAGAATTATATATTAATCCTGATTACATATACAGTTTATATATTAATCAGGATTAATTAAGTCACACACCAAACTTGCATATGCTGTGAGGATTCATGCTTTATGTTTATTTGGAGAAAGTTTAACGCTGATGAAATATTAGCAGTGCCTGTTGCAGTCTGGTAATTGGTGTATGAATGCGTGTTTCAAGGCAGGGGTCAAGGATTCTGTGGTTTACAAACTATATTGATTTATGACTTGGAAAACAATTATGTTGCAAATTAAAGATTTGTCTATACTTTCACTAGCCTAGCTGTGTCAGTTATATTGTTTATACTCATAGTTGATGAGATTAAACACTCTCTGGGATTGTAGAGTAGCTGCCACTGAAACAGCATAGGTGGAATACTTCAAGGATTCCAACGTGAATGATACAAACTACTTTTATACCAGCCTCAGAAACCATTTTAGCAGAAATAAATTCAAGGTTTGCTGTGCTCAGTGAACTGCATTGACAGGGGCCCTCTGGACCTGTAAATTTGCCACGCAGAAGCAGTAAATCACACAGAAGGTTGACATGGCTTTTGTTACAATTTGCAATTGCAATTACAGCAACATATTGTTTAACTACACTTACTAGGGAACAACTTGATCCAAATTTGGTGGGTTTACAGCTACAAAAGCAATGCTCAACACAGCCTCTTTCAGGAAAGCAGTCTGAGCACTATCTTAATTCAGTCATGCAGCTTGTGACAGAGGCTGCCAAAGCAGCTGGTTAGTATTAGCTTCATGAAGTGCATAATCTGGACATGTGAGAGCTAAGAAATTAATCATAAATTCAATTGACTTGATCGACTAGATAGATTCACACTGGTTGTGACTTTACAATTCTGATTGAAATTCCTAGGTAAACTAAATTAGATTACATAATTTGCAAATAAATGTAGGTTGCTAGTCTTAGTTACTCAAATATACTCCTACGTTTTTCTCTTAACCTGAAGGATTTTCCACTTTGGCTTAAGGTGATGCTCATCATTATTCCTTTCAATACACCAGATAGTAACAGAACTATCATTAACAAAACACAGTTGCTGCCAGTTCATAGGGTTAAAACTTAAAGATGTCGCTGTTACCCCTGGCTGAGACTCACTGCACAGGAGGATATTTTCTTGCCAGCTCCTTCATAAGGAGAGTAAAAGAAATCACATCCATTCATTAAGGAAAAAACATTCAAGTCAAAGATCTGATGTGATGATGATTGACATTCAAGTTCAAGTGTGGAAAACAAACACTTTGTCACTGACAAAAACTTCTGCTGTCAAACAAGTCAAGTCCTCTGAGAATAAAAAGGAGCTGGTTAATTAGCCACATGTTAAATTACTACTGCTACAAAAAGATTGAAGAGTAAAATAATTTTGAAAACTGACATTTTAGAAACCTTATCACGCACTTGTTTTCACAAAAAGACCAACAGAGCCAGGAGATGTGGATTTTTTTCCATCAGTTTCATCACTGACTACTTGAATGAGCCCAAATAATTAACTGTTCAGCAGCCAAGACGTCAGCCTTGCTTTGCCAATCTGTAAAATAATGACAACAACATTTGCAGGCTTGCACTTGGAAGGTACTATAATTAGGAAATAAACCACAGTCAGCCTGTGAGTATCCAAGGATTAATTACTTGGGTATTCTGGTAACTGTACTGCAAATGCAAACATACAAGCTATGGCTGCATTAACAAACCTCAGCACAAAACAGGGCAGAATTTGTGTGGGGCTGTTATGCACAGCTGACACAAGCCCGGGAATCCACTTTCCACTGATTTCTCTTTTGTCCAGTGCAGCCTATGTTATGTTCTTGCCATCTCATTTGCATATCACTCCATTATCCAGATTAACTTCTTGACTGCATTTGCATTTTGAAGTGCTGTCCAAGAACTGATTAACATCATTTTAAGAAAATGGTTAAAACAGTTTTTTAATTTTTTGGACAATATATCTGGCTGCTAATCTAAGTAACATTTACAGCTTTAGCATTAATTATTACTGCTGAGAGGAAAGCAACCTAAAATGCATACACTGCTGTAAATGTACAACGCTGTTGTTCTGGCCTGTAATAAATTCACTCACAGAAACAGATTAGGATGCAAGACAACAGTTAATGCTGACAGCATATGTATGAGAAGGACTCATACATACACAAGTAACCCTCATTAAAATTACAGAAAGGTATAAGCTGCAATTCTAACTTTAAAAGGTATCAGTGTAGCTCTTGCTCTAAAGATCTGTCAGCATGTTCTCATCTCATATCCAACAGAAAGTGCCAGCACTCTTTTATAGTAGATTATTAAGATCTGAAACAATATGGTACATATATCTGAAAACTAATCTGACACTAAGACACTCTTTTGAACAGAAAAGAATAAAGATCTAGGGATAAAATATATCAGATGAAAGGCAGCTTTTAGTTATCCATAAGCTTTCTATATTTGAGATTGACATAACTCTCAAAACATCCCTTATACCTCTGATTTCAAACTGTCTGCTAAAATACCATGCAACAGTCATATTGTAATGACACATCAAGAATGCTCAGCATTGAGATCTCTTTCATCTGTACACACACATTTCTACAATGAATGTGCAAAATAATCCAATTGCAAAAATGAAGGTCCTGATCTCCCATCTGTTCTCTGTTCAAGTTATTATAAATTCCAGAGTTTAATCCGGCAAAGTACTTCTATTTTGTTATTAAATTATTTCTGACTGAGCTCTAGGATGGTTCTTTTATGAAATTATCTGCTGATAGTCATATTCATGCTGATTCAAACAGGTTTAAACTGTTTCAACTGATGAGGCTGGGAGGAGTACAGCTTAAGAGCAGCCCTAACGAGAAGGACTTGGGGATGCTAGCTGATTAAAAGCTCAACATGGGCCATGAGTGCAGTGCAAAAGGCCAGCCACATCCTGGGCTACATCAAAGAAAGCATGGCCAGCAGGCCAAGGGAGGTGATTCTGCTCTTGTGAGTACTGCATCCATTTCTAGAGCCCCCAATATAAGAATGATGTGGAGCTGTTGGAGCAAGTCCAGAGGAGGGCCATAAGGGACACCAGAGGGCTGGAGCACCTCTCCTATCAAGACAGGGTGAAGGAACTGGGATTGTCTGGCCTGGAGAAAAATGTGCTCCAGGGAGACATTTATGCAGTGTTCCAGTACCTGTAGGGGCCCTACAAGAAAGCTGGAGAATGGCTTTATACACAAGCTTGTAGGACACGAGTAATGGCTTCAAAGTGAACGAGCATACATTTAGATTAGACATGAAGAAGGAATTCGGTATTATAAGGGTGGTGAGGCACTGGAACACATTGCCCAGACAAGCTGTGGATGCTCCATCACTGAAAGTGTTCAAGGCCAGATTGGATGGGGCTTTGAGCAACCTTGTCCAGTGTAAGGTGTCCCTGCTCACAGTGGGAATGTTGGAACTAGATGATTTTTAAGGTCTATTCCAGCTCAAACCACTCTATGGTTGTATGACTTCCCTACGATTCTATGAAATGGCCACTGCTTTGAAGCATTTAAAGATTTACGGGTATTTCTACTTCTGAGAATAATCTAGAAAAGTATTTTAAGAGGGTGGATTTTTGTTTAACTGTATAAAGTGAACACATTAGATCATGTGTGTTATTCCAGCTTTAAGTGACAAGCATGTTTGCTTTTCAGGCTAGTGAGACTATGTTGTTGGTTTCTACAGTGATGGACACACTTCCTTTGTGAACCATCATGTACAATCATAGTCCACAGCAAACATTACTCTTTGCCTCTCACTAACTGCACAAACAAAAATAATCGTTGAACTATTCATATATAGAATATTCCTTACATGACTTTGCTTGCCTTCCTCCTACTCCACCCTTCCCACTTGTTTTGAATGTGTCCAGACTCCAGAGTCACTGGAAGCTTGCTGGCAATGGAGGCAAGTGCACAATTATACTTTGGGAACAATTACAGTGAAATATTCAAACTTTCTGTATCTGCACCATATTATACAGTATTTCTTTTCATGACAGTGAGCAGAAAATTATGATCCCTGTGACCCACAGAAGTGTAATCACAAGTAAGAACCAAAAGAGAGAACCAAGATCAAGCACAAATAATTAAGAGGACCACAGAAAGGTCCAACGGGACTAAAAAGTAGAAATTTGCTTTAGAACACTTCTGCCTTTTTCTGCAGGCAACCTTCTTTCACAGACAGCAGGGTACTCAATTTCCAAGGGTGAACAGGAAATTAATTGATGCTGAAGACTTTAGAAGTACTCCAAAACATGTGTCAAAGAAGGTAGAAGACAGCTGTCACAAAGTAACAGCCATTCTAACCCATGACTACTAATGACAGAAAATAAACAACAAATTTGTTACAGAAATTTTGCAGACAATAACTGATCAGGAGAAGAAAAAGGAATTAAGTCAATCAGTGTGTCTTCCCCACTTGTTAATTTATGCTAAAACAGCACACACACAAATATTAGTTAAATGTAAATGGTATTAAAGAATTTTTTTAACTCTTACCATACTGAAAGAATGAATTCTGGGATTGAAGAGTAACTGGCTAAATATGGGCCTGTGAAACTAAATGCCAGTAAGGTGTAATCCAGCTGGGCATTACCTGAAATGTGAAAATAAAGAACAAAGTCCTTAATTGCCCTCTCTTTACCGTAAACTATCACAGACAGAGTACTCTTCTCAGTTCCTTTACATACGCTAACCCTTCACGGACATTCACTAGGCTCCCGATTTCTTTGCCTTGTTCCAGACTATTGTTTCAATTCAGTCATAAAAACATTCTTTATGTATCCCTGCTTGGAATTTTTTCCATTTTTTGTTCTCAATAATACACTGAATTTTTGAAGTAGGAACATGAATAGTAATGCCACTAAAGAGAGACATGCTATGTGGCATGGGAACAATATACATTAGATCCCAGACTCTAAAGTTTAACTGCAAGAACCCTCATTCTTTTCACATCTCAGATACCTCAATGTGGCTTTCAGCAGTCTGGCTTGGGAGACTACTGTAATATGACTTTTTTCAGTTAGCCTGATTGTATTTCTCTAAGATTAATTCCATCTTATTCCATTTGTTTTCCCTTTAGAACAGCTTTATTCTATCATATTCCTCCCTAGCTTGAGACTAACTGAAAGTAGTGCAGTGGAAAATTCACTTCACTGCTTTCCCTGCTTCTTGTCATGAGACAGTTTCCTGTTACAGTTTTTAAAATCTAAGCCAATAAAAACCTTCAGAAATTGGATTATTTAAGTATTGTTTTAATGAAATGGGGAGGGGTTGCCACATCACTACCTTTTAATTCTGTCAGTTTATTCAGTTCTGGAAACGTGTAGACATATATGATGGGATTCAGCTTGCGGTCAGAAAAGGCCAGCACTTGATGGTTCCCATTCACTGCAAAGGCTCCCACCTGGCCAGTCTGACATGGCAGCGCTGTTGTCTTCTTTGTTTCAATGTCCAGGAAGAGGATGTAATTGCTGCAAGGGTAACAGATGGTTTGATTGTCAATAAAGCCAAACTTCTTAGAGAATCCCTGAACCCAACTTCAGAAAGAGCAATTGAATGTTAAAACATTAATCAAAGACACACATTTATCAAAACACTGTGATAAAGGGTCAATCTTACCCTGATGGAGCACAACGGACTGTCCTAAGAATGTAGAAAGATGCTTATATTTCCTTCAGTTTTCATGAAAAATAAATGTACCCAGCTCACAGTCTGGTTTTGTACTCGTACATCACCCACATTAAGTAATAGAGTATACCTTTATTCTGAAAGACTCACACAGGTACAGTCTGTACTTGGGAGCCAGTTGTGCTTGTTTAACGTTTATAGTTTCTCATACCCATAAAATTAAAAATACAAAGGCACAGCTTGTGTTCACATGAAGCTAACCAAGAAGACAGTTCTGCTTTAAAGATACCAGTACTTTAAAACTCTGGAGCGTAAACAAGATATGCTGCACAAATACTAGTGAAGAGGAGTCAGCT
The DNA here is from genome assembly GCA_013400115.1 of Rhinopomastus cyanomelas. Taxonomy (NCBI): domain Eukaryota; kingdom Metazoa; phylum Chordata; class Aves; order Bucerotiformes; family Rhinopomastidae; genus Rhinopomastus; species Rhinopomastus cyanomelas. The sequence continues at coordinate 764,671 of VXBP01008204.1, forward strand.
TCAGGACTTAGAACAGATCAACAAATTCTTAACTGCCTGCAGATGTTTTTGTCTTTCAGAAAGCATATAAACACCAGGGCCCTCTTAAAAAAGGGATGTGTTTACCACTAAGTGAAGGTGTCTGAGAGCCACAGCTTAGCCTGCTAGTTTCATGGCAGAAAAGGTTCAGCAGTAACAGATACACTCCATGTACAACACTGCTGTTAGCTCTTTCTCTTCTAATGGCTTTTCAGAAACTTTCCATCTCTTGTTGCATGTAAGACCATTTGATTGCAAGAGATCTTTGTCCTCTGCAATTGCAGACAGTGGTTTTACGTTCCTTTCATGAACACAAGTTAGTCATAAGATCAGTTCAGCTGCTGATCCTCTGTACTCTCACTTAGCAGACTATAATACAGCCTCAGTCTAAAGTATTTATGTCAAGCAATAACTTTCTGTTTTTTCTGATTCAGTTCTGCTCTTGGGCTCTTTCACTACACACCAGAGGAGTAAGTGTAGCCAGGAGGGAGTAGGAGCACAATGGCCACATGCTCATGCACATGAACATGGCATCAAAGAGAAGACATTTCAGCTGATGAAGGTTTTCCAGACCTTTTACACAAGAACTAGATGTATGACGTGCCATGGTACATAAGCAGACCTTCATAAATATGCTCACAGGACCACCTATATGATTTTCTTCAATACTAGATCTGAATCAGTAGAAAGGAAGTATTTTTAACTTGTTGGGGTAAAATGAAATCTAAAAAAACATGTATGCAGGGATAAATTAATGGGATGACAGTGCAATTCATCATCCTTACACAACCGATAAAGTCTTAAGGGGACGAGGATTGGGTGCGCTATGACTGGTGCAGTACACACTGAGTCAGGTAATGAGCCATGGCTCACTCATGGTTTTCATGCGGTGTCTCCCCAGTTTTGTACAAATATTGTGTCAGAAGTATTTCAGTCAAGTTTTGACAGCTGCTGAAATGGTGCAAAGTAATTAGTTGCTTGGAAATTTCCTTACAAAGCATTTTGCCACTGAAAAATGCCAGTTCAGTCAAAGTAAGATTATACAAAATCATGAGTTTAGACAAAGTGTTGCATTTTCTGAAGGCACAAAGCGAAGCATTCTGATGTCCTAGTCCAAACTAATTTTGTCGCTTTTTTCTATGACTGACACACATACTACTACCACTAACATTGAGGATGGTGAACTTTAACCTTCTCCACTTTATGGAAATGGACTTTTTTTTTTTTAATGTGACTTCAAAAGGGCTTTTTTTTCCATTTCATAATGGTGTTGTCACAAAGCAGACAACTTGAGTCACAGCTCTTCCAAGTAACACCAACTTGTACAAGGAATATCCTCTGAACTGCAACAACATGCTTTGGACAGTATATTGTCTACTCTGAAAGTATCAGACTATTAAACCTGAAGTCTGGTTCTCCCATCACTGGAAAAAGTAGATCAGATTTTTCTATCTGCTACTTATGAATCCATAGTAGCCATGAACATTGATGAAACAGTTGAAATACTTATAACGGCCAAGAACCTGTAAGCATCTGTCTCATTACATAAAAAAAATGCTGTCAAAGTTTCAACCAAAATCGGACAGGCAATCTACAGCTCCTATTTGTTCAGAACCAAGTTCAAGGCAAGTTATTGGATTACCAAGAGCTCTGGGAATATTTTTCCTATATGTATTGGAAAGCAGAAATCTGGAAGCATCTGACATGTAGGTTAAGACGCTAAGAAAGGCAAGCGTGAGGCTCAGGAAAATTAAGTCATTGCAGTGGAATTTAGGATGTACCGAAAAAGATTTTGAAATCCTAGAGGTTGAACTACTCTGGGTGAAGCAGAGGAGAGATGTGACTATGAACAGAATTGAATTCTATGCATTCATACGGCTGGGTAACAGGAAGACATGTACACCTCATGGATTCATCAGGATTGTGAGCTGCCAGAACCACTACCCAGGAGAATACCACAAGAATGGTAGAGGTTGTCAGGGACTTCTGGACATCATCTTATTCATCCCCATGCCAGAACAGGTTGCACTGGAACACATCCACGCAGGTTTTAAATGTCTCAAGAGAAGGGGACTCCACTACCTCTCTGGGCAACCCATTCTGGTGCTCTGCCACTCAGAGAAGTCTCTCTCCATGTTTAAATGGAAGTTCCTGTATTCCAGTTTGTGTCTGTTACTCCTCATCCCATTGCAGGGCACCACTGAGAAGAGATTACTTCCTTCACTCTTACACTCATCCATTAGGTATTTCTAAGCATTGGAAATACCTCCTCTCAGTTTAATCCCTGCTAAAAAGACCCAAGACCCTCAACCTTTCCTCAGAATTAAGAAGTTCCAGTCCCCTACTTGCCTTTGTAGCCCTTTGCTGTACCCTCACCAGCAGCTTCCTGCTGCACATCTTGAACTAGGAAACCTAGAACTGGACACAGTATTCCAGATGTGGCCTCGCCAGGGGAGAGTACGGGGGAAGAACCTCTCTAGACCTGTTTGTCATGCTCCTCTTAATTCACTGAAGGATAAAATTTGCCTTCTTGTGTACATGGGCACCTCACATCAATTCAACAAGCTTCACCTTAAAACTAGCCAGGGTTGCTTGGTCCTCATTTCTGAGCCTTCCTGTGCTAAGGGCAGCAAACAAGTTCCACTGAAACCCACCAAAGGCTGTGTGCTATAGGCTGAAGCACAAATGTTTCCTTCTATCCCCGCAGCCGCCGCCCTGACACAGCCCCATAGCACAACCCGCTGACCCAGGCTGAGGAAGCCCAGAACAAGGCCGAGCGGCCCAAGGGGGCACAGGCCCCATCTCACTTCCAGCGCGGCCTCCTCGGCCGAGGCGCAACGACCCCCAGGGCAATCAGCGCAGGGCTCCGCATGGGTCTCAGCTTCCCCTCGAGTACCAGCCTCCTCCTCCTCCTCCATCCCTCCCGCACCCACTGCAAGAGTAATTCCGGGATTGCTTACACTCGCCTCACAGCAACAAGATCACCTCCAGCCATCGGCTAGTGCAACTTTGGTTCTCGGCTTAAAGGAGACAGTGATTGGTCTGCCTCGCACGCCAACGAACCAATGAGGGCGGGGAAGCATTTAAAGGGCCAGCAGCCCTCTTTGCCGTAGCTGTATTCTCTGCTCTCTGTGTCAGACCTAGTAGTGAGTTAGTTGCGGGCGATCTGCGGGATCCCTTCCCCAGTCTCTCCCGAGTTTCTGCCACTCTTTATCAGTGTGTGACCTTTCATTCGGTGAAGCAGAGCTGCCAGTTCTCCCTTCACTGCCTGTGCTTGTCCTTTCTGAAATACAGCATCTTTTCTTGAGGTGCGCAAGGCCACACTCCTTCAGCTGAGAAGAAGGTGGCCACGGGAAGGAAGGGACAGTCGTGCTGTAGAACTTCTCTATATGCTTAAAGCCTTTAGATTGCTAACGTAGTCAAAACCAAGAATTTTAAAAGCAGAATTAGCAATGCCTCTTTCCCCCTTTCCTGAAAGAAGCATTGGTTAATTAATGTTCTCTGACCCCTGGCAGTGATACCGGTATACACTCGGCACCATGGAGCGATGATGGAGAGTGGCACTCCTGTTCAGAGGCAGTGAGACAAACCAGTGCCTTGTCTCTGCAGATGCTCCATATGCCTCTCAAAACCAAGATGGGATGAGGAAGTATATTTGTTTTTTCACAGTGTCTCTGAGGGTCACTGTTGTGTGCACATGTAGTGATGCTGCTTTGACCACCTATGTGCCTGTCTCCAGACTGTGAGTTAGCAGACTCTGCTCTTCTTAATTGCTAAAAGAAACTTCCAGTTCACTTTCTCTTTTTTCATGATCGAGAATTTTCCTGAGTCTTTCCTAAGGGCAGGCACTCAGAGCAATGAGCAATATGTCCTTTAACACAGATTTTTAATGACAGAAGAAATTATTTTGTGGGCAAAGGACAGCTTGTGATTGCCTAGGGCATGGCAGGCTTGTGCAACAGATTACCACTCCCTTCCACTACTGAGCTGCTTATTAGAATCATAGAATCAGTAGGGATCGAAGGGGACCTCAAAAGATCATCTAGTCCAATCCACTCACCACAGCAGGATCACCTAGACCAAGTCACAAATGAACACATCCAGGCAGGTCTTACACGTCTCCAGAGAAGGACACTCCACAACCCCTGTGGGCAGCCTGTTCCAATGCTCTGTTAAACTCACTGTGAAGAAGGTCTTTCTGATATTTATATGGAACATATGGAACCTCCTATGTTCCAGCTTGCACCCACTGCCCCCTTGTCTTATCACCAGATGACACTGAGAAGAGCCTGGCTCCATCCTCCTGACACCCACCCTTCACATATTCATAGACATTAATGAGGTCACCCCTCAGTCTCCTCCAAGCTAAAGAGACCCAGCTCCCTAAGCCCTTCCTTATACAGAAGGTGTTCCACTTTCTTCATCATCTTCATTGCCCTATGCTGGACACCCTCCAGCAGTTCTGTGTCCTTCTTGAACAGACGGGCCCACAACTGGACACAATACTCCAGATGTGGTCTCACTAGGGCAGAGCAGAAGGGGAGAAGAACCTCTCTTGATCTGCTAAACACCCCCATTCTGATCCACCCCAGGATGCTGTTGGCCCTCTTGGCCACAAGAGCACATTGCTGGCTCATGGTCATCCTCCTGTCCACCAGGACCCCAGGACCCTTTCTCCTACACTGCTCTCCAACAGGTCAGTCCCCAACCTAGATTGGTACCTGGGGTTGTATTTGCCCAGATGCAAGACTCTACACTTATTATTAACTACATAATCAAACAGCAATGACTTTACAAAAATCATGTGCTTCTTCAAGTGGATCACATAATGTTAGGGATTGGAAGGGACCCAGAAAGATAATCTACTCCAATCTCCCCACCACAGCAGGATCACCTAGACCAAGTCTCACAGGAACATAGCCAGGCAGGTTTTAAATATCTCCAGAGAAGGAGGCTCCACAACCCCCCTGGGCAGCCCCTTCCAGTGCTCCATCACCCTCACCGTGAAGAAATTCCTTCTGATATTTATGTGGAACTGCCTATTTTCCAGCTTATACCTATTGCCCCTTGTCCTATCACTAGATGACATTGAGAAGAGCCTGGCTCCATCCTCCTGACACTCACCCTACACATATTTATAAACATTAATGAGGTCACCCCTCAGTCTCCTCTTCTCCAAGTTAAACAGACCCAGTTACTTCAGCCTTTCCTTATAAGGGAGATGTTCCGCTGTCTTAATCGTAATGGTGGCAGGTTCACAACCAGTTTACTAGTGGCCATCTCAGTGTTTGCTCACAGGAGGGAACATCACAGGAAAATACTGGTCTTTGAAACATGATGTCTGAGGCCCCACTCCAGTGACAAAACCAACTCAACAGCCACCAGCAGATAAACCTTCCCCACTGTATAAGCACAGATCCACTGATGAGACTGGGGAAGCTTCAGTTCCTCTGTTAGCCTTGTGAGTTGGACAGACATGTTCATCCCCAGAAAGCCCAGAACTTTCCCTTCCATAAAGCAAGAGCTGCCCCAGCTCAGTGGTGCCTAGAAATGTGCCACCTCCTGTTAATACACAGCTCTGACCAGATGGTTAGGTGGAAGGTGTCTGGAGCCCCAGAAGGGAAACATTTTACTTCTGGGATCACACATCAACTCGGCCACACAGTGAAACACATTAGGAGAAAAGGTCCTCCCTTTCCACTACTATAGCCCAGAAAAAGTGGGTACGGGAAGGGCCCTGGTTCCCTCACGAGCAAAAGGGCTGGGGAGGGTTTCAGCCTGTGCTTTGGTTCTCTGTTGCTCTGTGCACATAGCGATGCTCCCACGGGTAATGGCTGCAGGTGCTAATTAATGGCTGCGAGGTCCTAATTAAATACAATCTGTTATCTGCTCTCTTCTCTTGACTCTAGGACTACCGAGCTGCGTGGAAACCGTCATGTCGGTAGAAGGAGGAAGTAGCGATGGAGGCAGTGGGGCGGCCTCCCAGGCCCCGACGCCCTCCCGCGTGCTCGTGGGCGGTTCCCGCCCTCCCCAAGGCCGCTCGCGCGGGCGGGGCCCGGCAGAACCGAGCGTGCGGCGATGGCGGACGAGCACTCCCGGAGCCTGGGAAAAGGTGAGCGGCGCAGCCAGGCCGGGGGAGCGCGGGGCCGGGCAGTGGCGGTCACTAACAGCCCTGTGTGTCCGCAGGCAGCGCAGCCCCGGGGCCGGTGCCCGAGGGGCGGATCCGGCTGTACAGCATGAGGTTCTGCCCCTTCGCCCAGCGAACGCGCCTCGTCCTCCGCACCAAGGGCGTCAGGTGAGTGGGGGGTCCGTGGGCCGCTCTAGTTCCCTTCGGTGAGGAGGGAAATGCTGCTCACGTTGGGGTCAGTATGTTTATGGTACACGCACAAGTTAGGCTGCCGATCGTTATAACCCTGTCTTTTAACTGATTAACACTTTGTCACTCGGTGCTGAGAAAGTGATGTACCACAAATTCAGAGTGGGTGCCCACGGCCCAGAGTCCCCCAGAGGCAGGTGCCCTAAAGAAGGCGATGTGTCAATTAGCTGGTAATAAGATTACAACGAGCAAAGCTCCTACAAAGTTCAAGCACAGCTAATTAAAACTAGTCGGTTTGGAATATTTGCAGAGCTGTTGATAAGATAAGGCTTCTGCTTTCCAAATCTCCTCTTTTACAACGACCTCATCCTCTTTCACAAGACATACTACCGTTTTTATGGTTCTTTACTTCTACCACTGAATCCTTTTGCTTCAGGAAAGCTTTGGCTTTTCTGAGGTACATCACTGTCACTTGTGAGAAGAGACAAACACACACCTCTCTCCAACTTCCTTTCAGGTAATTGTAGACAGTTGATGTTAGGGCTTGTGTTTGTTTCTTTTTCAAAGTAGCTGTGCGATTTCTGTGTTCTTAAATGGGTAGTAATGCTTTCTTTACAGCTTGAAAGTATCAGGTTTTCCCACCTTTTTCAGATTTCCTACCAGTCTCAGGCCTGTCCTGGTTTGTTGACCAGCACAGGGCTGGGAGATTGTGTTAGCATAGTGAATGCCTCCCACTTGGCTCTGCTGAGATCAAGGTGAGAGTTGAGTTGGTTTTCCTTTGATATTTTCTTCAAAAACATTTGCGCATTAAAACTTCCAGGTCAGTTTCATTCTCTCCTTAGTGTCTGGACTGATTTTTGGAGGTTTGTTTTAGTATGGTGATTTTGGAGGGGTTCTATAGCTACCTGGTAGTTACCGTCTGGTAACCTTATGGTTGTCCTGAAGGTTCAGCTGTGTTTAGCAGACCTTTGGGGGTCACGCATATAACACATCGTTTATGGTTTGTTACCATAACACGGATGTATTCCCCCGGGTTATTTTTTATTGCAATCTCCTTGACTTTAAGCACCTGTTCTACAGGAGGCCATAGGTAGGGGAAAGTAAGTAGGATGCTCTCCTACCAAAGCATTGCTCTTTTGGTGTAAGGTCTCATTAAAGTTCGGCTGCATTTCCTAATTGCAGTGCAGCTTATTTGCAATTAAGTGCTTCTTTCTTAGAATGCCCATGGACCTTCATGTGATAATTGTGCTGCATTTTGAGCTTGACTTTTTTTTTAGCATGACTATAAGGGCTGCCTCTGTTTTGTGGTTCCAGAGACTGTTCACATGTCTTTTATTAGTTTAACAAACGACTTTTTTTCACTCAATATTGATTTTTCTCCAGCAAAGGAAAGTACTCTGTGGCAGTATTTCTATATTTTAAATGGTTAGGCCTGCAGAGGACTTGAGGAAATACTAGGGAAAGTCAGGGGAATGAGGGAATGAGGATTCAGTCTCTCACATGCTATAGCTGTTGATGTGTAACAAATTACTGCATTTTACCATGGCAAGGAGCAGACTGTAGCAGAACTGAGACCGCCTGGGTCTTGTTTCTTTTGGTTTTTTAGCTATGAAGTAATCAACATCAACCTGAAGAACAAACCTGACTGGTTCTTTGAGAAGAACCCTTCTGGACTGGTTCCTGTTCTGGAGACCAGCAAGGGCCAGATCATCTACGAGTCCCCAATCACTTGCGAATATTTGGATGAAGCGTTTCCAGGGAAGAAGTTGATGCCTTCAGACCCATATGAGCGAGCATTTCAGAAAATGCTCTTGGAGCAGTTTTCAAAGGTACTGCGTGATCAGGGAGGGATTGTGTTCTTAGGTTATAGCAGCAAAAACTGCAGCTCTGTTGCCAGTGCTACTTTGGTCCTTTAAAGCATCCTTGTGTCTAGGAAAAGCATTTAAATAACTGGAGGGGTTATTTGGAGTCTCTTGCTGTGAGCATCTAGAAACCACTGTGTGTCTGAATTGCTCATAGCATGTATGTGTTGGACGCAGGAAGACAGCCAAGCTAGTGAATGTGTATTTGGCTGGGAAAGGACTTGAGGCATCCTGCAATAGAGGTAAGGTTAGTAGACCAAACCAGCTGAATGCTTGAGCTTGAAATTGCTGCATTTTAATCCAAGTAGTGCTGTAGGAAGTACTGAATGAATGCAGAATGTGAAGAGTGCCAGACTGAAAGAGCCTGTTGTGGACAAGACATGGCGGAAGACTGTAGGCATGTATCAGGAGACTGATTGGGCTGATAGCCCTAACTCAGTATGACTTAGAAGTGAGCACTGTGGCTGGCTGTAAGTAACCTCTGTACAAGCATGTGCTTTGAAGAGTGTAGGAAGTGAAACAAGTCAGCTTGGACATGAGGCAGCAGTGGAAGATGCAAAGGGATGCAGACAAAGAAAGGGCATGGAAGGGAGAACATATTTACAACAGGCCTGTCTGTGTACATGTGACGTGAAGAGCTTTACAGGGAAGCTTGTTACAAGAAATGAAACATGCACTGAATGTTGTTTATGTGAATGGCTAGTCATCAGAAAAAACTTCATGTATGAGCTTTTAAGAATGTAATTTAGTTTAAGTTTGACCACTGGGTAACTTCCTAGCGCTGTATGCTAATTTCTGTGGTTATTACCAAACTATAAACTGTGTGGGTTTGTAGAATCCTGAGTATCCTGGGCTGCATATCTTTTTATTTGAATGTCTTTAAAAAATGTTAACAATTGAGTGATTCTGGATTTCAGAAATACGGGAAATTGGAAAAAGACTGACACTCTGCACTTGGCCATTTTACTGCTACTTTTTTGGTGAGAAACATGCACAGGAAACATGTTTCTCTTTTTTGTTATCCTTTTATTACAAGCCCAAAATTTGTTAGTATTTGCTTTTGTTCTTCCTTTAAGCCTTTACTTGCCTTTTCTGAAGTGTAAAAGATTTTTTGTTGATGGACTTTATTTAACTCTTTAAAGATTTAAGATTTAAATTGCATCTAGTCTCTTAAGTTCTGAGTGACTTCTTTTGTTGTAATAGGAGCATTAAACACTTTATCCTTTCCTTTGTCTAGATACCACCCCTAGTTTTCAAACATTATGTAGCAGTCAAAGACGGACAGGATGCCACAGCGCTGAAAGCAGAGATTACTGAAAAGTTTGGCAAATTTGAAGAGGTAAGAGCATATAATGATTATGATTAGGTTGACAGCCACTGCGTGACCTCATTGTTCTTTCATGCTTTGGCCTTTGGAGCGAGATCTCTTTCATTCAGTTGGTAGTTACAGCAGCGTATGGTCTTTCAGCTTACTCCCCTCAGTGTAGGATGCACAACAGCACCATTAAATTCCAAGTAGCCATCTTAAACTTTGTGTATGGTGAAGGCTGTGTGGACTTGGGGAGGGTTTTTGACACAAGCTGACTGCTGTTGCCTTAGATCTCTCAGTTGTGCTTTAAATGTAAGGAGCCCATGCAACGTGTTCTAAAAACAAAGGCTTATAAGTCTGAGTTGTTGAAAAGCATCTGTGCTGCAGCTCTGCTGAAATCAGTACAGATACACTGGTGATGAAATAAAATCTTTTTTGCTCAAGAGTTTATCCTTGGTCAGGAGAGTGATGGGAAGCAGAGTGTAATTTGTTCTTTGAAGAATTTCAGCCCTGGGCTGTGTTCTGCTAAGTGGTGTAATGCACCTTCATGAGAGCTCTGGGACGTTTCAGGTGGCTTTACCTTGTTAGCAAACTCACTATCCTGATTTGGTGTCTGCAATGGTTTTTGGCTACTCTGAACAGCTGTCAGTCTTGTCTTTTGTCATGAACCCATTCTTTTTGTGTGTCTATCAACCACAACTAATGCTTGTCTGGCTTCATCAAGAAGCATTCTTCCAGACCATTTCTCTTCAGGTGCAGAGCTACCAGAAGTTTTTTAGTACTTCCCTAATTCTCCTAATAGTCTTGTGGTTCTGCTTTCCCGTGCTCTTGAGCTGTTGAAGTAAAGTTATTTTCAGCGTGGTCTTGTCTGTCTAATCAGGCTGATGCTCAAGTAGTGCAGTGACAAATGACTTCTTGGGGGAAGCCATGTGTGTTTCACTTAGCTGAAATACAGATCTGTTAAACTCTGTCCTGCTTTATTAATGCTATGAGATACTTGCTGCTCCTTCAGAACCTCTATTTTGCTATACCCTGAATGATTTTGCAGCAGCAGCTAAGGTCAGCTGAGAATGAGAGGAAGGAACAGAGCCATTCAAAATTCACTCAGCTTATTGCTAGAGATAATCAAGAAGGGATGTGGAGTGGGGTATGTTCCTGTCTCTTCAACTGTGCAGGGTTGTATTCTGTTGGACACCTGGTAATTCAGACATCTTGATGCTTCCTGGAGGATTGCTTTAAAATTTCTGCTGTAGCGTGTCGGTTTGGGAACAAGGGGTGAATCCTGTAGGAGTATTGTTGTCCCAAAAGACAAAGAATTATAGTATCTCTTAAGTTCCAACTTCAAAATGCTACAGTGCCTGAAAGCAGAGAGGACTAGCCTTATGAAAGAAGAGACCAAGCTCTGGAGGTTCCATAAAGCATGTCAAATTTGGATCACCGTGGCACTTGAAATGTTATCAGAAACATAAATGTAAGAGGAGAGCTTGCTGCATTCTTTGTGGTTGTGCTTTCTATGCTGAGCTGTGGGGATCTCTTTCTGGTGTATGTTACACTTGCCTCCTGTTCCCTTTGCACTTGGAATCAAATCCTATTCCAGATCTATGATTCTATGTAATGTTAAAGTGCTTTCCTGATGTCACTTGGCCTGAGGTACCATAGGAAGAGTTTCTGCTAAGATACTTTTCCAGTTTACCTGGATGTGGAATTTAGCTAGATTTCTTGCACGAGAAATGCATAGGCATTGCTACATTTGATTAGTCTGAGCCATTAATGCTTTTTGACAAGTAAGAAATCACAAATCGACATTTTGAGAGCCAGATTCCTTTTTGCTTGTGCACAAGCTGGAGCTTGCTAGTGATTAATATATTGTGACAGTGTTTGAATCTTTGGAGCAGAGCTGGACTGACAGCGTATGAGTTAGTTAAGCTTGATACTACAGCTGCTTTACTTGACCAGCTCTGACTCTGCAGATGCATGGGAGAAACGTGCTGTATGTCCTTTACTTGCTGTTGATCCCTTCAGTGTAGCCACATTCCCCTAACAAGTGGACTCTTTGTTACTGTAGTGTTCTGCTGTGGTAATTCTCCTGAGCACAGTTGGCATCTTCTGTCCCTCGTAGATTCTGTCCAAACGCAACACTGTGTTTTATGGAGGGGACTCAATCTCCATGATTGACTACATGATCTGGCCATGGTTTGAACGTCTGGAACCATTCCATCTCAAGGAGTGAGTACCTTGCCTAACTTCCAGGGGGTATATTGAAGTGCCTCTACGTAAATATTGTTTGTATACACTGTGCAGTAATGGGCTGCTCTTCAGGGCTGCCAAAGAAAGTTGGAATTGAGTTATAGTTTGGAGAATTGTCTTCTCAAAAGACAGATGAGTTATTGAGGGATCTTCTGTAAACAAGCCTTCTTCTACCTGGTCTGTTTTCTTACCAAATAATTATTACAGACCCAGAAGTGATCAAAATACAGGACTTGTTCTCCATCTCTTATAATTTAGATGAAAATTGTCTTAATTTGAAGGGATGGAGATATGGAGAGGTAAGTTCAAATTTCTTGGTTGGAGTCTCAGATTTGAAATGCAGTCTTTTGCTCCTCATTAGAAATCCTGAGTTGACAAAACAGATTGAATTTGTTTTGAGATAGGTAAACTGGATCCTACTTTGCTGTAGCTAACTGTCCTTCTTCTAGCATTTTTTATACATAAAGAAGTGTCTGTCCTATCCTCACATAGCTCCAGTTACCATGGCATTGTGTTAGTATGTAGGAAAATGATACCAGAATACAACTATTTTATAGCTGGCTTAAAACAGGACTAAAGAGTCAACTTGTATGAGGAAGTGAGTGATAAAAGCAGAAGGTGAGTGTAGAACAGTTAGTCTTACCCTGGTAATTGAACGATTCTGAAGAACAAGAAAGAAGCAGGGATCCTTATTGTTTAAGTTTTGAGCACTGTAAATTGAGCACTTTACTGATGGGTTGCTGACCTACTTTGTCTCCTATATGGTCCTTGGTTGGAAGGGGAAATTGTACAAGCAACGTAGCAGTATAGGTCTAGAGTCATTAAGGTGTATGAAGGACTGAGGATATGAGCTGTTGTGTGTTAGGGAAAAAATGCTTTCTGGGTAAGGGTTAGGAGTTACCTGGAGAATTGATGCATTTAACTAAACTTGGGAATTGGAAATGGTAATGCAAAGTACTTGGGTCGAAGAGAAGTGATTGAAATTCACAGTTCACACTGTTAAGCTTTTAATTTGTCACGCTGTGGTTCTTTTTTCAAATGTTTCTGAGTGGCTTGTGGGTTTAGTCTGTTGGTCAGATCCTCATTTGCTTCTCTAGACTGTGTCTGCAAAGTTGCAGGGTAGCTAAAACTGTACCCCTTGCCTGGTATGCAAGGGAGGAGAGGTTTATGGGTTGTGGAGGACTCAACCACTGCACACATTTACTTCAAGAATCACCATTAACAAAATATTCCAGAGGGAGGCAGTGGTACACAAAGCAGATGATAAATAAGAGCTCTGACTTTGCAGCAGGGATAAAACAAACAAAAACATGCTGATATCTTGGACAGTAATTGCGCATTTGTGTTTTGCTCAGGTTTGCAGAGTGCACAACCTCTGTAAGGACTCTCACTTTTCAAATGTTGGTCTGCCTTCTATGATCTGAACTGTATTTGTCACCTCCTCTGAGCTGGAGGAAGAAACCAAAATAAGCAGTAAAATGGAATCATTCAGTCTCTTTTCCTTACTTAATACCGTCAACATTTCCCAGTTGCATTACTTGATTTCTTTCCTTTAGTGCTTTGAGTCATACCCCAAAGCTTCAGCGCTGGATGGAGGCCATGAAGAAGGACCCTGCTGTCAAGGCTACAATGACTGACCCACAGATATACAAAGATTACCTCCAGCTCTATTTGAAGAACAGCCCTGAGGCTTGTGATTATGGGCTCTGAGGTGCCAAGCAGGCACATGCTTGCTCAAGTGTCAGCACTTCTTTTCAACATGGGCTGTGGGAATCTAGTATGATTTGGTGCGGGCTCTTCTGTGGTTGCATTTCGTAATGGGGAATAAATCTGTGCCAAAAAGGCTGAAAAATGTGCTGTGAACCACACTCCTTCCTGTAAGGAGGAGGATGTGCTGGCTTCCAGCAAGAGATGGAAGGTCACTGCTGGCCGTATATAGTGTGTGAAGGAGAGTGTTCGGTTTAAGCAGAGATGATGTTGTGTGATCTCTGGCCTCTTTGCAGGCATTGCTGGTGGGCAGTCTCTGAACTGACTCTTAATCAATTTAAAAATTGTCATACTAGTGTATTGAAAATAAATAAAGTGGTGTTGTCTTTAAACACAGGTTTTTTTCTTCCTCTGTCCAGGCAGCTCTGAGCCACTGGAGGTAAACAGAGGAGTAAGGCACTGTAAAGTCTGAAAGAGATGGCATGGTATTTACAGAATTGCAGAACATTAGGGATTGGAAGGGACCTAGAAAAATCATCTAGTCCAATACTCCCAGGGCAGGGTCACCTAGACCAAGTCAAACTGGAACATACCCAGGTGGGTTTTAAACGTGGAGATGTGTTTATGTGGTCCCAACTCTTCTCTTCGGATAGCACTACTGCCAAAACATCTGACTTGCCACCCTAGCCACTTACCCCTGTAGAAGCAATGTTTGCAGGAACCATCTGAGTAATGGCTGATGCTAGAGGAACGTGTGGTTAAAATGCTTGGTCCTTCTGAAATAAGGTTGTGTTGATCCTAACTTCAGTTATCATAAAAGCTGGAGTAGGAAGTAGAGCCAAAAGAAACTGTGTCCTGAACAAAAGAATGGATGAATGTGTATTTCCTGTGCTGCTCCAGAACTTGAAGTGTTGCTATGCACACTGAGATGTAGGTGAGATTGGAGGAATTCAGTAGTTCAGTCAGCATTATGTAGTGGTGGTTGAGGATTGGTGGTGAAGGAATGTTCTGGTCCAGCAGGTAAATGGCAGGATAGGAACTTTTGCAGCTATCCTGCATGCTAATATAGTAGAGTGAGGACAAGGTTATTTTAATAAAAAACAGTCACAGGAAAGACTTCTTCTCTATTTTCTTTCTCGCCACACAGGGGAGTGAAAGTTCCATAACCCACTGTGACGTTTCTCAGCAGTGTGTGTCTTTCTCTGTCAGACAACTAACAGTGTGTACTAGCCATAATCCCAGAGAACAAACATGCAGAAATGAGTTAAGTGTTCAGGATGGGGCTGTGGTTCCTGTGGTGCTGAGTTGGTTAACACAAGATGCCTGAGACTGTCCGTATCTGTATCCCATTCCTGTGAGGTTCATGATTTTCCTGCTGAGGCACCGAGTGTCTTGAAGCATTTTTCAGGAAGATGGGACTAATGGGTTTTTTTTACTGCTAATGTGTTCTGTCCCAGAATGGTGACTCTGAGGAGTCACCTACAAAAGTAGGAAAGCAGGTACAAATGACAGATTTGTTCAGGAAAGAGAATTAGCAGAACAATGGTCTTCCAGCTTGCATCTGTTGGAGGAGATTGTTTATGCTCCTACTAGCTTTCATTCAAATTATGTGGCTTTCCTTCTCCTGTTCTTTGTGGCTCTTAAACATGTCTGGCACTACCTGGAGGAATACTAAGTACTCTGCTGTTCCTTCTGGAATAATGATGTTGTTTAAACAATATTGGTTCAGATCTGATGTTGTACATGTTTTAAAGACTGTCATTACAGAACCTAGAGGAAGCATAAAGCTGTGATGTCTGTTGTCAGAACGTGGATCTAGACTGTTTCATTAGATGAAAGCAGGGTTTGAGCTTGATGAAGCCACCACCTGTGAAAAGCTGTTGGTGGGATCTCAGTGGCAAACTTTCAGGGGTTAGCTGCAGAACAGGTTTTATTACTTTGGCTTTATTAGCTACTTACTCCCCTTTGTGTAGTGGTTTTTCAAGTTGTTAGTATGGTAAATTGGCTTCTGTAAACATGCTAGGAATATGTTGCAGTTTGTTCCAGTGTATTATTATGGGAAATGTGACATTAAGGAGATCCAAGAATGGGTTAAGAGCAGACTGGCATGCAAAAACTGAACTGGCTGGGGCTGGACTGTGGTAACACAGATACTGTGTTGTCTGAATAGAAAGATGTGCACTTCCCCTCTTTCTTTAGTGGCTGCAGAGTGTACCATTATAAATATGCTATTTCAGCAAAAAAAGTAAAATGAAATATTCTACCTTATAATTTACTATTAAATATCAGTGTTGTAAATCCTCAGGCAGACAGCTGGGGTCCTGAACTCATTACAGCACACCAAGAAATGCCGGCCTCAGGCAAAGTGTTTTTAATGTGGTAATGAATATGCAGCACTTTGTCCCAGGCTTCAAAGGAAAGGGAAAGTTATGTGGAATGGGCTAGCTCTGTCCTTTCACAGAGCATGGGTGTGAATGACACATCATGTTTATTAGTTTAAATAGGCCAAGAAAAGACAGCTTGTAGCTGCAGTTTCCTTCAACAGAAGGAAAATATGGAAGCATAGTGCAAGGATCAAGCAGATGAGCAGATCTGTCCTTTGGTGAGAGCTACCCTTAAAATCATCTGTGGATCAGATTGCACAGCAAGTACTGTATTTAATAACCTTTTACTCTGAATTTTGTCCTTGAAAGTTATCAGTGCTATTGCTTGTAAAAACAATTTTTTTTCAATTCCCGTGTTACTGAGCCACCAAATGTAGCTGCTCTCAGCACAGGTTAAAAAAGAATTCAGAGTCAAGCGAAAAATCATGAAGTCTGGCTTGTAAAAATAGTGAATCTAGGAGCATGATTGATAGGCATGTCATGGGACTCATTCTGTCCCACATTTGTAGCATGTTGCTGTAGCTTTACTGATGTCCTTGAGATGGTTGGCACCGCAATGCGAGATGCAGTCCAGCCTCTTAGTCTTCGTTATCGTTCTAGAACGATACAAGGTGCCTGCAGCTTTGTTGCTTTTTCTAATCAATTTAAAAAGGAAAGGAAATCTCAGCTTCTTGCTGGGTTTCACTTTGTCTCAGCTTTTTGCTGTGTTCATCTAACAGCTGTCTGCCCTGCTCAGCAGAGGTGCCTGCCTGTGTGTGAGTGCACGTGCTGGGAGTGTGGTGTTTGCACAGCATTACATCTCTTTGGCCTGCTCTCCCCAGTTTCCCACTGTTGTGGCACATTTCCCTGCATTAGAAAGGTTTGAAAACTGGCTGTTTCTTATCCTCTTTCCTTTCTCTGCTAATAGCCCAGACATTGACTTCATGTGGGAATGGCTGATGAAAATGCAGTCTCTTCACAGTCATGAGATCAGATGCAGTTTTACTGCATCATCCCCAAAGTTTGGAAGATGAAAGCTGGTCCAAAGCCAACATGGATAGCAGTTACTGTATCTGAGTAAATTAGTAATACCATGTGATGTAGTTAGGATTTTCCCTCCTACAGTACTTTGATTTGCTAAACTGGGAATTTTGAAACTTGTCAGTGAGATGCAGCTGTGTCTATGGGGCAGAGTGATGGTGGCTTAGCAGTATTACACTACCCTGTATGTGAGTCTGTGAGGAAAGTAGATGACAGCTCTGGACCAGGGTACTGAGCCTGTTCTGTGCCATACTTTGATGTGCAGGAGGCAGTCAGTGAGAATCACAGCACATGCTGCGGGTTTGTGTCTTAGGAACATCACTCTTGGCAAAGCCCATGGAAAAAGGCCTCTCTCCAGGGGAAGTGGAGTCAAGAAAAGGGGCACTGGACAGTCACAAACTGAGTAGGGACCAGACAGTTTCCTGTGAGCTGCAAGCCATTTCTGTGAGTCACCTATGGGGCTGCACAATAAAGGAAAAGGGAGGGCTGGGGGGAAAAGAGGAAAAAGCTGTCACCATTAGACTACTTGAAGAGTCAATGATGACCAACAGTGGAGTGTTATCCTTAATACTGTTCTTTCCTCAGCTCTGTGCATATGTTCCCATTTGCCCAAAGGATGCTTTTGTGTCTTTTCTCCTGTCACTCAGACCATCCTCAGAAGGGAGGTCTCATAAGAATGTGCTCTGGACGAATTCACAAGGTGAAGTGCAACTGGCTTTTCCCTCTACATTCATTGCATGGGTCTTTTCCATGCTTAGGCTTGGAAATGGAGCATGTCTCCTCTAGTAATAGCTAAGGCACAGTGATTAATTAGCTTTTCCTCTTTGTGGGAAGGCAGTTCTGATGTAACCCATGACTTCAAACCCACAGACTTGGTGCCTCTCAATTCCTCTTCATATGCTGTTGTTGGCTGTGTTGTGCTTATGGGTCTGCTCTAGATCTGCCTTCTCACATCCAAAACTATACTAAAGTGTCTGTGGCAGGCAAGAGTCAGCATGGGGCCTTTGGTAGAAGCCTGCATGTGGACAAACCTTGCTTTTCTCTAGTTTTCCATACAGGAGCTTCATAATAGTGACATGATGTGGTAACCCTGAAGGTGAACTGAACTGGCAGGAATATCATGCTGACAGCACAGAACGCCTCTCCCGTGAGAACGCCTGTGAGATGGAAGCCAGACAGACCTGCTGTGTGTCACTTGTGCTTACAGGCACAAGAACCACCCTGGGCTGCCCTGCCCTGCCTGGTGCAAGCTGGCAGCGATAAGACCTGGAACACGTTAGCAAGTTAAGTACTATCTCCTTGTGGATTTGGGAAATCCCTCTGTCCTGTTTGATTCCCAGAGGAGGGCTGGAAAGCAAGATTGAAGGTTAAGGGCAATATACTGGATTGATTTCTTTATGCACCTGGGGAGGTGAAGTGACAGATGAGTTAGGCTGTGAACAATGTGCGTCACTGATCCCAGTTCTGCCTGCTGGGCCTGTGCTGCTCTGTGGTGGGTTCTGAAAGTTAGATTATCTGCAGAAAGGTGCCTAGTTGGATTTTCAGTGATATTAGACGTGTCGTGGCACTTCTGGAAAGCAGCACAATGTGGACAGGAATTTAAACACAACTCCTTGCACAATTTTTGAAGCAGTGTCACAGACATTTCACAAGCATGCAAATGGCTGAACAGCAAGGACTGTATTTAAACATTTCACCTTGGCACCTCCTGCACTTCCATCTTCGAGCAGGTCAATAAAGCTCAGATACTTTCAAGACAGAAATTGCTGATCTTTTTTTTTTTTAAATATCTGCTCAAAGCCTGAGTAATCTCTGGTTTTAGCATTAGAAATTAATAATTAGTAAAAAAATAAAAGTTCCTTTATGCAAAGGCAGCAATGACTGAAAACCTTTGCTCTATAGAGCGCCTAAAGCCTCTGCAGCCAAAGGTTTGTCTTCCAGTAGTTGAGGAGTCCAAGAGGACTCCTAAATATGACATAACTAGAAAGTTTCTTTTGGAGAACACTAGTATTAATTAATGGAGTTCTTCAGATTTCTGTTTTGGGACCAGTCTTGTCCAGTAGACATGATAAGAGGTTCTTCTCCCCCTCTAGTCTGCCCTAGTGTAGGAGTACGTCTGGAATATTGTGTCCAGTTCTGGGCATCTCAGTTCAGAAAGGTCACAGAGCTGCTGGAGGGAGTCCAGCATAGAGCAGTGAGGATGATGAAGGAAATGGAATACCTCCCTTATGAGGAAACGCTGAGGGAGCTGGGTCTCTTTAGCTTGGAGGAGACTGGGGGGTGACCTCATTAATGTTTTATAAATATATGAGGAATGGGTATCAGGAGGATGGAGCCAGGCTCTTCACAGTGGCATCTAATGATGGGAAAAGGGGCAATGGGTGTGTGCTGGAATGTAGCAGCTTCCGTATAAATATCAGAAGGAACTTCTTCACGGTGAGGGTGACAGAGCACTGGAAGGGGCTGCCCGAGGGGAGTTTAGAGTCTCCTTCTCTGGAGATGTTTAAAGCCCATCTGGATATATTCCTGTGCGACTCAGTCTAGGTGATCCTGCTGTGGTGGGGGGATTGGACTAGATGACCTTTTGAGGTCCCTTCCAATCTCTAATGTTCGGTGATTCTGTGACTGTTTGCTTCCTCCAAAGGCTCTGGTATGAAGTTGAGTGGTTCCTTCTGAGAGCAGTAGGAGTTATACAACCCTATTGCATTGTAGCTAATTTCTTTAGGTCTTGGAATGTCTTCTACTACGCTGGTCACGTTTTAGAGATCTTCTGTGTGCTTTCTCAGCTTTAATGAGAGTCTTTGTCCTCTAGCCAATCTCTTCCTTTGCTACAAATTTATTGGACCTCAGTATTTCTGAGCCCTTCACTGTCAAATTTGGTCAAAATCCGTCACTTCAGTCAAAGTTGTTTGATGGATTCAGAAGCTACTTGGCAGGAGATGAAAGAATAGGCCCTCCTCTTCCCCTGCCTCCCCTGTGCGTGTACTCATTGACTGCATGGGAAAGTGGCTAAAAATAACCTAGTTGATGTTGCCATAATGAATTCACCATTTTAGAAAAAGGGCTGCCTGCAATTTTACTTGAAAGTGGTACAGAGCTCAAATGTTTGGATGGAGCCACTGAACCAATACCTTAACAAATCCTCTTTCTGAGCAACCACAGTCCAGGTAACCTGAAGACTCTTATGTGATGCTGTGCTGGTGATACCTGGGGACAGCTGGGTTAGCTTTTACACCTGCAAGCCAAGAGCCATCACCCAGAGTTGAGCAGACAGGGTGAAAGAGTCTCAGCAAGTAGTCAGGTCCTGACCAATATGCCATTCTGAGACCAGTGCTCCCAGCTTGGCTGTTAGTGGTACCTGGCCCTGGACAAATTAATGTTTTCACACCTGTAGGTCACTATATCCTCCAAGGTTGCTCCTGCCTTTTTATAGCACCAACATGTCTGCTTACTTGAAGTAAAGGCAATTCTGTCCTTGCTTATGGATATTCCATGAATGGTAGAAGTAATTAGATAAATTATTAGCTGCTAATTATTCTTGTGGCTTTACTGTCCTGTTTGTCTCTCTGGATGACTTAACACTTTAAAAGGGCTAATTTGTATCAACACAAACACCAACCTGATTTGCATAATAGAAAAACAACATTGTGTGGACATGGGAAACAAATGCATTCCTATGTAGAATTTCTAAGGCCTGGAGATACTAGCAGCTGGATATGAGCTGCACATTAGAATTACAAATCTGAGGACCATGAAGGCTGTGAGATATGGGGGTATTTCGTGTCAGGTCTGTTATAGCATAACTTGAGTCATGTATCCAGGCAGATAAGAGTTTGTGCTTGTGGAAAAAGCTGTTTATTGCATGGTTAAGTGTTACCTGTTTAGTGTCGCTGTGCTGGGGGACAAGGGATGCAGGCTGAACCTGCATTCACTAACTTTTTTGAGTTTTTCCAGAATTCAGGTATCACACAGAAGTACTTTTAAATAGAGTTGCAAGAGAAAGGCAAGTGTATATTGATGGGGCTGAGAGGTTTCTGCACAGTTCAAGTTGGCATGCACGTTAGCCAAGCTTGGGATGATTGGTCCCTTTGGTTGAGGTCTGAAGAACTTGCTGGGGCAATGACTTCGCACACCAACCTTGAGTGCACCGAGCTGTGTCTAAGTGTGGTTGCTAAATGCTCAGCCACAGAGCACACGCTGAAGGTTTGAGCTGCGGTGTGGGTATTACCTCAGGAGTAACAACCTCAGGAGTGTTTGTCCATCTCCAGGAATACTGTCTGCAGGTGTGGCAATCGCATTCCTGGACTGCAGTGTAACTGTAATTGTATGCAAACTTATAGACTGCTAGGCTTCTGGTGAAAGCCAGCACTCTGGAACCAGGGATTTAAGAAAGCCTGGAAATCAGGAAAACACAAGAATTTGAAGTCCTGAAGAGAGAATCCAGATGAAAGCCTAAACTGTTTCATTGCCAGAAGAGGTGGCCAAAACAAATCTCTAGCGAGGTTGGCCTCCCTCTTTGTCTGCATCTGCTGACTCTGTGGCAGATACTACTGCAAAAGTGGCCATGACATAGATAAAACATCTAACTGTCCTTCTGAAAAAGGATTTAATAGTGATGTTACCCCTTCTGTTCCACAGCAGTGCAGAAGCAGTGTATGAGGAAAAGGAAAGAAAAAATGTTCTAGGAAATCAACAACTCAATAGAGAAATTGTTGCTGAACTTATCGGTCAGCTTTAAAGCATGGTGAGTTGATTATTGTTTTGTTTTTTAAGTAACGTAGTTGCACTAGAACAACAGGACTGCAGACTGATCCAGGGCTACAGAACTCACTTCACCACAGTGTTGTGGTTAACCCTAGGAAATAAGTCCTGGCTAGGCAGACTTGTGCTGCAGTTGCTAAGCCAGCTGCTTCTTAGACCTATTCAGTGCTGGCTGAGCCCCAGTGATCCCAGGAAGGCAAAGTTATTAATTAAGGTGGTGCAGAGAATTCTGTGGGGCTGGAAGACCTGTTGTGAAGGAAACAGTGGTGGGTTTATTATAAGAATTCATAACTGGCTTTGGATTTCCTTCCAGATCCAGAGCATGCTGCAATATAAACAAGAAGGTGCCATTCCTTTATATGAGGGAAAGGGGTTAAAGCAGGAGATTAATTTGTAGTGGGTGGATGCTGGAACTTGGCTGTGGCTGAATGAGGAAGAGAGCATTCCTTTAGCTGAACTTCAGGGGATTTCTGGTTCTGGTAGGGCAAAATCTAGCAGCAATACTTTGAACTTGCCACAAAAGGACATTTTATGAGCAGAGATTTCCAGAATAATTATTTTGAATTCCCATGGATTCATATTCTTGAGAAGTCTGACGTCCCTGGAATTGTTCTGGAGTAGCTATTTCACTCATGTTGCACGGAACAATTGCTGGAACAATCTCTGCAGGCAGTCAGAAATCACAGGGGTGCTGACTGGACTCGCTGTGCTCGGATTGCACTGGCCACAGGTCTCCATCATCCTTGTGCTTACTCAGACACATTTTTGGGAACTAGAAACAAACCAGACTTCACACTTCTTTAGGTTTTGTACAAGACCTCTTTTACTATAAATAAAGCTGCATGAGAAGATCTGTAAAAATTCAACAGTGTCCTGCTTAAAAGCAGCAGTTTGAGTACAGCATTGTCAATCAAAGAAGACCTCAGTTTGGAGAGTTTTGGTGTTACTGTCCATCTTGGCTGCGTTGCCAAGATTGATCTTTAGTATAAACATTAGCTTCTGAGCTAACATATCTCACACACACCCCCCCAATCCTAAAGAAAAAGTAATAAATAAAGCTATAGAGGATCCTAACCCCTGCAGTGACCAGCAGCTGAGCTATTACAGGTGGGTAAAGTCTCATTTCTTCACCACAGAAAAAACATTGTGAAGGCTTTACCCTAAAAGCCTCTAGTGAAGAAGGACAAAGTCCTCCTGCTTCAATACTGGATAATTTTTTAATTCTTTCATTAAAACACATCTAAACCCCTGTAAGATCTGCCTACAGAGCAACTTGGAGAGAAAGAAGCCCATTTTCTGTGGTTGCCATGTACCAAAGAGTGAACTCCTAACAGCTCCCCTTAGAAGATACTCAGCTCCTGAATAATAGTCATGACCTTAGACCAGAACATTTCCTAAAGGCGAATGGTTCCTCAGGCTGTGTTGTGAATCAGTGGCTGCTGTCAAGCCATCACTGACTGCATTGCTTTGGCAGTGCCTATAATAAAATATTTGAACCACAAACTGAGGGTGGAGGGAGTGGTTGGAAACCAGCAGCAGGCTGGTTCATCTGTTAAATTAACCTGGTTAGCAAATACCAAGAACAGCAGTGGACACAAGAAGTGACTCCAGGACAGGCTGTTTACCCTTCTTTAGGGTCTCTCACAGAGATAAGGGCATTATAAAAAAGATGGGTGTTTGTTGCTCATATGTTATATGCTGTTTGGTTTTGAAAGATTGTTTTCATTTTAAACCCCCAAAATCCTACTTCCACTTTTTAAAGCTGCTTCCTGTGAATGCCCAGCCAGACTTTAATCAGGGCAAAACTAAGCATGAGTGTTACTTAGAAGTTCTAGGACAGCTGATTGAGCCGAAGTCTTTTATAAACTTTTTTTAATGAAATGTGAGTGTGGCTACTTACTGATAGGACTTGGTGGGCAAAGGTGTAATACAGTCCAAGGAATGATCTGCCTCTTTGTATCACTGCAGAGGTCTGACCCAGGGAAGCACTGTGTACCCACATCTCCTCTGCTGGGACATGTATATCCCAATGGTATACGTACTGGCATGTGGCTTATAAAGACCTCTACCCTGAGGCCCACAGAACACAGCTTATAATCACAGAGCATCTCTCCCTCCTGACAGTGGGTTCCCTCACACCCTAAATGCACAGTACAGTCCCCTGAAAAGGTGCTCAGAGCAAAATGAGTACATTGCTAGTAGGAAAATTAAGCCAAGAAAATTAAGCCAAGAAATTTGCTTTCAGGGAAATCAATACGTTTTTTGGTTCACATCCAGCTTGGATTCAACCAAGCTCCAGGGAAACTCTTCAGGGTCAGTTTGGGCTTAAGACAAAACAGGCACACAAATATGGAAAATGTAGAACAAAAGACTGAACCCACTTATCAGTTTAAGTTTCCTTTGAGTCTAAGCAGCTGTGTAAAGATGAGTTTAGGCATGTCTACAAGCCTGTATGACTGGCATTACAAAGCTTTGTTCTGACATTTTAACAGGGGAGTTACTTAATTTTGTTCAACAGCCTTTCCTTTGCATCGTCGCCTCTCACAACCTTATAGAAAAGTTATTTTTCAACCCTGAACATCATTTCCTGAGAGACTTGGGTCATAAATTTGTTTCTGTTCTTTGGACAGTCTAAATTTAGAGTCCTGACAGGAAATGCAGAGAAGTTTGTATTTCTTTCTGGCTGGGCTGGGAACACATTTAGAAGTAACTTTGACCACAACTGCTTCAGCATGACCTGCCTGCCAGCAGCCCGTGCAAAGCTGGATCTGCTGCAGGCACTGTGCTGTAATCTTGGGCAGGTAAAAATGGCAAATCGCTCGGGTTTGCACACAACTTACACAGCTTCAAGGTAGCCTCTGGGCTCCAGAAGTCACCCACCCTCCCTGTGCCTCTGGTTACCACTACCTGCTTGTCAGGTCCCCTGAGACTGTTCCTGCCCTCTTTCCTGCTGGGAAAGGCTTGCCTGGTTGTACTAATCAAAGTCATGGCCTTACAGCGCTCATTAGCGTTAGCAATTAGTCCTGCCCTGTTGCTCTGCCAGCCCTGGCAATCTCATAGTCACTTATTGCCAAGGGTGCTGAAGCAAGCACTGATGTTCCAAGACTTTCCTACTGGCATTACTCACCAGCCTCTTCTCTCCCATTTTTTGTCTTACCCCTTACACTCATCAATTTTATGTAACCACCCTGTAGGTGTGATGCTAAAAGCCAACAGAAGCAGCAATTTGAGCAGAGTTCCCTGTCCCCACCTGTGCTTTCCTGTAGACCAGGTTGGAACTGGGAGTTAAAGCTTTTGCTGCCTTTGTGCATTAAATGTTTGTCACTGGTGGAGGAATAGACAATAGCAGACATCAAACAGATGGTGAAATTTTTTTTACCAACAAAAGAGAGGAAAAGACACATCTATGGAGAGTCTGACTGTCAACAGAACAGGGTAAGTCTTGTGCTGTATGCTGTTCCTAGTACTCATATAGGATTAAATCTAATGCATGTGGTACTGAGGAGACCTGTGGAGTCACAGAAATATCAACCTTGATGGGGCTCACCACCTAGAACTACATTCTTACAAACAGAATTCAGAGAAGCCCTAGTGCAAAACTTTGCAGGAAATCCTAATGTATGAAAATGGTAGGAAAAGCCCCTCAGCAGTCAAGGCCAGGCCTCCAGGACCAGCACAAAGCAAATCTGCACTGAGGTCCTGGCTTGGATCCTGCACCAAGCACACAAAGGAGGGCAATTAACTACTGAGCTTTCTCATCCAGCAAAGCCACTTCTGGGCAGCCCACAGGCACAGCACTAATGTGCTGCTTCTTGGGGGAGTTTGCGCATAGAATCATAGAATCATTAAGGATTGGAAGGGACCTGGAGCATCTCCATTTCTGCATTCTCCATTTAGCACATGACTCAAGATTGTCTCCTGGCTTGAAAGCCTGAAAAGCTGTCATTTCCCCAGTTCACTCCAAGCTCAGCAAACTAGGGTCTGCTAGCAGGAGCTCCTCAGAGCCTCATCAGAACAGCAGTCTTTAAAAGGTTTGAGGATACCCTACATGGAGGCAAACAGGTAGCTTTTGCTTGAGTATCTGGGAGCAGGAGGCAGCTGCAGAGACAGCACTGCCACACTCTGCTTCATGTGCACCTCCTTCATCCTCTCCTTCTATCTTCGAGCCATCCTGGTGGTACTGGTTTCATTAAAACCGTGCTGGGAGAGTCGTGCTTTCATTTGGAGAGTCATTGTTCCCACTTGCTGCAGACTGCTGAGGTTGGTTTCATTACAGGACAGTTTTGGAGAACTGCTTTTATCAAAGCAAAACCTGTAGCAGTCCATTCTCTGTTGGCCATTCTCAGCCTTGCTGCCCTGAGGAAAGGAAAGAACTCAAATAAACCAAAACACCAGGACCAATAATGGTGTTTCTCTTATCAAGGTTTCTGTTCACTTATCCATGGAAAACAGCCAGGAACATAACCCATTAGCCATTTTACCATGAATGAAAAGGAAGATGAAAGAAATTGAAGTCACAGCCTCTACTCCCTGCACTGCTACATCCTCCCCAGGGAGTGGAAATGTGCAGGGTGTTTTCCGAAGAACAGGACAAGCCGCTTAAACTATTGCTGCAAGTCCTGTAGTCCTGGCAAGAGGGGTTTTTTCTAATAAGTGCAGTTTCCTTCTGATTAAAGAGCTGTGTTTGATATAAGAATCTCTATCCAGTCCAGATCTGGGGCATTGTCATCTTCCTCCCCACATCAGCACTAAATCTCATGTTGTACTTTCCATCAGATGCTGAGCTTCTGCTGTCTGCAAGCTGAAAGGCCCTCGCAGTCCCAAGATCCTGTCTCTGATTGATTCCTCCTCCCTTTTCTTATCTCCTCCTTGCAAAGGAAATGAAGTATTTGGCTACCATCACCACTTGCATTGCATGCATCTGAATAAGTTAATCATATTTGTTGCTTACCACCACTGTAGCATGACTGAGGCACAATAGAAAAATATATACTTGGCTGCATAAAACCCAGCCAGCACACCAGTGGAGCAGAAACATGGTTTTATACGACATCTTCCAGTTTTTCCCTATCCTTCCCCCATCCCCTCTTCCTCACTGCAGAAACAATGGCCCAGGAACTGTTCAGCTGCAGACAAGAAGCTTCTCCAAAGTTACTTGTCTCCAGGTCGCTTCAGAAAGCTGCTCTCTGGACTTGTGCTTAGAGGAACAAGTGCTTTCCTGTTGGCTTTGGTTAAAGGGATTCCTTATGGATCCCATTGGTGTGTGCAAGGGGAATGTGCACTGTGTACTCATTTATCAGTGCAGATGTGTTCCTGAGCATCTCATGGAAAGTGTCCACTGTCTTCCTGTAAATGTCCCTGTGTAGCACAAAGGGACGGAAAAGATTGAGTGGCTCAGCCCTCTGGAATATGATGGGGAAGCCCAGCTCTGCTGGTACCTTCCCATTGCCAATGAAGAAGTGATAGAGCTTTTTTTCATGCAAACATTTCTCCAGAAATTTCAGCATGTCCTGTAGACGGGCCTCCAACTTTTCTGGAGCCCAGTCCTGATTCGAACGTGCCTGCAGAAGATGCAACATCACTGTCTTCAGGTGGTAGTTGGTGAGCCCACTGGGACCTGTGAGGCTGCACTGCTTCCCGTGGAGGAAGGAGAGGATCTGAAGGCAGCTGATGTGGCAGGCACTGACAGGCAGCGTTTTGGAGACCAGCTGGATGAACCTTCTCTCATACACTGCGAAGGTGAGAAACCAGTGAGTGCTGGAGGGGAAGCCTGCTGCCAGGCTGCTCCGAGGGAAATGAGAGATGAAGTAAACATCAGAGTTCTCGTACTGCACCACAGGGGTGAGGTTGAAGGCAATCGATTTTCCTGATCTAAATTTTATCTTCAGGGCTCCTGGTGAGTCCAGGAGGCTGAAGCAGAGGTCAAATTCATATTTGTGGGAAATTCTGTTCCAGGCCTTGGTAACTGCAATCTGGAACCACTTCATGACTTGATTGGCATCCAGATATTGAGTATTTTTGAAACACAAGAGGTCTTCCATCTCACTGCTGGGCCTGGTAGTATTGGTTTTGCTATGCAGGAGGCACAGCATATCTTCCCCTAGTTTAGTCTTGTCACAGATGCAGCCTGTCACATCCTCATCTGCCCTGCATACCTTGATAATGCCATAACCTTGTTCATCTGGGGAAAAGTTGTCGTCAGAGCACCAAGTCTGGGACCGGAAACAGTATGGCTCCGGGGGCGCGAACGGCACTATCAGATCACAGACAAAAGGTTTACGCACTCTCCAGTTCTCATACATGCTCCCTATGCCCATACAGTCCTCCACTTCCATATCAGCATCACGGTTACAAACACTCCTCAAGGCCTCCAGCAGGTCATCCGCAAAGCCTTCCACCATCTCCCGCATCCTGGCCATGTCTCCAGTGGTACCCAGGATGCGTTTCT
The DNA here is from genome assembly GCA_013400115.1 of Rhinopomastus cyanomelas. NCBI lineage: Eukaryota > Metazoa > Chordata > Aves > Bucerotiformes > Rhinopomastidae > Rhinopomastus > Rhinopomastus cyanomelas. The sequence continues at coordinate 792,743 of VXBP01008204.1, forward strand.
CATAGAAGCTGTCTAAAACGGCCTTGTCTGGGAGGGTCACTCCTTTAAATGCTTTCCCGAGGACAGCCATGTCATCCTCTTCTCCTCCCGTGTCCTGCCAATTCCCTTCCTGGAAATCCTGCCTCCAGAGCTCTATCAGCAGGAATATGACCATGGAGAGGGTGGTCCACATATCCCATCGGACCCTATTCTCTTTCCTTTCCTCCACTACCTCTGCAGCCTTTTCCAGAGTTTTCTGCCTGGCTTCCTGTTCCGCGATTTCTTGTTCCAAGCGCAACTGTGCCAGCCGAAGGCTCTCCTCCCGCTCCTTCATCTTCTGGATGATTTCTTCCGTGTTCTCAAGGACAGTGCCATTCTGTTTGGGGAAGAGGAGTGGGTGGTTGACGATAGCTGTAATCACCACTAGGCACACCCGGAAGATTCCCACAGGCATGGCAGTTTCTTCCCTGGAAAAGAAAGAAAAGCAGAATGACCCACAATTCAGACTCAAGCCTCAGAAAGAAAAGTTAAAGTTTCCACTTGACTAAAAGATTTGGCATCCCTTCCAGCCCTGAAAAGAGTCTACAGGCTACTAAGCCTGTTTCTGCAAGTTATCAGCTAAGATTCCCAGAGACTTTATCAGTAGATGTTAAGGATCAGAGTGCCCTCTTATCAACTTCACTTCGAAGAACAGAACTGTGAAGGCACTTGCTACTGTCAACCCACTGACTAGCAAAGCTCTTCCTGACTTTCAGCACTGTGAGAGTCAGGTTATTGCACATCCTCCCAGATCCCACGATGCCTTATAACTGTGGTCCTATAAAAAGGGCAAAGACACAAACATTGACAAACTGGAAAGGGTTTCATTTAGCCCAATGTTTTTTAAAGTGATGGGTTGTTTATTTTTGCTGCCTGCTTCACTGTTGATCCATGGAAGACACCATGACGTAGAGCTAAGCAATCTCCCCCGAGCACCCCCTTAACAGCTCTGCCTGAAGCCAGCTCACTCCTGTTTGAAGTGACCTCAGTGTGGCTCTGAGACACAGCCCAGGTCTTGCCACAGGCAGCCATGTGCCAGTAACAGTCCCTATGTCACCCCCTGCACAGGCCCTTGGCATGACCAAGACTGGAGTTGTGTCATGTGGTTACTGGCTCTGCTGCTTGGACTTCACACTTAGAAAAGCTTTCCATGCTCATGATGAAAGAATTCCCAGGATTTTGGGACACAGACTCACTGCTGGGGCATCTCACTCTCACAAATGTGGCTTCCCAAGGCCTGGGCTAGAGGGTGCTCAGCTAATCAGAAGAGGGGTGGTTAGCAGATCAAGAGAGGTTCTTCTCCCCCTCTACTCTACACTAGTGAGACCACATCTGGAGTATTGTGTCCAGTTCTGAGCCCCTCTGTTCAAGAAGGACACAGAGCTGCTGGAGGGAGTCCAGTGAAGAGCTTATAAGGAGCTGGGTCTCTTTAGCTTGGAGAAGAGAAGACTGAGGGGTGACCTCATGAATGTCTATAAATATGTGAGGGGTGGGTGTCAGGAGGATGGAGCCAGGCTCTTCTCAATGTCATCTGGTGATAGGACAAGGGGCGATGGGTGTAAGCTGGAATGTAGCAGCTTCTGTATAAACATCAGCAGTAACTTCTTCACGGTGAGGGTAACGGAGCATTGGAAGGGGCTGCCCAGGGTGGTTGTGGAGTCTCCTTCTCTAGAAATGTTTAAGACCCACCTGGATGTGTTCCTGTGCGACTTGGTCTAGGTGATCCTGCTGTGGCAGGGGGATTGGACTGGATGATCTTTCGAGGTCCCTTCTGATCCCTAATGATTCTAGGATTTTATCATTCTAATGCTTAGGCTGTTCCTTCCCAGGTGGCATTTCTTTTTCTGGAGGCCTGGCATTGCTACCAAGATCCCGAAAGCCTGCTCAGGGCAGGATGATCTCATGCTGTCACCCTCCGTTGAGATGTGTCAAGCTCACCAGGCCCTCTTTCTAGCAACTTCACCTTTCAGTTCTAGCACAGGGAAACCAGGAAGACAAGATGGACAACTAGGAGTTATTTCTTCTTCCACCTGGGACATTTTCATGCATTTGCTTTAATGCCTTAAAAGTGTGTTTGAGAGAGAAGGGCTTCTGTTACAGAAATAGAGTCTATTAATAAAATACCTAATCAATCAGACCAGAAACAGAAATTTCATTTCTAACCAACAAGTTCAAAATCCACAGAGAGCCAAGAGATGTTGAGGCACCACTTCAGCCCCGGGAGTTGAGGGCTGTACTTTTCTCCCGCTGCAATAGGTCCTTTCTGGCCCGAACCCAGCATGTTCTGATGCCACAGCAATCCTGCTGTCTCAGCCTCTGGGCAAAGAGACCATCTCTGGCAATCCCATTTATTCCTCCAAAGGGCATTTAATGAAGATAGATGCATCCCAGAGGGTCTTGTTATCATTGCTGCACAACACACTGCTGGTTCTCCGTTGCAGGCACCCAGATTTCTTCAGTGTGAGCACTTACTGTACATGGGAGCTGTATCCTCGGGCACGCCGTTATCTTTGCTTACAAGAGGGCTGGGACTGGAATAACAAGGGAAGAGACCAGGACTGAGATGCATTGTCCAAGCACCAAGAAAATTCACACGGGGCTCAGGATAACACAACGTGCCCCTCCCTGTATAACATTCCCTAACTACCCTTTCCTTAGATCCCATGTACGTGCATCGATGAATGCCCTGCCCTCATGCAGGCACTGCTCTGGAGATGGTTTGCCGGCCTTGCCTGTTCTTTTTACATTTACATTATTCTTTAATTCATCAGGTAATGAATTGAAGCTGAATTAATGCCCCAAGCTGGGTGTTCCACCTATTCTGTGAGCTCCATGCCTGGCTGCATTTAAAAATAATCTGGGGTCGCCCTGCACTGGAAAGGGCTTTATCAGTTTGCTGGGGCAGGGCAGGAAGCGCTGGCGAGTTCCTTTCCTTAGTGCTACGCTCTCGCAGACCACGTGTGCTTTCCAGTCTTAAGAATAACATGGCCAGGAGCCAGGTGCCTCCTAAGGCAGTCTTGACCAGGATGACATGCTAGACCTCTATCTCCATGGAAGAAACCTTTAACTCTTGTCAGATGCTTAGATGCATAATGCTGAAAGTAGTCAGCTTCCTTAGGATCTTCTTGTACCCTTCAAGACTCTCCCATGCCGGCTGGCCATGGGCACACCACTTTCAGAGGCCACCTGCTCCAAAGCTCTGCTAGCAGAAGAGGTTAGGCCAGACTTCCCAAGTCCATCACTGACTGGCTCAGATGAACTAATTCTGCCTCACACTGACAGTCCAGGCTACCCCAGCTGATGTTGCAGGGGTAAGTCCAGAAGCAAACACACCACCTCTCCTCTTTCCCCAGCCAACTCTAAAGGCATCAACCTCTGGAAGAGAGTTGAGATGAAAACTGAAAGTGACAACATCTTCAGGGCAGGTTTGTTTTCAGCCTGAACAGAGGAGGTTCTCCTAGCCAAAACTGCCCTTTTGCTACTGTGACTATTCACATCAGAAAATGAAGCCAAATGTTAACATCAGGTGAGGCTTAAAGCTGCTGATGCTCAGTGACGAAGGTTGGTGGATCATGGCCTTGACAGCAGCAAGGATGGTGTGAGCAGAGTGTTCCCACATCTCATCAAACACAGCTTTCTTGGCTAATATGGAGAGATTAATGTGGGTGAAACCAGTAGCACTGCCTCCTCGGGCGGTTCATGCCTCCCCATAACAAAGGCCACTATTCTCTTTTCACTTGCTTTTAACTTCAGCCCAAGCAATTTAAGTCTGATAAAAATATTTATAGTTGCTCTGGCTGAAGCAGCTTTTGTGTGGGGAAGAGGGAGAGAGTCCAAGTGTTTCCAAGCTGGAGACTAAGAAAAAGAAAAATCACTGTTTAATCTACACATAAACTTTAGCAACATCTCAAGTAGCAGGGGGAAGATATTAATGAGTTTTAAACAGCAAGTTCCCAAGGTGATCTTCAACTTTTTCAGCATTTATGGTCCTGACAGGTTTTTGTGCATTCAAAGTACAGACAGTGCCCAGACTTGGTAACAGACTCACACCTAACTATGTCTGCAGGCACTCCTGTGGCAGTAGCAGGGCTCCAAAGACACCCCTGAGAGACAGTGCCATGGTCCTTGGCACATCAAATGCACGTTACCTCTGTGCCTTTGCCTTAAGCCAGGGTGTTCCTGGGGTTAGGGAGCACAGACTGCACTTCTTTAGCTTCTGTGACCACAAGACAGGGAAAGTAGCAGCAAAACTGAGTAAAGCTACTCAGGGAAGGGAAGAGAGCCAGGGGCAGGTGGGTATGTAAAGTCCCACCATTCTGATGTAAATCTCAGTCTTTCCTTGCTGCCCAGTGTGTGATGCTGCTTGTTCAAACCTGCCTCTGGCACCAGAATTAGTTTCCTTCTGGGCTTTTCTGTGGCACTCACTGCTTCAGTGACTGGGTGCTTCACCAATGTTAAGCTTAACGACCGCTCTGAACAACCCTGGGAAGTGAGGGGGCAGGCACTGTCCCACTCTCCAGCTGGGGATGGACGGTTTAGGGAGATAAAATCTGATGGTTCTGCCACCAGATCAGAAACAATTTGTCAGCAGCACTTTGTATGTTCGAAGGAAGAGCACCTACAGTCCTCTGCCTTCAGCTCTCAAATAAGTTAGGCATCATGCCTCAAGCCTGAAGCAACCTCTTTGGCTGGAGAATCCCTATTAGCCCCACAGCAGGTCCTGAATGAAATGACATGGGGAGCTCCGAGAGGGGAAGAGGAGAGATGACACTGTAATTCAGGTTGGTGCCATGAAGCCAAATGCAGAAGGAGGCCAGCTGCTGCCCCTAAGAGCTACACCATTCAGTAATGCTTAGTTCACCTGCAGGCCTGGAACATGGGTATGAGTAGCGCATTGCAAGGAAAGGGAAGCAGCACATGAAGTTCACAGGCAAGTAATGACTTCACACAGTCAGGAAGCAGCCTGTTGGAGACCACCCTCTGCATGGGGGCTCTGAGAGCTGGCTAAAATCCTCTTGCATTCAGGACATAAAACCAAGGGCTGAATAAACCCAAAGGCTCACCCTAAAACTGCCACTGCAAAACACTCTCCTCCTTTGTCACATTGTTGAGACAGCATCAGTAATGCTAAAATCTGGAGAGAAAGTGTGCCAGAGCTCTGAAAATAGTCCCTCAGGTGAGACATGCCTATTGCAAGAGAATATAAAAATAGCCACCAGCACACCAGCACACTCTTTCATGACTCTGGTGAGCCCTGAAGATGAATTGCATGCTGACACAAGCAGTCTTGTTTTGTGGTGTTTCATGTGGCATGGGGGCTGAGTTTGGCTCTACCTTCAGCTACTGCCTTGAAGCCCTCCTCATCACCTGGGAGCCTGAGAGTGCTCATCTGGTGTTTGTGTGGGCTGATACGGGACAGCCATTGCCCTATATGTGCAGTGTTTACTCTCCCTCTTTCCACCAGCACCCCCTGACTCAGGGGATTTCCCTGCATGTGTAGCAAAGCCCTTCGTAGACACGCTGGTACTCAAAGCCTTAAAAATGTCCCATATCTTCCAGCTAAAATGTCCGTGACTTCGGACGTCCCCAGTCCTTCCTCACATTCTCTTCCACAGCGTCTTCAGACCCTTTCGCCTCCTGCTCAGTGTGGCGAAGGAAGAGATCTAAACAGCAGCTTGCAGCCCGCCTCTGTAAGCTGTCTTGTGCTCTGAGCCCAGATAACCCTCCATCTTCTCTGAAGACACAGCAGAGTATTTCCTGGTCACTAATATTCTCCTTTTTCCCTCAAGAGTTCCTCAGACAGCTATATTTTTTCCATCTTTTTGTTCCCTTCGATTTTAAATAATGGGAAGCAAAACACATCCTGGCTGGATCGGCAGTAAACCAGATAGGAGTGAGCTGAGGCTTTGATTCTGAAATTAGAAAAACCCGGGTCCAGGCACTGAGCATGGATCAGTTATGCACTGGAATATGCCAAGACAGCATTTACAACACACTTGATTGCTTCCTGCGATTCGGCTGACACAAAGGCAGTGAGTGGGTGCTGCCTCTTTTGCTTTGGCAGGCTACAAGAAAAGAGGCAGTTCAGAGAAGGTAGGAACTACAGCTGGATGGGATTTTTTTCCATTGGAAGTTGCCAAGGTTTTGAAACCAGAACTTCCATGGGAACAAATACAATTTCCGAGACTGTTTTGGAGAAGGTTTTTGAGGTCTGGGAAGGACTTCTGCAAGTTTTCACTGGAGAGATGAATAAGGACTTTCTTATGGGAAGACATGTTTCCCCATCTCCCCACTGAGATTTACATTGCCTGTGAAGAGCCTTTTCTGGCTCAGGACAGGTAGCAGGGCCAGTTTTCCTTCTAGCTGCTGCTTGCAAAGCCTTGGGAACAGACATGTGCTGGATGTTCTTGGAAAAGCTGAAGGTACCACTGGAGAGAGCAATAACCTGGGGTGCAGATACCAGGCTGGTCTCTGCCCTTACTTGCTGGGAATATGTGGTTCAATTTTTTCTCCTTTAGCACTCAGAAAGATTAGAAAACTTTCAGCTTTTAATTTTGTATGTATATATACAAAAAAACAGGGAACACTTCTATGCCCATAGTCTGACCACGTACTTGGGCTGACAGAAACATCCACTGAAGGCTCTCCTCCACAATCAGGAGGAAGAGACAGTAACCTGAGCCTTGGTCTCCTTCCCAGCCCCTGATATTGCTGCCCTCATTACATGGCTACTTTCAGGTCGATGCTCTGCTCTCCAGGCTTGACCTGAGCTTTCATAGGACTTGAGGAATTAGTTTTGGCAGGACTTCATTCAAACCTGTCTTGCTCTTGAGACCATTTTTACTGAAGAAGTATTTTCTGCTATGGGTGGGCGGGAGTTCCATTTTCATGAAGAACTTCAAACCAGAAGTAAGTGAGGTTTCCTCCTCAGTCAGTCCCATGTTCGTTGGGGCCTGCAGGTTATCCATCCCCTCAGTGTGATGAATGCTGCCAGTTAAGCTGGCTCCTAGGAGACATCATGTCAAAGCACTGCATCTCCAAACAAGAGTTTTCATGTTCACCTGAGTCAGCAAGGCAGGGCTGTGGTACAGATGAGGCTGGGAAGGTGCTGGACCCTCAGGGGGCTGGAGGGCCGTTATAGGTGAGACAAACAGTCCGAGCCACATACTGAAACACACCCCAGAGTGACTAAGGGTCTGTTGCACTAGCCTGCCCTTCCCACCCCACTGTGTGAGCATTAGCATGTGTGGCCCTGCCTAGCGTTCACCTGGCACAAGCAGCAAGACGCTTAAATGAGGATCCTTGGCTGTTTTTATCCTGCAGGATGAAGGCCATACTGAGTGAGAACATGCCTCCAGACCTGTAGAGAGCAGGAAAAGCCTACCCTCCTGCCACTTCCTGCTCCACCATCAGCTGTGACAGCACTCGACTCAGCCCACCCAGGGATCACACAGCATGGGGCTGCAAGGAGTGGCTCCAGCTCTCTCATCTCATGAGCACACAGCTGCAACACACACAGCCCAGGCAGGAAAACGAGCATCCATGAAAATGCAAGACAACCTGAGTGATGCCAGCTTGTGCTGTTCTTTCACCTCCTATGACAGAAGCTTGGTGTGATGAGCTACCAACTGAGCTAGAATGGTGCCAGCCACAGCAGCTATACTCCATGCTCTGACTTGTCTTTTTGAGCATAAAGGTAACACTACAAAGTACCAAATTCCAGCTGCCAGCACAGACTGGTGTGACTGGGCTCTGTCTTTGGCTCTCTACCAAAGCTATCGGTAGAAAGGACCAAATGCACCAATCCATGAGGTGCAGAGGCCTGGATGTTGAGACTGGTACCACAGCCATGTTTGAAGCAAGCCTGCTCAGGACCACAAAAGACAGGTATGGCAGAGCAAAACATGCCTTCCAAAACATGCCTGGAAGCCCCACCCGAGTTTAGATGCTTGGCCACAGGACAGCAGTTGGACAAGGCCACTTGCCTGATAACTATTGTTTTTCTGTTTGATTGAGAACAGATTAGCCTTTTGTAACATCCATGGACATCCTGTCCCAGGCCTCCTGCCGTGCCAAGGGGGTCAGTTGCACAGCCCAAGTCGGACATCCTGCCCAACAGGTCTGCTGTGGACTTTCGGAAGCAATATTTTCCTCCCAGGGTCATCAGATCAGGTATTTCCAAGGAAATGCTGATGCTCATCCTGTGTACAAGACTAGGTAGCCCTCCCTTCCCACAGACAGGCAAGTTCAGGGTGGCTAAGCACGTGAGCTGCACTGACATTTCCCAGGAGTCAGCCCCGGGTCCAAGCAACGAGTCTCTTCAAGCAGAGGAGCACTCGACTTGCCCTGGGAAGGACAGGGAAACTCTCTCATGTCTTCCAACCAAAGACAGTGATCTTTGCCATGGGAAGCTTTAGCTCATGCCTCATTAACTCTCCCTTGGTGCAGTTTGAACCCCTAATTTTCTAGTGACCACTGTGGGTAAAAGTAGGGCTGATTGTTTCCTTTTTTTTCTTGCAGTAGTACTGAAGATATTCAGAAGTCCTCCTGTCCTGTCTCAGCTTTTGCTGCACACAAAAACATCTGTAGCATCCATTTGTAAGATGTTGCCATAAAATCCCATGTCTGCCCTCACTTCCCCCAAAGCCTAGACAGTACAGTTTTCTTTCTGGCTCAGTTCTTTTTCTAGGGCTTCTTTCAAAACCACAGAGAGATGTGGCACATGTTACATTTTCAGTTTCATCAGCAAGTGGGGGATTTATCTGGATATTTCCAAGTCACTGCATCTTAACGCATACAGGTATCGTGCTGCTAACAAGAGCAGGATTCTGGTCCCCTCTTCTTGCCTCAGAAGCCAGCAGCCACCAAAGACAGCTGTAATGACTACTAAGTAACCACAGAACCGTGTCACATGCCCCTAAAGCACTCGGTGTTTGGTTACCGTAAGGCTGGACCCAAGAGGGAGCTCCCATGGAGACCAGGAGACCGAGCGAGCAGCATGAGGAGTGTGTTACTCAGCATCCTGCCTGTTGCCTGAACGAGTTTTTTGCTTTTTTACTGTGCAAGCCAGCTCAGCCCTTGTCAGCAAGCAGCATGTGGGCAATGCATGCAGTGCCTCGAGTTCCCCCTACTACTGCTGAGAAGGGGTTTTACAAATTGGAACAGAGTGCTGGCTACGAGGGAGGCAGGAGGGGAAAGGTAGGAAGTGTGCATGTGGCTCCCACCCACGTACTGAGCTGTTGTGGTAGGATCCAAGCCAGGAACAGCTTTGCTTTTTAAGCCAAATCTGTGTTAATTGTGAGGGAAGCAATTGGAGTAAACTGAATGTTTGTGGGTTTTTTTTTTTGGTGGGGGGGGTTTGTTTGGTTTTTGGTTTTTTTCTAGGAAGAGAAAAGACACACACCAAGGAAAGAAAGGTCTTCTTACCAACATTGCCAACTTGCTACCCCTCAAACCCAACACGACATGAGCCCAGGCTATAACTGGTCGTTCCTTTGCACAATCTTTCTTCAGCACAGATGGAGACAAACCCCCTGATGCTTTATCAAAATCCTGATAGTACTGACCACAATGTGAGGAGGATTGTCACCACACAGATGCTCTGTGTCCTCCACCTGGTGCTCCTGTTGGGACCCAGTCTGGCTGTCGCCCTCTCAGGCACATGACTTCCCTTGCATGTGTGGGCAGCCATGGCTCGTTGATCCCATCTGACAGTCACACAGGGAAAGGTGGTGAGCCTACACAGAAGGTTCAGCTGCCAAAATACATTTAAATATGCCCTCCTTTTCCTTATTTCATTCTCAACAAGTTGGGAAAAATATAATCACACCAGTGTTGTTAAGTCAGGCAGCGGTTACTCTGACTCTCCTCACCCTAAGGTAAGCGTATGCCCTACATCACTACCCATCCACTTAACTGCATGTGCTCCATCCATTGAAACTAATACTTTAATACTAAAGGGGTTGGTGGAAATGTTATTAGAAGGTTGATTTCCCAGCAGGGATACACCCCTCCAGTACATTGAAGAGAAGCACGTGTGGTTACTGGCACAGCTCAGACTTGACTTGTAGGATGACATGAAACGACGGAGGCCCATTTCAGCCGTATTTTACAGACAGTAGAAATCACAGGAGCTGCCACACACTTCCACACTGAGATGCTGAACAAAAACATAGCAAAAGGAAATTGTAATTGGATGCTTTGAGTTCGGCTGATTTGAGACCTTCTACCCTGTCACTGTCCTGAGTCAGTGACAAAGTCACGCTCCTGTGTCAGGAGACCCGCAGGCCCAAGTAGCTGCTTAAACAGGACTCAAAACCAGCGGCTGGGATTGGAGGCTTGTGTCATATTGGACTATTGTTTTGCTAACTAGTGCCAGCTGTTTGCAGGGGGGGGTCAGTATTTAAAACCTGGCTCTTGTGCTCAAAATGTCACAGAAATGAAAAGCAATGCTTTATGCCATTGACTAAAATCTCAGCCTTTTATAAAACACAATATAGTTCCTTAAATAAAGTACAAAATAAACAACAACCAGACTGTGAAAACCCCTGTAGGGATGGGTAGTGGGTGTGGAAGGAGGAGAGAGCAAGAAACAGCACTGTTCCTGCAATGCCCCATTTCCTTGACTCTCAGATCTAAGCAGAGGCACTCTGCATTGCATGCCAGCAGGGGCAAACAGTCCCTCTTACTTCACTACCTGGTGGCTCTAGAAAAAACCAGCAGAAATAACTTAAATGCTTTTGGAAGCAGTAAACCCAGTCTTGGCTCACGAGTCATAAACTTAAGGACTGCCAAGAGACACGCACACACATAAATATGTTGGCTACAGAGGACTGCTTGCTAACCCTGCTTTTCAAAACGAGTTTGGATAAACAAAAATCAGGAAAAAAAAGCAAAGCTGTACAAGAAAACAAACTGTCTCACTTCCATGCAATACTTCCATGAAGCTCATCCCTTCAGCAACCGCTGCCACCAACTCAGAGCTGTTTTCACCCAAGGGACTGACTCTGAGATGAGCCTATTGCCACATGCTCCCATGTTTAGCAATCTTCATGTGCTCTTTGGTCAGTCCCCTCCACTTACCAACAAAAGAAACCATCTTTAAGCTCTCTCTTTCACCTGAAGAGCATTGTAAACAAAATGCTAGGAAGAACAACTCTGAAAAGCCCCAGTGGGGCAAGAGCGATGTAACGTGCACTGCTGCAGCCAAAGTACCAAACACACATGTTAAGGCTGTGAAGCCACGTGGTTCTGATTTGGGGTGTGCAGGGGGAACACATACATTGCTCGCTCTGTAACACAAGCACAACAAAGGAAGGCTTTGTTTGAAAGCCAAGGGACAGCCTCTCTGCACACTTAAAGGCTAGGTTACAACGTCACGGGAACTGTGAGTCATAGCTGTGGGGCCCCTTCTCACAGACTGAAAAATCCCCCTGCTTCAGAGGCAAAGAGCAGAGACAGCTTCCAGTTCCGTGTGGAGCACGGAAGCGTCCAGGACTAGCGGCAAACACAAGGCTGAGCTGAGAGCATGTGTAGTGGATGACTTGCAATGCAAACATGCCCGTTTCAGTCGACATTTTTTCCTGTAGCTCCTTCACAGCCTGAGATCATCACCCTGCACTCATTCCAGGAGCATGAAGCAACTTTGTCTCAGGACAGAGGTGGGGTGGACATCAGCCAAGCTTTTGACTTTGACTGCAGAGGAGTGTGGCCATGATGCTTAGATGGGGCAAGCAGCTTGCTATGTAGGGCTGTAGTAGAGCTCCATGTCCTTAAGTCAGCCAGTGTGTGCCAGACAATTTACATCACTGTATGTTACAGTAGGGGAGGATCAGCTGATGGATTCCAGCTACCCATCTCATTGGCCCCTACTAGCCTAGGAGAAAAAGATGAAGGTCTTCTTTAGTTATCATGAAGAGGCTGCAATCTGCCATGCAGAACTGGCTGTGCTGCAGAAATCCAAGAGTCTTCTGTTATATTACCAAAAGTCAGAAGACATTTGGTTGCTAAATCTCCAGATTCCTTTAGAAAATCAAATTCTCTGAAGGCAATGGTTGTCAGGCACCTGAACATCCAGGAGGAAATAGCTTAGGATCTCAATTTTGGGTGTGGATACACAGACAGGCACAAACCCCTCTGAGAAGCACTATACTGTGAACATCAAGTGTCACAGTTTAAGTTTGAGAACATCTCCTTACTTTCATCTCTGGAATGTATTAATATTCTACAAAACCTTAAAAAATAGAGGAAAAAGAGGGTCTGAAAAAGCAATACAGCCTCCCACCTCTGCCTACACACACATGGCTTGGATGGCTTCTGGAAAATCTTTGTCTACTCTGTTCTGAGAGGCTTCCAGCAAATCTTCTCTGCTTGCCAAGGCAGTCTAGACTATTGCTTAACTACCTCTACCTGTAGGAAAATCTCCTTATCACTGCGTGTGCTTTCTCCAAAACAAGCTGCGAGCCCTGCTGGGATTCTGGCATTTACAGACAGTATCTTACCTCCAGGAGCTACCTACTTCCCTTCCTGTGGACTGTGTGGGAACCATTTGCTCTCAGTGCTTACCAGGTGCTCCCTGAGCATCAAGTCTTCTGCAGTTTGGAAGAACTGAAAGCAAGGCTCTCTGAAGCTGATTTTCATTGTTTTCACTTGAATTTGGCCACAAAGTCTATCTTGAGGGCACCCACCATCCCTTAAGGTAATCCAATGAGAGATGCAGTTGGTTTGAGAGCTGACTTAGCTGACAGCTTGTATCTAATGCCACCTTGGTGTTCAGGCACAAGAACCTTCGCGACGTGCTTTCCACCCGGGTTTTGAAAGCAAAGGAACAGTATGTTTTCCTTTGCCAGGCAACCAAAATAACCATAGCAATCAGAGACTGTGCCTAACAGGGCTTAAATCCTGCTACAGTTGGCCTCAAGGTTCTTCATCTTTGCCAACATCATGCTTGGTTTTTCCAAGATGCATGCATGGCAGTGGGATGCATCAGATGCTTTCCCTACAAATGCTGAAAAAGCATCTCTGCCTTGAGGCAAATATCACCGATATAAACAATGTGCTAGATCAGCCAGAAAAACCTGCCTCTGGAAGAGGGATAATAATGAAAGACAGGGAGGGGGGAAAGAAAGAGAGAAAGAGCTTCATTTACACACAGGAGAATGGCAATGATCCAGCTCTCACAGCTTTGATCAGGGCTGGCTGGAGGAACATGCCAGGGAATGATGTGAGCTGAGCTTTGCTAGAGCGGAGCAGACATTTGAACTGACTGGGATGGGAAGAAGGGGACAGACATCACCCAACAGATGCAAATCCAGAATAAAGAAGAGAAAAAATTCCATGGAATATGTGAAAAAACAGGTACTCAGAGCTGTACCAGGACACTGTGGCAGCCAGGAGTGCTGCTCTGACATGTCTCTCTGCCATTAGCCCCAGTTCTTCTCACTGTTGCTACCCACAGAGTGTCTGTCACACACTCATGTCAGAGCAGCACCGTCAGACAACTGGTCTTCACTCAGCGGTTCTGCTTTCCCTTGGCTTCTCAAGGGGGTGTTTACAAACATGACAACTCTATACATTGCTCATTTGTAAAAGGCACTATTTCCTTTCAATCTGCTGCCTCTACAGTCACCCCTGATCATCACAAGGTTGTCCAGGCCCTTCCAGGCCTTTGCACTCCTTACACCTGAAGAAAGAGGATCTAGTGCTTTCCTAGTCCGGGTCAGGTACCTCTGGCAAGTTCTGCGTGGCAGCAAATGCAGCAGTAGCTGCGCTCAGCAAAGCTGGGACTTGCTGGTTCCCTCTTCTGCCATTACTTTCTGTGACTAGACCCCAACTGTACCGAGCAAACAGATAAAAGCAATTTAGTATTAAATGCCAAAAGATAAAGGCTTTTAACACCAATCTCCTAAACTGAAGGCATTTGCTAATTTAACCCTCACAACACTGCACTTTCTCTTTGCAAGCGCTGCCTGACCCTTGCGGCTGGGAACGTTTACTAAATATGAACCACACCACTTTCCTTCTGGCATTTCTGCTGCAAGGCTCAAGATCTCCTAGAGAGAGCCCCTCAGGAAGCTTTTTAAATCACATCAAATCTGGAAGGAAGGATGACCCCTGGAGCACTTACCTGCTCCAGGACTCTGCAGGTGCTCATTAAAGCTCACATTACTACTATCACGCTGACGCAAGGAAGACTCTTCAGTCACCCACCGCTAACACACAGCCAGAAAGTCTGCAAAACGCAAAGAGAATGAATGAGGAAGTTCAGGCAGGAGATGGGTAACACAATGCAGTTATCTAAATTAGGGATTGATTGAAAGAGAGATTAACTCACCCCCTTCCTAATAAAATAATGATAAAAGCTCAAGAGACCAGAAATAATCAGTTTTGAGCTGATCAGAGGAGAGTCAAGACGCTGCTTCTCCCGTGGGAAAGTGTGTGAATCACACGGCAGGGCTGTCAGCGCTGCAGACATGGCAGCGAGCGAGGACCTCCCTCTTTTGACTCCATCCTCACCCACCAGCCCTCTCCTTTTAAAATGGATTAGGGTCAAATTAGCGGCTGTGTAAGCGCTAGGGCTGGGACAGTTTGTCTGGGGTTGGTTTGCCTCAGAAGAGGCATCCAGCTGCTGTAAGCAGCCTGTGAGGTAGAAATACTTGCTTGGGGAGCTCTGTTTAGGGAGCTAATGTGAGAAACAGAAAACGCAGGAGAAGAGGCAGGAAACAAGTCTAAGAGTGCACAGGAAGATGTGAAACCGAACCACAAAAGATAAACTAACATATTTTAGGGGACAGAAGTTAAGAAATTTTAGGTGAAACAGGAAATGAAGTGAAATTCTCTGAGCAGAAGCAAGAGAGGATGGGCCCAACCAGCTGACTGCAGGCAGATAAAGGAGATGATATCCAGTCATGTGCAAGTGGGATGAAGAACAGGAATCCACTGCCCTCCTTACTAGCCACGATCACCACTTCAAACCCTCTGTCCAAAAATAATGAAGTCATGAATACCTTTCCGTGGGCCAAGCTGGGCTTTGCATCTGGATCCTTGAGGGCTTAGTATAAGGTTGACACCTCCTGGCTCTACTGAACCCACTCACTTAATCAGCTCTTGGAAAGGGGATAGCTCATCCCTCCCACCTCCCACGTACTTGCTCTGACCAGACTGTGTATATAGTTTCACTTCTCCATTTCCGTCTTCAACTGTCAGATCAAATTGGGCAAATGGGCTCTGCCCTGATCTCCCAGCATCTCACAGCCTGCAGAGCTGCTTCTGCTGGTGCACAACCAGTTTCATGACTCTACCAGCAGCAGCACAGACTGCTGAACACAGGAGCAAGATACTCAAATCCCAAAAAGGCTGGATCTATGCTGGAATATCCCAGTGGAGTTTTGTTAGCCCTCAGGTCCTGCAATGCCTGGTCTTCTCATGGCTCAGGGCCAGTGAGGTATAGCAGGTGCTTCTGCTCGCAGGGAAGGAGCTAGGAAGTGCCGGTCAATTGCTGTTACAGGACTCACAGGCCCTCACTTGTTAAAACAATCTTTAAATCTCAAAAGAGAGTTTA
Organism: Rhinopomastus cyanomelas; assembly: GCA_013400115.1. NCBI lineage: Eukaryota > Metazoa > Chordata > Aves > Bucerotiformes > Rhinopomastidae > Rhinopomastus > Rhinopomastus cyanomelas. The sequence continues at coordinate 808,320 of VXBP01008204.1, forward strand.
AGTCAGGGTCTCCCTCCACTACATGTGTACAGATGCTGGAGAGACCCTGACTGAACCTTAGAAGGTGGTCCAAGGCCACTACGGGAAGGTCCTTTTCAGCAGTGGGTGTGTCTGCATTGCATCACAGAACAATTTATGATTCAAAAGCCCTTTAAGACTGTAGAGTCCAACTGTTAACACAGCACTGCCAGGTCACTACTAAGCGATCTCACTGAACACCACATCTACATGTCTTTTAAATATCTCCAGGGAAGATTACTCCTCCACTTCCCTGGGCAGCCTGTTCCAATGCTTGACAACCTCACAGGCTCGCACAAACCTTCTTCTCACCCCTTAGATGTTGCTGTGGATCAGCCCTACAAAAGCCTTCTCTCCATGCTAGAAATCAAAGCTGTTGCTTCTCCAGTGAAGCTCAAAGGCTAGTGTGGCCTTCAGATACTGCCAGTAAAATCAGTTCATTTTGCAGAAAAACCAGTCAAGGTTGGCTCATACAGCTTTGCGTGGCCGATGTGTGTGTGGAAATCAAAACAAGCTAAAAAACAGACCCCTCTTGCAGCTGCATCCCTGGGCCAGTTCTCAGTGCCTCCAGTTGCCTCAAGCTTGGATACACACCTCCCCGTCCTGTTGCCCACACTGAAGGATGAACGGGTAAAAGGTTTTGCTTACACAGCTGAGCCCACATCCCTGCAAAACCTGGAATTCGTGGTTGGGCAAACTATGATGCCTCCCAGTGCACACCCTGGCCACGGTCCTTCCCTCCAGCCTGAAAACCAGTCTCTTACCTCTCTCCACCACCTAGCAATTACACGTGCTGATGGAAAGTACGCTGCCTGGCAGCAAACCGGCTTTTTCCCCAGCATAAATGGATCATAATAATACTTGGGAGAGAAAGAGCTGGCCCAGCCATAGCCCATTTTAAAGAGGATCCGAGGGAACAAGTCAGGGGCCTTTTCAGCTCCCATTTCCACTGCTGTGGATCACAGCTGCAATTCTGTGAAGCAGAGCATGGATGATTAGGATGGCAAAGGACAACAGGGAGGCCTGTGCAGGCTTTTCATGGAGTCCATGTACTTCATCAGTACTCTCTAGGACATTCCAGCTTACACCCAGTTCCCCTTGTCCTATCACTAGATGGCATTGAGAAGAGCCTGGCTCCATCCTCCTGACACCCACCCTTCACATATCTACAGGCATTAATGAGGTCACCACTCGGTCTCCTCCAAGATGAAGAGACCCAACTCCCTAAGCCTTTCCTCATAAAGGAGGTGCTCCACTCCCTTCATCATCTTTGTGACTCTTCTCTGAACTCCCTCCAGCAGCTCCACATCCCTCTTGAACTGAGGGGCCCAGAACTGGACACAATACTCCAGGTGTGATCTCACCAGGGCAGAGTAGAGGGGGAGAAGAACCTCTCTTGATCTGCTAACCACCCCCCTTCTGATTCACCTCAGGATGCTGTTGGCCCTCTTGGCCATAACAGCACACTGCTGGGTCATAGTCATCCTGCTGGCCACTAGGACCCCAGTTCCCTTTCTCTTACACTACACTCCAACAGGTCACTCCCCAACCTAGACTGGTACCTGGGGTTGTTCTTGCCCAGACACAAGAATCTACACTTACCCTTGTTATATTTCATTACATTTCTCTCAGCCCAGCTCTCCAGCCTGTCCAGACCTCGCTGAATGGCAGCACAGTCTGCTGGGGTGTCGGTGACACCACCCAGCTTTGTGTCATCAGCAAACTTGCTGACAGTGCATGCCAATCCCTCATCNCACCCTAATCCCTCATCCAAATCATTAATGATAGATTAAATAGGACTGGTCCCAGTACTGACCCTTGGGGCACTCCACTAGATACAGGCCTCCAACTAGACTCTGTCCCATTGACCACCACTCTTTGTCTTCTATCTGGCAGCCAGTTCACAATCCACCTTGCTACCCGATCATCCAGTCCACACTGCCTCAGTCTGGCTGCGAGGATGCTGTGTGAGACTGTGTCAAATGCTTTACTCGAGTCTAGACAGACCACATCAACTGCTCTGCCATCATCTAGCCACCTGGTTATGCCCTCATAAAAGGCTATCAGGTTTCCCTTTGTGAAGCCATGCTGACTGTCCTTAATGACCCTCCTGTCCTTGATAATTTTTTTGCAGGAAAGCACCAAGATACTGCAAAAATGGGGTAGGCATTTGCAAAAGCCAACCTAAAGTTATCCTTTTGAAAACCACCCAGGTTCTGCTTAAAACACAAACTCAGAAGTTGGTTGGATCAGCTTGTGTAAGGTTTCTGAGAGTCAGATTCCCTCTGCCTGTTACTCACTGCCACGTAAGATGGATCACAAGCTCTGGCATCCCTCTGAGACCACAGTGGAGCGGAGGCACCAGAGAGCCCTTATTGCCATGGAGAGAACCAACAAAAACCAAGAGTGGAGCAGGACTTGCTGATAGCTTTTAGCTATCAGACAGCTCAAAACAACCACTCAGGAAAACTAAATCCCCCACAGCCTGACCAGGGCTATTTAGTCTGACTTTTAGGGGAGAAAAAAAAAAAAGGAAAAATAGGGTTTTTCTTTGTATATTATAATGCTCCAAGCAACAGAAAGAGGAAAACAATTAGGTGGGGAGGGGCCACCACCTAAGCTCTTGATAAACAGGTACATCTTTAGTGTTCACAGGTCACTTCTTCCTTGTGGATGCCACTGGTGCAAACACTGATCACTGCGTTCTGCATAATTGAGTCATGAAAAAATTGTCACCTACCAGCTGTGAGCCAAGAAGCCCTCGGGGCTGATCCCAGCATTAACAATGGTACTCTGACCTTCACCAAATCAGTTCACATCTCTCCACATCTGTGGCAATCAAACCTAATATGTCATTTCTCATATGGAAGCTGTGTGAAGCATCTATTGCACTAAAAACAAGGTTGAAGAGAAGGCTTTAAGTTTTTATTCCTAATTTCCATGCTCTGCTTTTCCTCAAGGACTGAAGGAACCTCTTTCACATGTATTAAGGAAAAACTGGTTTTAAACACAGATGCCTATGGAGGTAAGCAATCACTTTAGTCAGAGTTGCAGAAGAACATTATAATCATCACCAAAGCAAACTCAAACCTCACAGAACAAGCCATACTACACTGTTCTCCTGTCTGGGGCTGGCCTGGCAGCTCAGGTTCTTCCTGGCAGCTCACACCAGACACTTACCCTGAAGGAGATGCACTAGTATGGTTCAGGCCTTATAGCACTCATTAAAAATATTAATAGAATTGTATGCTTAGAGACACTGCTGGTGCTCATCTCATCTGACCACACAACAGACACCACTACCAACACGTCCTGTCTTCCTGAAGAAGTGTATTAGGTCAGCTCCCAGAAGTACTGCTTCAGTGCGAGATTGCAAAGTTGAAGATGCAAAGGCTGCTACGGCTCAGGGTTCTGCATATCAGTTGTACAGCCCATCACTTCAGGTATCTCAGACCTGACGCAGATTTGATCTACAAATACCTACTGGCCATATTTCTTCAAAAAGATGCCCACCCACATGAACAGCAGCTCTACTAAAAACAGCAGGTCTTCTAAGACCATTGCTCCTCGTCTAGGTTCTCCTGAAGGAGAAGTGCAATGCTCTCAGAAGGAAAGTGAAGAAAGTTTGTAACAAGTGGACCCCAAGCCATTTGCCACTGGGCAGGCAGCAAAGCTCAGTGATGGGTTTGGCACTGCCTGCACGTGCCCGAGCTCAGCACTGGTATACGGACCCCACGAAGCTCTTCTCACCAGCAAGAGGTGGCTGCAAGGTCCCAGTTCAGCGGGTCCGTCCTGCGGCCGTTCCCCAGCTGGCGAGGCTGCAGCTGGTACTGTGGCAGCAGCCAGGGTCCCGCTCCTGGATCCCGCTCCAGCCCCTGTCCCTGCCCATGCTGCTGCGGGAGGAGCGCGGAACAGCGGCGGTAGCTCCGGAGGGCACGGTAACCCGCTTCCGGGACCCTATCCGGCTCAATGTCCCAACACCCTCCAAGAGGAGCCGCTTGGGCACGCAGAGAGCTCAAACCACGAAGTTACTCTGTGAAGAGAGCCCGGGGAAGTCACACAGACGCGACCTGTTGCGGGCGGACACCGGCACCGGTCGCACCCGCCAAAGGCTGTGCCCGCCCCAACCGCCGCGGGGNCTCAGGACCCCGCAGCCCCGGTGGTTCTTACCGGGCCGGGGCTCCGCCGAGGCCGGTATCGGGGCGGAGACAGCTCCGCTGGAGCAGGGGCGAGTCCGCCCAGCCCGGCCTGAGCGGAGTTTCCTTCCCTCTTTGTCTCCCTCCTCCTTCAGCCCAGCCCCTGCAGCCCGGGGAGCCGAGCCCCGGTCCAGCCGGCTGCGGGGCGCTCCCGGCTCATCCCCGGCCCTCCCATAAGCTCCGCATATGGGGCAGTGCCGGGGGCACGAGGAGGGAACTGGGTCGTTTTGCTTCTCGGGTGGGTCCTGACCTCTGCGGGGCTGGAGAGCAGCTGGAACGCGTAACCTCGCTGGTAGCTCTTAACTGAAGGCGCGGATCCCCGGGGCGCCAAACCATTGCCCTGCTCCGCAGCGGCACGGGTGCAAACCTGTGAATCTGCCCACGATCCTTGCGGGGCAGAAAAGTGGCACTCGTTCCTTTGTGGGGTTGGGGATGCTGGCGCACGGCAGGGTCCTTTCAACTTAGGAGAAAGGGCAAGGTAATGGATTTTTAAAAAAGTGGTTTCCAACATTGACTTCATTCTACAGTTAAAGGGCATCGCAGATCTAACAGAGGAATAAGTTTGCCCAACTATTGCTTTTACAGCACAGAAATATCTGTCCAGTTTAGGGGAACCGTAGATCCCTTTGTTGCTACCTCCTTCCACAGCATGGCAACAACTGTCCCGTATTACCGCTGGTGCGACATATTCCATGTTCTCCACCACTGCTGCTTTGATTTTTCTCTAAGCTCAGGTTGGAGGGCGTCTGCTGCGGCGGGAGATAACCTGTACATTCTCTTGTGCTGACTTTGCACTACCAAGAGGCGACCAGGCAAATGTGATGGCACAGCTTTGCTTGAAGCCATCTGGCTTGCCAGGGGTGACTGGGATGGTTCAGTCTGCCTGTTCTTTGAATTTCCTGAAGTGCTTATTGAATTAGCAACATTTTAATGTGCTTCTAAATGTGTGTTTATGGGTATTATTACCTCAGTGTTTGAATCAAGTTTATTTGGGTTTATTGGCAACCTGGCTGTTGGTAGTACATTCCTTTCTCATTATGCCATCATCTATGAAAAACATCTCTAGCAACAGCAACACCAGAATCTCCCTGTTTCTGTGCTGTAGGACTCAGCCTGCCTTGGTGCATTATTTATTTCCCCTGGGAACTTCACAGCAGCAGCAGGAGAGGAGATGACTCCTTCTCCAAGATCACAGCTATTCATCACCTAAGCCAAAGGGAAATGTCTATTAAACATCTCCTACATAAAGCCTGACAGGGAAGTAATTATGGATTCTGGCCATGCGTGTATATAGATATATATACACATACATTGGACAATACAAATCACTATAGGTTACAACGACTGTAATTTACATTCATCTGCAAAATTTCCCTGGATACAGGGAAAAGGCCTGAACATTTTTCAAAGGAAGGCTCACATCCCAACAGATTACATTACACATCTAGCACCCCATTCAGGATCTTCTTTCTGTGCCACCAAAGATGGTATAAAATTGTGATAACAATAAGACACATGTAAATGGAAAAGTCAAACCAAGGCACATTAATTTGATTTGTGTTAGTTTTTTGATGCAGTTCAGCAGTTTGAAAGAAGGGGGAAAGCTAGAAGCACATATCCTGACAACTCCAGCACATGATTCATTATTGGAGTATTGCTGTACTGCAGAAGGCTTATGATCATTATCTTGCTAAAGGTGGTAATTTATTTGATAATGAGCTAAGCTCTGCTAACCTTACACAGATGTTGGACGGGACCTGAAGCTGTGAGCAGTGGAGTAACAGTACCACAGTTCCTCACACAGTGGGACATAGCTTGTGGCTCTGTCACATGGCTGCTACTGCAACAAAAAGTAGAGAAAATATAATTATAGAATAATAACATTATTTCTAAAATGGACTCTAATATCCCATCAGTGGGAGAAGAACAAGAGCAAAGTTTGGGCTAAGAAACTCTGGGATACCTTCCTCAGCTGCTTTCAGACATGTTGGGAGACTGCAAAGTTATTTTATTCTTTCTAATCTACTTTTTTAAACATTATTTTCTTTAACTTCTTTACAAGCAGTAAATAAAATTCATCTTGCAAAGTCTACAGATCAAGAATGGGGCTACAAAAGACAGGCCGTGGGTAGTCAGCAGTGGAATGAGTCAGTACAGCTGCAAGAGAAGGGGGATCACATTAACAGTCTGTACAGAGAGAGCTTTTTCCAGTCAGGCCCTACCTGTGATACTGCAAGTGCCTGTGTAAGCCTAAAGGAAATGGCATCAGGGCAGTATTTTGATAGGTGCAGCTCAGCACAACCCAGCAGAGCTGGAGCACAAGCAGAGCAAGGGGAGAGGGAGTGGGGGATTCCCTTTGACTCACCAATATTTCACACCTTTTAACTGCCATGCAAAGAAATGTGCAGTGAGATGGATTCTGCTCCTCACAGCTCACCATATGGTGTCCTCATCTGCCCCCTTAACACCTGACTTGACAAACATCTTAAATCTCTGCAATTTCTGTAGCCTTCCTGGTTATTAAGATTTTTTAATAGCCTTTTCTTCCTGGAAGACTCAAGTGTCAAGCAGTGAAAGATACCAGACAAATTTTCAGCCAGCAAAAGATGTAGCAGTTGAGAATTAAAAGGCTGAGAATAAAATATGAGTGGAACACAGAGATGAAGGCTTGCATTCTGCTGCTGGAACTGAAAGGCTGTTGGAAAGTACAAGGGCAAGATGTTTCTGTTAATGAACATGTAATGACTCTAGATGCATTTGAAGCTCATTTTCAAATCCACTCAACTGTTAAGAAGAGAGCTGTGGGACAGAACAGGTAAGCAGGTAATGAAAAGCAGCTACTGAAGAATGCTGTGCAGGACCTTATGTTACCTTGTAGGCTTTGCTTCCTAGCCTTTCTAGGGATTAATGGTTCTGGACAGGCAGCATGAGGAAGGTGTGTCACTTCCATCAGCCTGTTCCTCCAAAGTTCCTTCTTCAAGGCTGTAGGTCAGATTTGTAGCATTAACCACAGTACTGGTGGTGCTAAGAGCCCACAGTGGGCAGTGATAGTGATGGGGATACACAGACTGTTGATTTCCTCCAACAAGCTTGAAGGATAACCTTGGTTTTGGCTAAGTGAAGTGTAGAAGAATTTTCTAACCATCATAATCCCAGTTGCACAACTGGGAGTAAAAACTGTGACAGAAAACTGCTCTGCATTTTCTAACCATGCTTGGGTGATGGAAAGTTCATCTTAGCTCCAGGATTATTGACTTAATTCTAGTTGCTTTTCATCCATTTTCATTTTTATGTAGAGCATGTAATTGTACATTATGCACAGGCTGCTTGTCAGCATTAGCTTCTGTCTCAGAAGTAACCAAGCCCCTTATTTGAGTGTTTCTATTAATCAAAACACTTCTGTGGCTTAACTTTTAATGAAAATTTTATTGTTTCATCCTCTTGAGACCATTGGCTTAACTGTAGTGACAAACATGATCAAAGGTTTCTGCTGTTTGAGATCAGTTGCATGATCTTTATGAACAAAGTAGAAAGCCTCAATCCAATTTAAACCGAACAACTGTTCGCATTACCAAACTATGATTTAGTTTGAAAATAACAGGAGAAGGGGACATTACAAAAGAACACAGTAAAAACATCACCTAGATAGTAAAGTAATTGAGGATTGCACACCGCTTCCTTGTCACTGGAGAAAAAGAACTATCTTTAGTAAACTTTTGTTCCTTTTACTACTGCAAACCTGACGTGACTCTGGGAAGGCAAACTGGCTTTCGGAGGACACCCCTGGATGTCAGCCTGTAGTGTCACTGGTGTTTGAGGCCATGAGGTTGTGATGGATTTCCACATCACTGGGGAAATGACCAGACTTGCGCTCAGAGAAGTAGTATTTATTTAACATATTGTAATATATATAAAAATATTAGTTTAATATTGATAAATGGTTAGCCAAATCTTGCTTTCCTTAGTGGCAATTTCCCATTGATAATATTATCCGAATAAATGGAGCAAAGACCTTACCCATGAACACATTCACCCAGCCATCATGTCTCCATGTATTAATTAATGTTTGTAACACGTTTGTAAACCGGAAGCACTTGACAGGACTGAAAGTAGCCGTTGTTTCGGGGGGCAATTTATGGACCACTGTGGTGGTGGAGCGCCACCTAGTGACGGTCTTCCTTACAACAGCGTGGTGGGAGAGGAATTCTTCCGGCCCCTCAAGGCTCAAGCTTTCCTTCATCAATTCTTAGCGTTACCTTCCCGTGTCCACAAGGTTCATTTTACACTTTCCAGAAGACATGTACTGTCATGGTCCCTGCCCCAAATTGCTTACATTCCCCTGGGTGATGCTGTGATAAGATCTTACTCTATTTTTATCTCTGCAGTAGCCCATAAATCCTTACACTCAGGAAATGATGGCTTATCATTTTGATGCCACTACAGTTTATGGCATGTGTTAAATTAACTGCCTAAGGGTTGTGACCTCAAATAAATCAGCTAGCAAATATTTCTTCTCCAGCAACCCTTTCTCCATGCACACAGACACACCCACTGACTGAACCTCTCTTTTATGCAGATGGTGAATCAGATTATTCCACTTCTTTCTTGAACAGTCAGATACTCAGGGAAATAAATGACAATTGCTTCAATGACTGGAAACTTTATGGATCTGCCTTGTCTGTGCTGTTAATGGAGATTTATTTATTTTCATTTCACTCAATTTATTTATTTATTTCTTATTTGATGGCTCCAAGAGTTTTTTGCTCTCACAGCAGAAAGCTTTTCCCAGAGCTGGGAACATAGACTTAGTTTAAAAGGGAGCATTAAAAGGTGATCCTGCTTCAAGGGCTCTACCTTTTTTAGAGGTTCACTCTATGACATGAGCACATCATTTACAGCCATGGCAGTCACAACTCTTGCAGGATGTCAGATGTTATTTCCACTGATGAATATAAAGCACAAGGAATTTTAAGTGACTGGGCTCAAGCAACAGGAAATTCTAGCTGTCAGAAACCCAGATGTCCTCTTGAGTGTCAATCCAGCTCCTCGGTCATGAGCCTGTCATGGCTGTCTACAGGTTTCTTGCAGAACTGTTTCTAAGTCAGTAGCTGACTCTTGTCACAGATTTGTGTCCTGGTTGCACTGAGCTGTGAGTTGTGATGTTTTGAAGAATGGTGGTTGACTTGTCAAAACCAGGCTTTAGCATGAGTTGTCACAGACTCCTAACACAGTCACTCTACTATGTCTGTATTGCAGTTAGGGCTGCAGTTACTGTGATGGTGAACCTGTCAAATGTGAAAGAATTTACCTCAAAAATCACTTGTCATGGAGAGCAGCCTATACATTTATCCTTAGAGGGTCTCACAGGGCACAAATCACCAGGAGCTTGAAAAACATAGAATACAATGATAGAATGGTTTGGGTTGGAAGGGACTTTCAAAGGTTATCTAGTCCACCTCCCTGCAATGAAGAGGGGCCTCTTCAACTAGATCAGGGAGCTCCGGAGAATGGGTGTAATTCCTCGGACTCAGTTATGCTGTTACCTGCAAGCATAAACCTGAACCTGAATCACAAAGGTAACTAGCTCCTGTTCCAAGTTTCCACTCCTATTTTACTATTACAGCCATAATAAAGAGTACAATAAATATCAGGGTTATGTATTTAGGATGTAAATTTGCAGGGGTACTTTTTGTTTATCATAATGATTTTTAGATTTTTTTAAAAATTCTGAGCATATCCTCTTCCTCCAGTGGTATTTTGCTAGTAAAATTTAAATCACACCTTTTGATATTTCTTTACACATGTAGCTGTTTTATTTTAAAGGTTTAAAAGTCTGGTCCTCTTGACACTCTGAAATCCTAGAATCAAGGAGCTTATCAGGATCATCCTTCCAGTAATTTTATTGTATAAGAAAGAAACAAAACCAATTGAGGAAAAACTGCAAAAATTAGAGAAGGAACTGTATTGAATTTGGAATTGCCTATTTTGCCATGTAATCAGTAAAATGAAGTGCTACAATTCAGGCTTCATTAAACTAGAAAAAGTTTTCTGTCACCATTATTAGTTTCAAGTTGGACTTTAAGGTCATAACCAATATCTGTTCTGCTAGGGTGTCTGTATACATGGTGCAGCACATTCCCTGTCCTGTTCACAGAATTGCCTAGGCTGGGAAAGACCTTCAAGATGTGATTGGGAGCAGCCCTTTGGAGAAGGACTTGAGTGTTCTGCGTGATGAAAAGCTGGACATGAGCCAACAACACATCCTTGCAGCTCAGAAGGCAAATCGCATATGCACTGCATGAAAAGAAGTGTGAGCAGCAGGTTGAGGTTGGTGATTTTCCCCCTTTGCTCTAGTGAGACGTCACCTGGAGTCCTGTGTCCAGTTCTGGGGTCCTCAGTACAGGAAGGAGATGAACCTGTTTGAATGGATCGAGAGGAGGCAACAAAAATAATCAGAGGTCTGGAACTCCTCTGGCTATGAGGACAGACTGAGCGAGTTAGAATTGTTCAGCCTGGAAAAGGCTTTGGAGAGACCTTACTGCAGCCTTTCAGTACTTAAAGGGGCTATCAGCTGGGAAGGAACGTTTCAGTAAGGCTGATGTGACAGGACAAGGGGTGATGGTGTTAAACTAAATGAGAAGAGATTGAGACTGGATAGAAAGAAGACATTTCTTACAGTGAGGGTGGTGAAACACTGGAACAGGTTGCCCAGGGAGATGTTGAAAGACAGGCTGGATGAAGCTCTGCACACCCTGATCTAGTTGGAGATGTCCTGCTCGCTGCAGGGTGGGTTGGACTAGATGACCTGTAGAGGTGCCTTCTAACCCAAAGCATTCGGTGACTTGTATGATTCTATGCCATAAGCTCACCGAGTCCACGAACCCAACACTGTCCGAGTCTTCGACCGAACTGTGTCCACACGACTCTTCGATCTCCGCAGGGATGAGGATTCCACTGCTGCCCCGTGCAGCCCGTCCCAAAGGCTGATAACCCTGATTACCCCGATAACACAACCCCACCCGCCACGGCGAGACACCTCATCCCCGCAGCGCCCGGCTCGGGGGCCGCCCCCGTTGCCACAACGGCCTCGCGGCCGCTGTTGCTACGATACGGCGCGGCGGCCTCGGCAACACCACCAGACCGGGACCGGCCCAACTGATCCACCGCTCCGCCGGCAGCATGGCTGAGGTGAGAGCCCCGGCAGCCACCATCTCCCGCAGGGTTTCTGGAGGGAACGCGCGCTTTGCCGCGGGATAGCCCCAAGGACGGTGTCTGTACCTCAGCCCTGGCTACCCCCGCCTGCGTGCGCAGTCGCTGCTGTGGGCAGAGCTCCTGGGCTGCTTGCACACAGGCAGCGTAACGCGGACGTTTGAGCTACACCCGTTGCTTTCAAGCCCGCGGTTGTGATTCCCCGCTGTCTCCCCACCCTGTACAGTTATTGCTCTGCCCTTTTACCCTGCCTTGGTGACAGTTCATCTACAGTATTGTGGCCAGTTCTGGAGCCCCCATCACAAACAGGAGGATGGCCTGTTGGAGCGTGTCCAGAGGAGGCCGCAAAGGTGATCAGAGGGCTGGAGCACCTCTGTTTATGAGGACAGGCTGAAAGACTTGAGGTTGTTCAGCCAAAAGTGGAGAAGACTCCAGGCAATCTTCCAATCCCTGAAAGGGTCCTGTAAGAAAGCTGGGGAAGAGCTGTTCACAAGGGTGGGGAATGATAGAATGAGGAGTAGAAAAGGGTAGATTTAGGCTGAACAGTAGTAAAAAGATCTGTAGTATGGTGGTGGTGCATCACTGGACTAGGTTGCCTAGAGACATGGTGGAAGCCCATCCATTGATGGGGCTCTGAGCAATCTGTTCTGGTTAGAGATATGCCTGCTTATTGTAGGGGAGTTGGCCTAGTGGACCTTTGGAGGTCCATTCCAACTGAATACATTCTGTGATTCTATGGCCACAATCATATAAACAGGTTCCAGATGGAACATTTGGTGTTGGAGAGGAGGATGGAGTAAAAGGAAACACAAACTTGTTTCTGTGAGCACTGGAGGAGGTTCAAAGTGGTCATGAACTAAATGTGCTGCACAGACTACCCTTCCAGGCCAACAGGAGTGAGGGTCCCTTTTTGCTCTTAGAGTTTTATTTTGAAGGTATTGAAAATTCTTGCCTTTAAGCTGCTTATGGCCAAATGGTGGGTAAGGGCCTGAACTGTTTTTGTAACAGTTGTGCCGTGCTGTGAGAGGGGAGACAGGAGGGCAGGTTTTTACTGACAGAGTCACAGGACATTAGGGATTGGAAGGGACTTTGAAAGATCGTCTAGTCCAATCGCCCTGGTGGAGCAGGATCACCTAGACCAAGTCGCATAGGAACATATCCAGGCGGGTTTTAAACATCTCCAGAGCAGGAGACTCCACAACACCCCTGGGCAGACCCTTCCAGTGCTCTGTCACCCTCAATGAAGAAGTTTCTTCTCATGTTTGTGTGGAGCCTCCTGTGTTCCAGGTTACTCCCACTGGCCCTTGTCCTATCACTAGATTACACTGAGAAGAGCCTGGCTCCATCCTCCTGACACTCAGCCTTCACATATTTATAGAAATTAATGAGGTCACCCCTCAGTCTCCTCCAAGCTGAAGGGACCCAACTCCCTCAGCCTTTCCTGATAGGGGAGGTGTTCTACTCCATCATCTTTGTAGCTCTGTGCTGTATCTGTGGGAGTTGTGCATGTACTGCCTCTCCTTGGTGAGTTGGGCTTGCCATACATCCCTGGCTGGCACAAACAGGAGAGTGGTTTGCCTACCCAGTTGATTCCATCTCTGAGATGCAGTTATAAGGACATCCATAGGCTTCATATTGTAGCGCAGAGGCTTTCCAGTCAGTATTGAGCAAGCTTGAGTAATGGCAGCAATGTATCTGTGACAGAACCTGTGGGCTGATTTATCTCTCTGCTTAGCACATCAAGCTAACTCCCGAGAAATGTCTGTGCTGCCTCCTCTGGATATGACTCTGTTCTGCTGAATGAGATAATGGAGGATTATTTTATGATGCTCTGAAAAATATTGGTTGAATTTGGTGCCCAGAAGCCAAGCTGGCAAAAATCAGAACTGTGCTAGATCAAAAATGTCTGATGTGAAATGTTTCATAGAGGTATTTCCTGCAGAGGGAGAACTGACTTGCAGTTACATTATTGGAGCTTTCAGACATGCTTATCTGCACGTAATTTGCTGGTACTATTTGCATTGAAAGCATATACTAATCAGACTTCAGAGTGTAGAGAACTGGGAAGAACTGAGGCTAAAATACTGGGCTTCTTGAATACTTGATGTATTATTTAAACTCTATCATAATGATGATATTTTCTAGCCCTATCTTTAAAGAAGTTGTGGTATTCAATTACAGGAACTCTGACTGTTTAAGCACAAGTTATTTCAGCAAAATCAGAGGAGATCTCTTTGAAAAATAGCCTGCAATGTGCACATCCTATGCTAGCAAGAGAACTGTTATTTCAGATAATTTTGTTTTGATTTCTTGGTAGCTGTTACTCACTCAGAATATGGCTTTTTTAGTATTCTAGGGTTATAACTGAGATGTTGGATTCTTCCTGTTTGTTGATTAGCTCTCTCATTTTGTTCAGAAAAAACCTGCCATGCCATACCTAGAAGAAAGTGCATTTGAAGCACTGGAAAAAGACTTCCAAGATGCCACCACTCTACTGAAGGGAGATAAAACTCTGGAAAAATTCCGAATAGAATATGAGAAGCTCCATGCCATTGTGAAGAAATATCGTGAAAATGAAAAGCGTCTCCTGGAGAAGTACAGGGAGGTGAATGCTGAGCTTGTGGTGGCTTCATGTAAAGTATCTACACTCTCAAAGCTGTCTGAAGATGATCAGGAAACTATATCATCAATGAAGAAGGTAAAGTTTTGAGTAGAATTAAATATGATCTGGAGTTATTTATTTAATAATATTAGATGCAATAAGAAAAGCATCTACAGGAACACTATTTTATGTAGAGAGCTATCCAGAGGACTTAGTATTGAGCAGGTATCTCCAGCTCCATCTCTTTAACCTCTCACCTTAACCAATCACGTGTATCTGTACATGTCTCACTCAAAATGTGTGTTTCTTTTCACTAAACCAACCCCATCAGCTTCCCTCCATAAAACAGCACGTTAATAATCAGGGTTCAGTTCATCAATATTTTTGAAAGGCTGCTTGGACGTTAACTATTGCCACAACATATAAAAGTCTACATGCTGAAATATGGATTGCAGACCAGGTAAGTGTCATCAATGCATATAAATTAATGTTTCATGGTGGTCCTGAAACCATCAATATTTCAGCATGGTTTTACCTATTTACTCTGATGTGGTCTTTGTTATTATTGATTTGAACTCTGTCAAATCAAAGTGCTTGACTCACTAAAAATGGTTGATATTTTCAGCCTTACAGAGAGGTTTGCCCACCGGAAGCCTAAAGCTGCCAAATGATCATAGGATCATAGGATCATAGATGTTAGGGGTTGGAAGGGACCCAAGAGATCATCGAGTCCAACCCCCCTGCTGGAGCAGGACAAAACTATCTAACACAGATCACAGAGGAACGCATCCAGGGGGACCTTGAAAGTCCCCAGAGAAGGAGACTCCACGACCTCCCTGGGGGGTCTGTTCCAGTGCTCCGTGACCCTCACAGTAAAGAAGTTCCCCCTTGTGCTGAGGTGGAACTTCCTCTGCTGCAATTTACACCCATGATCAGAAGACTCTGTTTGGAACCTTTTTCTTTCTGATAGCTTAAAACCTTAGGCTGTGGTACCAGGACAGACTTTAATTTAGCATTTAGTTGAGAGACCTCCATGCTTTACAATAAAGTGTTTTGTTCCAGTAAAATAAATTCAGTGTAACATTTCAGAGTGATCTGTGAGCACCACAGAAATGGAAGGCTTTGAAATGAAGTTTCTTGTCCTTGGCATTATGAGGAGAATATTCTCAAAGTAAATACAAATAGCAGTGCTGTCATCCCATGGCTGCAGCTTACAAGCCCATGGTACTGCTCAAAGCATCCTCAAGGAGAAGAAAAACTGAGTAGAAAATCATGTTGATTTTCAGTGCTGCTAATTAAAATCTGGTAGGTGGATGTCAGGAACTGCATCAATCCCTATACTTTTCTTTCTGCTTTTACATGGCAATACTCTGCATGTGAACAGTAGCAGAGGCAATCATTTAAGATATTCCCAAGCTAAGGAAACACTGCTTTAGTAATGTTCAGAGAGTCACAGAACATTAGAGATTGGAAGGGACCTTGAAAGATCATCTAGTCCAATCCCCCTGACACAGCAGAATCACCTAGACTAAGTTGAACAGGAACGTTTCCAGGCAGGTTTTAAATGTCTCCAAAGAATGAGACTCCACAACCCCTATGGGCAGCCTCTTTCAGTGCTCCATCACCCTCACTGTGAAGAAGTTCCTTCTGATATTTATATGAAACCTCCTATGTTCTAGCCTATACTCCTTGTCCTATCGTTAGATGACATTGAGAAGAGCCTGGCTCTATCTTCCTGACACCCAGCTTTCACATATTTATAGAAATTAATGAGGTCACCCCTCAGTCTCCTCCAAGCTGAAGAGACCCAGCTCCCTAAGCCTTTCCTCATAAGGGAGGTGTTCCACTTCATTTATCATCCTTGTTGCTCTACACTGGACTCCCTCCAGCAGCTCCACATCCCTCTTGAAATGAAGGGCCCACAACTGGACACAATACTCCAGATGTGGTCTCACTAGTGCACAGTAGAGGGGGAGAAGAACCTCTCTTGATCTGCTAACCATCCCCTTTCTGATCCACCCCAGGATGCTGTTGGCCCTCTTGGCCACAAGGGCACATTGCTGACTCATGGTTATCCTGCTGACAACCAGGACCCTCAGGTCCCTTTCTCCTACACTGCTCTCCAACGGGTCACTCCCCAACCTAGACTGGTGTGTGGGGTTGTTCCTGCCCAGATGCAAGACTCTGCACTTACCCTTTTACAGTTCATTAAATTTCTCTCAGCCCAGTTCTCCAGCCTGTCCAGGTCTCGCTGAATGGCAGCACAGTCTGCTGGGGTGTTGGCGACACCACCCAGCTTTGTGTCATCAGCAAACTTACTGACAGTGCACCCTAATCCCTCATCCAAGTCATTAAATAATAGATTAAATAGGACTAATAATAGATTAAATGGTCCCAGTACTGACCCTTGGGGGATTCCACTAGATACTCTGTCCCACTGACCACCCTTTCTGGCTTCTACCCTGCAGCCAGTTCACGATCCACCTCACTACCCAATCATCCAGTCCACGCTGCCTCAGTTTGGCTTCAAGGATGCTGTGGGAGACTGTGTGAAATGTGAGAAGGGGAAAAGTAATAGCCATTCTAATTTCAGCATATAATTTGAAGCTTAGGCACGTTCTGTCTTAAGAATGACATCTAGTATTGAATCAGCTTAGAGATTTTGTAGTGAAAAGGCTGTTTGATGATATCTTCCTGTTAGAAATTACATGCAATGCATGGCATGTGAAATTTCAATTGTTGTGTAGTGCTGTGAGCTCAGTGAACAGCACTGATACTATTTCAGTTTGGTTGTGAGAATTAGTCTTTCCCTTAATTGTTCAGGAATTATTTGGATATTGTCTAAAATGTTCATGCCATGTTTTGGGTTTTTCGTCGGTATACCCTTCACATTACATGTTATTCTCCTTTCTGAAGGGAAGTTCAGCTGTAGTGTTTCACTATAAATTTGCTTATGTTTGAAAAATGTGTTTTGCAGGTGCCCAAGGCAAGTGCTGAGGACAGTTCAAGTGCTAAAATAGCAAATATATTATTCAGCACTAAATTAAACAAACAGTCTGTTCCCAATGTTTCATTATTTATAAAAGGTAGGAGAATCCTGGTAGGGCTGTTCCTGTAGAAGTGGTATAGTTACTTCAAATTAAGGCTCTAAATCTTGGTGACTTGATGGGTCATCAGGGTAAGAGGTTCACAGCCTTCCTCTTCTAGGTCATTGTTTTGTATACAAATAAAAATTGTAGAAGCAAAATATTTCTCCATGTGAATTCTGGTTACAGTCAGTAGGATTTGTTTAGGGGCAGGGGTTAACTACACAGATCAGTGGCTGGTAGGACCCAAGACAATGGTAATCAATAGCTGTTAACTGTCTGATGGTTGTTCAGTGCTCTGCTTTGTGGTTTTAATAAACCAGACATAATAGTTTGCTGCTCACAGTCATATTAAAGGAGCAAAGGGCTGAGATGAACACGAAGGGAATACAATTCTCTTTCTCATTGAGAAGGATTTTGCTCCACAAGACTGCCCTGGAAGAATGCTAGAAGGGGAATTTATAGGAGCTTGTACTGCCCTGCTTGGCACTACCAAGTTTTCAATTTCCGGGGGCATCAATCCAATATAACTAAGAAAGCATTTCAGTAACACTCAGTTTCTGAGCAGTAGAACCAATGTGATCTTTTGGGGTATTTAATGAAAATAAAGTAAGGCAGTCACACTTTATGAATTCTGCTTTGCAATTTCCAGGGTCCAGTACTTCTCCAAAAATGTTGGAATGAATTTAACTACAAACATGCAGCATACTTCTGTCTTCAGTTTTACAACAGACATCAATGCATGCTACCTACCTAACCATGTCCTGCAGTTACCCAGTGATGCTGTTGCACTCACTGCATTCCTCTAGTTCCCTTCAAGGCAGTAATAATCTGAATTTTTTTCAATCAAGATTTCCACCATCAAAGAATTTCCTCCTATTTTTGAAGTAAAAGGAAATGATCTGTTGATTGATCCACTATGCATCTGCACAACAAAGAATCAAGTACAATGAAGCTCAGTTTCACAGATGCTGAAGTCTGTAGCAAATTATTAAGAGTTTGCTGGTTAATGGGGCCACCATCACCTGTCCCTGCAGCTGTTAGTGAAAAAAATTTGTTTTATCAATTAAATACAGCTTTTTAACACATCAGAAGCAAGAAAAAGTTGAGCTTTATCACCAGAAGCAGAGCTTAGGATGATCTGAAATCCCTGTTTGTCTGAACAGCCTCATTGACTTCAGGGGGGCACTTTTGCAGATGCTCACCAGGACAAAGTACTTAATGGAGCCAGTAAGAGCTCTCAGAGACCATATTGATTTTATTCACCAGTTCTACCCCCCAAAACTCCAATCATAATGATTTAATTTACCAATTTTAATCACAGTCTAATCAGCCAGCGGGGTGCTTTGATTTAAGTAATCAGCTTTAATTTTATTTTCCATTTGCATTTTTGTAGAGAAAACTTGGTTGCCTCCTGTTTATAGGCAAATCTGAAACACATGTACTTTCAGCTATGTTTTACGCTTTTCTGCCAGTCAAGATGATGCTCTGTGTCTTCATGACAGTATTTCAGCCTAGCATGCATTTATTTAAATTTCATGATTGAATATTTTTATGTAAGATAATAATGAATGGTAAAATTATTATTTACTAGATGATACGTAATACTTTATGTGTCATCATGGCTGCATTTCAATGGAAATTAGAAATAAAAATGTATAAAATGTAAAAATTGACTTTAAATTGTTAGATATAAGGAAAATCTGAGGGACCTGGGTCTCTTAAACTTGGAGGAGACTGAGGGGTAACCTCATTAATGTCTGTAAATAGTTGAAGGGTGGGTTTCAGGAAGATGGAGCCAAGCTCTTCTCAATGTTGTCTACCGATAGGACAAGGAGTGTAAGCTGGAACACAGGAGGTTTCATATAAATATCAGAAGGAACTTCTTCACAGTGAGGGTGACGGAGCACTGGAAGAGGCTACTCAGGGCAGTTGTGGAGTCTCCTTCTTTGGAGATGTTTAAAACCCACTTGGATGTGTTCCTGTGTGACTTGGTGATCCTGCTCTGGTAGAAGGATTGGACTAGACGATCTTTCGAGGTCCTTCCAATCCCTAATAATTCTATGATTCTATGATAATTTATTAAGTAATAAAAATACTGTTTGTACATAGAGAATTTAATTGACTATAATCTCCTTCAGAATTTCTGAACAAGTAAAGCCACCATTTAAGTCTTTATTAATAGGTTGGGAAAATAAAAGAAGAACAAATATTCCTGATTAATAAGTTTCAGAAGTTTTCTCAAATTCTGATATGCTGAACTAGTTGAATAAATAAATTAGAAATGTATCCCCTCTCCAATTTGAGGAGATGCTATATTTCATGTTATCTTTTCAGCAAATTCTGGTAGCATCTTCTGCTAGTTCAATATTTTGGATTTTTAATTTAGGCAGTAAACATCTGAATATTACATTTATTTGATTTAAAATAGTTCAATAAATATTTTGATGATGTACCATAATATATGTGTCATTGTTTTGAGTTCAATGTTAGAGTTGTTTTTACAACCAGAGATGTTAATTTTAGTAAAAAACTGCTGCATACAATTTTATATAAATTATATTATTTGATACTCTTCATTGTGGAGGTGGTTTTTAAGTTTCTTTCTCTGCCTCATTTTCATCTGATACAAGTAGGAGTTGAAAGGGATATTGTGGCCTGATGAAATGACGCTCCTATCTGGCTCTGCCTGGGGAGGCCCTACAGCTCATGTATTGCTGCACAGTCACACTTGCTGTCTGAGTCCATCGAGTCCAGAACTCCAGCAGGAGCCAGCAGAGGAAAGAGCATGAGGGAGTGGACACCATGCTGTGATTTGCAGCTCTGGGACTTGTGGTGTCAACAGTAGTGTGCCTTTGTTATTTTCTGAGTCTTCAGGATTTTTCTTCCAGATTGGTCACTTTCTCAAAGAGTTTCTTTAAAGAACTGGATTCCTTAAGTGGTAGGACTTGGTTTGAACCTGGCAGAGAATAAGCTTATGTGATTCTTAAGGATCTGATTAAAGGGAGAGAGATGCAGAGGAAGTTCAAAAACGGAGTGAACCCACCTCTTCTATGCCCATCTTTTTCTCATCCAAATCAAACTGGATGTTCGTCGTCATTAACAGTTAATAAGATTTTCTCAGACGTGAGTTACTGAAGTAGATGGTACCTTTGTGAGCACTGAATTTGCAGTACATTTTTAGATACTAGTGGGACTCACCTGACTAAAACCTCATAGAGTGAGATTTGATAATGTTCATATCCTTGTGTGGAAGAAAATGTGTTAGAGCTTTTGTAGTGTAAATTGACATAGCCTGAATGGCTCAAAATGTTTGCTTTGCCCTTGTCCAAATGAAAATGCAATTGTGAATCTAAGTAATGAAAATCTATTTTCTCATTTAAGCAAATTTCAAGACAATTTTTAATTTGTTGCTCATTTTCAATACAATTTAATTTATGTAATTGCTTCCCATTTTGTTCCTAGGAGCTTGAAAAGGCCTGGAAAATGGTGGATGTGGCCTATGAAAAGGAGCAGAAAGCAAAGAGAATGATTCATGAACTGGAAAATGAAATTGAGAACTTAAATAAATCAGTGAAGCAAGAATCTGGACTATCACCAGGACAGGAATTCAAGTATGTTTTCTCAGGAAGGGGAAAGCCTGATTTGATTTGGTATCATTCTACGCCTTGTTTAGTCATTTAGACACTACAAAGACACTGGAAAACAGAGACAGAAGTCTTTTCTGCCATTTGCTTTTCTCATGAGAGCACATTTATTGGCCTGTGTGTTTCTGCAGTGAGCAAGCGTAGAATCAGGCCAAGCGAGTTCATTCAGCATTGGATTAAGCTGAGAGATCAAATAAAATCAATATTATGCACTTTTCAGTATCTATCATACCATTTTATCTGACTTGCATTTCTCCGTGCTCTGTCTTAGAGAATAGGATTCTGTCAACATTTTTACATGAGATGGCAGCAGGGTCAAGCAGATAAGTCAAGGAAGCAGGAAACTTGATTTCACTTCTGTTCCCAGCTTTGTCATAAGGCATTATCACTGTCGTATTCTTGTTTGCATTTGATATTTTTACATTTTCAAAACTACGAGGTTTTTTTAACTGAGCACTTCTCCACAGAAGGATCTAGTCTCCGGTGGAACGTCTAGCAGCTACAAGTGTACAAATAACAGTGATCCTCAGGAGCTGCTCAAAAGCCTTCCAAAAGCTATTGTTTGTAGTCTCAGGTTCTCAGATTGTGCATACGCTGTAAAATGAAGTGTAAAATGACACACATTATGAATGATGATCCTATGATCTGTGCACTTTCTGTTGCTGATGGTTCTGGCTTGAAATTTTCAGTGTGTAAGATATTTATTTACATTCTGCACTCAGAATATTTATGGAGTATACTCATCTTCCCATGCACTGTGCGTCCAGGCTGCATAAACAAGGCTTGGGTCTGTAAGCAAGGCCTTCAGTGTACTCAAACATTTCCCATTCAAGGAATGTGCCAGCACATAAACCTCTCAGACACTTGAAAAATCCATTCCTTCGCCCTTTGTCCCTGAAATGTTCTGGACCTGCGTAACAGGTTTCTTTCAATCTGAAAGCTTGGTCATTGAGACTTCCTCTAGTATAAATCTCCCTAAAGGCAGCTCTCTGTGGCTGTTTTTTTTCTGCAAGAACCAGGGTTACTTTGCCAGAACCTCACTCCTGCCAGTTCCAGCTGCTGCTCAGGCTTGCTGAGACCTGCCTCTTTACTATTCTTTGTGAAGTTCCTTCTATATTACCCTCCAATTCCATGCTTAAACACTATCCACTGACAAGGCTGTGGGAACAGGCAGCAATAGGCTTTGAGAACTATAGTTTTTTAAGGTTGAGCTTGAAAACACACTGCTCGGACTTTCAGGTTGTAAATGTGTCCAAACAGGGGGTCTGTTTTATTTTTATATTAGGTGACTGTAAGATGTATCCTAGTCAGGTGCTGCAAGGAGACTGGTTACCAAAATGTGACATTTTTGGTCCTTGATTAAAATTGTAGTGGGTGGAAAAGAAGGAATTTTCTCCCTGATACCATTCTGGGAAACTGAAGGCTTCAGCTCCATAAGGATGTGATGTAACAAGAATGATTTATGGGACTAGGTTAGGACTATGGTGATGGTGACTGCAGTCACAGTAGATAGAGCGCATAACTCAACTGACAAGCAGAGCCTTAATCCTAAAGGAGTTTAAAATGAAACAAATTTTAAACTTCTGTTTCTAACAAAAAAATCTTGCTCTGGCAGAGAAGGAGGAACGTAAAAAGCCTGTGACTCTGATTGGCTATGATTTCCTTGCTTTCAGTTTGCAGGATTTGCTAAAACATAAAGAAGAATTAACACAGGAGCGAAACGAACTGTTGTCAGAACTTGTGAAGTTACGTCAAAGTCTAACTCAAGCCACAGAGCAGCAGGAGGAGGCAGAAAGGGCAAAAACTGAGGCAGATAAATCCATTATGCAGGTCTGTATAGATCACCAGGTGGTGATTTTAAGCTTTGTCCTTAAGCATTCTGTAGTCTCACAGTTGATCTCCATTGACTGGTTTGCTACTACCTGTTCTTTTACATCTCAAACATTTTCATGAGTGCTCAAAAACAAGTCTCTTGTAAATGATTTTTATATTTTTCTTATTTTAAATTTATTTTTATATTGTGAAGTACAGACTGCTTCCACAGCTTCCCAATATCCTGAATATCCTGAACCCAATATCCAGGGTTCCTTTCCTTAAATCATAGTTATCTTTCATACTGGATATGTAGTTGGTTCTTTTTTTTCTGCATTGTAAATCCTTGTGCCTCCAGAGAGCCTCTCAGAACATAGATCTGGAATGGGGATCTTAGGTCTATTGCTGTTGGCAGTAGTTGTCATATGATGCAATACCATCATTTTTAAAAACTTATTCTGACTTAAAAGCTAATTAGGCTATTTTCTCCACTCCTTACTGTGGGGAGCTTTTCTAGAATCTTGTCAGAGACCTTCTACTTTCTTCTTCACACTGATTCCTGCCTACTGTTTTTCAACTTAAATGGTTTTTTCACCTTACCAGTGTCTGCAGAGAGCAATCACAGTCCATCTCGGTTTTGCCTTTTTGTTTCCTAAATGAGGTTTGCTTTTTGCAACCATCTGAGTGGACAGTTTTTGTTCCCTGATCAATATGTAGAGCATCCTTTTAATGAGTGTAGCAGCTAGAGATTCAGAAGACTGAGGATCAATAAGATATCCACTGAATGAAGAGAAAGTATAAAAGGATGGAAGATGTGATACGTAACTTTGATACATCAAAATATAGAAACATTATAATGAGGAATAAAATAGTTTAATGCAGAGTATAAATAAGGGCGGGAGTCAAAAGACAGGAGAAAGGATAACTAGAAAAGAACACTCAGAGTTAATGGAGAACAGGTAGAAGTAGCATTTAGCTTACAGTTTTTATTAATCACAAGTAGGAAAGTAGTGCTCACCCTAGGTTTCCTGCGTAGCAGTCATTTCTGTTTTGAATGCAGACGGATGGGAATGTGTTACAAGTGAGTACAAATCTTTGCTTTTCTGACAGCTTTGTAGACATGGGAGATAAAAAGAGAGGATTGAAACTCCCATCAAAACTTATTGGATCTTGCCAGCCTTCATCTTCTGATACTCACCTCATCAGCCTTTAAATTTATGGGATTGTCACAATGTTTTTAACCTCCCATTTTCCCAGTATGAAATTATTCCCTACTTCAGACTGCCTAAATGACAATATATTTTTGAAGATCCTGTTGAAGACCTTGTCAGTTCTGCCAACTTTTCATCTGTGGGCTCATAGGGAGAAGAATCTTTAAACGATGAACAACTTTGAATTGCTGGTCCTTGGCTGAACTGAGTATTTCCATGTGGATCAACCCTCACTGTCTCTTCTCTGCTGATTCGGCTCCATCACATTTTTGGGGAGAGAGACAGCAGAAGTCATAAGACAGTCTGTTAAACGTCAGGGAAAGCTTGTGTGATTCACAGTTTCTTCAGAGAACTTTGAGAGCAGTAAGTTTGAGAGCAGTTGTTAAAATGAGCACTGGTCTGTTCCTCTCTTTGCTTTAATATCCGTGTAGTAATTGTTTCTGTTTGTGAGATAGAAAGATCAAAGTAAAAATCCTTGCAATACAACATCAAGCACCAGTTAGTTTTGTTGCTGCATTCAGAAAATGCCACTTTAAGAGTAACTTACAACTGAAAATACACTCATGTCATGATGTCTCCAGAGGAGCACTTCTAAACTGTATCAGACCCTTCCATGTGAGTGACCTGACTGCTGTTTTACAAATTCATGTCATCAGGAAGTAGGTTCCCTCATTCAAGACTTTTTGTTCGGTGACCAGAGAACATACTACTTTGGAGAAGAACTGGCATATTCCATGTAGTAGTGGGTGCAGTAGAATTGAAACTCTTGTTGTCAAAATCAAACATAGGAGGAGGAGAGGTGAGAAGCTTTGTTTTCCTGAACAAAAGGCATCAGAATTTGAAACTTTTGTCTTCTCTATTATTATAGCTTCAGCAAGAAATCCAGCTGCATCAGAATGTGGCATCACAAGAAGCTCAAAAGAAGGAAAAAGTGGAGAAGGACCTGAAAAATCTTCTAGTTGAAATGAATAGCAAGCAAGCTGAGATAAAGAATTTACAGCAACACATACAGAAGAGCAAAGAGGAACAACAGAAAATGGAACAGCTTCTAAAAGAGCAAAAGGTAGGGTACATAGCACCTTGTATTTGTCAGGTCTGGATTAGGATCAGATGTCAAAATAAAAAGAAAATTGATTTTCATGAAGGGAGAGATAGATTATTTTAAGTCAACAAATTGTAATAAATATTTATTTTTATACAGCTACTACTTCATTAATAAATGAGTATGTAAAGCTTGCTGACAGATTTCAGATACTTTTCCTCATAGAAATCAGTAGTGGATTGCAATGATATTAGAAATCATCTTGAAAAGCAAATGGGAGTCTGTGAAGAGCATGGATGATGTAACACTAGTAACAGGAGACTGCCAGGATGGACTTCTGATGCATGTTGCCAGTTTTACCGCTGGCTGATCCTAGTGACCTAAGTAAAGTTGTTTTACCTCCAGCCCCTTCTTTCTTTTCAATCACAATAATTTTTGTCTACCTCTCAAGCTTGTGGATGAGTTTCTGTGAAAGGGCAGAGAACTGTCTTCATAAAGTGTTCTGATTTATATTCCTCATTTTGTTTCTAAAAACTTTATCTTGGAGATGTTCTAACACAGTGTTCTGCAAGTGTTTGAATTGTCAAGTTTTCAGTCCATTTCGTCTGACTTTGAGAAACTCTCAGAGAAGCAATTTCAGTAAATGGCAGGGGAGATCTCATCACTGTAAAACAGTCCTACCTCAGGGAAAACTTATCTGGGAGTTGTGTGTATCTTGTAAATGTATGATTTTCATGGCTATTCCTTCAGCTCCCTGAATTTGTGAGGGCAGAGGTCTGTGACAATTTTTTATCAGCACAGAATTATAGTAAAATATTTCACAATGAAGAGATACACTGATATCACTGATTGTGGGCAGCTTTTGAGGGCAGCTCCATGATCTGCTAGGACAAACATACCGTTTAAAAATAGGATGTGTACAATTCCTGGGTCTGGTCCACTCTTCGTCTGTATTTCTATAGTCCCTTTCAGTCTTTCTAAGTACAGATTTTAGGGGCATTTAGTTGTCCAAACTGTCTCAGAAACCAATAGTTCACATAAAGTGCTGTGCTGAAGCTACCTAACAAGGCAGCTATACTGTCCGTGTTGCTTGTGCTGGCTTGAAGGGTTCTGTGGAGGCTCTGCACTGTCTTGCACAAAAAGTCTGTCGAAAGCACAGGCTCCAGCTGTGCAAGAGCCAGGACAGAGACCCACAAGAGAAGATTGCATTGGCACTGGATTACTGTTTCTCAACTGAATTGTAGTGGCTGTGATGCCTGCTCTTAGTCTGCTGAAATTTCCAATAAAATCCTTGCTTGCATGATAGCAAAGATGATCTGCTACAGCTACTACAGGCTTTGATCCACATCCAAGTCTCAGTAAAGAATCACGTGAAACCGAGTGTTACCCTGTCATTTGCAGCACAAGAAACAGAATTCTTTACGTTCTGCATGCATTCAGAAGGAGATTTCACTTCTCTTCCTTTAGTTCTTGTTCAGGGTGTAGTTCATACTGACTTCATCAGTTTATCACATGTTGATGCTCGATGTGAAAAGTACAACAGTTGTTCGTCTGCCACTTAGGGAGTAATATCTGTTAGGAGAAGTCTCATCAAGCAGAGGACAAGTCTGGCAGCTGCAGTATTGAAGTATGTATTATCCATAGAAACCATGAAACTGCTGTTCCAGGCTTTTGACTTAAGAGAAATTAGAGAGGAAAATGGTTGAGTCCTGGTCTCAGCTAACCATGTACCCAGAGAAATATTATCAGCATATTAATGTAGGATTTGCCTGCTAAGAACCAGAGCTCCCCTGCCCTCTGCTGATTAAAGTAATTTGAATCTCATACTCATTTTAAGTAATTATATGTAGCAAATTGTGTTACTGATGCTTGCCAAATGCCTAACAAGAAGTAAAATATTTATCTACCACCTGCAAGAGAGAACTGCTAAGCACCCAGAAAAAAAAAGTCACTGGCTGTGCTATTCATTAGCAAGTTATCATTTCCCTAGTCAGTATGAACATGTATCTTATTTCACATTAGTAATTTCATCATCAATGAAAAGTGGTTTGTAGACAACAATCTGTAGCAGGTTTTATCTTCTGGGGAGATAGAAGGTTCTGTCTTCATGTATATGTACATACTGTAATGAGATTTTAAAAAGTTAATAGGATTGTTCTTTAATCTAACAGATCTTGAATGAAGAAACTGGTAAGGAGCTTGAACAATTTCAGATGAGAAATAATAAGCTCATGCAAGAGAGTGAGCAGCACAGTGTGATGTTTGAAAAAGTGATGAAGGACATGCAGCAGAAAACAGCAGACCTGAAAGTAAGTACTAGAAGGTGCATGAATCCCATCAGCCATTCACTCTGTTGGTAGCCTTAGCAGCTGAGACCTGAGGGATGGCCTCAGTTCTTGTGCTGATAGTTCCTTGTGGGTAGTTTTGAAGGAAATCTGGGAGACTTTAGGAATAGGTCTGGCTGTCACCAGATGCCATTCTTTCTGTGGTAGTAGCATGGTGCGGGCTCTAGCCTTGTTGCCTGACGTTGTAGTACCTGTCCTGCTGGATGACCTGTGTTTCATAAAATGCATAAACCAAAATGCTCAACACGTTGTGGCTCTAAAGGAAGTGAGATACTTCTGACAATCATTAGGTCTTTTATGATTGTGAAACCTTCAGAGAAGAGAAAAGATTTTCTTTCTTAAAGCAATTAATATAATCTGAATGTTGCCAAAACCCACTGAAAAAATAAATTATAGTGAAAGAGTCTTGGATGGCTTCCACTGCAGGGAGTTGCTTCCAACACTAAAAATGTTACCCCACAGTACAAGTTGGACAAGTTAAATATAAATAACCAAGATGGTGTTTTCTTTCTGTTCTAAAAAGTTTTCCTGACTCACTGTTTAACAGTTGTTTTGTACCACTCAGAAGGAGGTGAGTTTTAGTTGAGAAAGGATTCCTGCCTATGCGTTTTAGAGAACTTTGAGAACATTTCAGAAAAAGGGTCATATGTAACTGTTAGATGTTATTATTCTGTCTACTGTCTCTTGCATTTTGTTCATCAATGACGTTAAAACACTTAAACATTAGAAAATTCAGGTAGAAAATCATTATCTTATCAAAGTTTAGTCAAGTGTAACCAATTCACCTAAATAGAAAGGTTGTTTTACCAACAGAGATGGTGGGGTTTTGTTGTTTTTTTTAAGATGGGAAATGTGAGTCAGAATGATAAAAACTAACTCCTGTCAGATTGCAACCTCATTTCATAGCTAACACATATTCTCTGATTTGGATCCTTAATGAGCTATGTGGGAGGAACTTGTTTTCTGTTGTATTTTGTTAGGGAGAACTGGAGCATATTTTTTTAATCTATTTGAAAAATAAAATTACTGTCTTATCCGGGTTATCTGGTTCTATCATTACTTCTGGCAACACTGTTATTGTTTAAAACTTTGGAAATGTGTTCAGATTACTTACATTTGGACTCTAGAGTTAAAAAGGAGGATTTTGATTTTATGTTCATATCCTAACGTCAAGAAAAGTTTACAGAACTTGTAAAGCCAGGCACATGGACTTCTGGAACAGAAAACAGAAGATAACTGCCCAGTTAGTAATTAAAGCAATTTCTAAATCTTCTAAGATTTAGAAGATTTTGTATCAGCCATGATGCTGATACAAAAAGATGCTCTTTGTAGGCACTGTACTTGTACTTGCATCCTGCAGTGTGCTGAGTGCTTCCACTGTGATGTTGGACAACTGGATCTGTGGAAGTACAATTCATAAGTCTTTTGGAGGTTATTGCCAGTAAGCACTGAAGAGATTCACATCTTCCCAGAGGATACTCACATAGCAGGATTCACCATCTTAAAGAATCAGTATCTTAGGCTGTAAGTGAAACACTGTAGCCTCTGATAACTGTAAAACCTAACCGTGGCTCTGGATTATTTGAGGAAGTTACATTTCTTAAAAGGAAAGAGGCTAATTTATTTTGTGATTATCAGTTGTGTTTCCTGGTAACCAGTTATGCAGTGTTTGGATTGATTATTTTCTACTCTGATTATACAGCAAATGAGATAAACTCAACATTTTGCCTTTTTTTTTTTTTTAAAGCCGTAGGTTATAAAAGAGATGGAGATAACTGATACCTTCTATTAGGGACATGCAATCAGAGTACACCACAGTCACTGCCCCTAATAGTTCAAAGTAAATTACAGCTGCCGGTGTTTAATCTGCAGGACTAATTGGGTAGTGCTCTGTGAGGTTTGCAGATGGGGATTCTTTATTGATCATCTGCAGCCCTAAAGCATAAGATTTGATTAGCATTTTCCTTGCCCTAGCTGGCTTTGTTTAAATTATTTTAATATTGTTCAATTAGCTAATTATCTTCTCTCAGGTGACCCACAGCACTTAAACCTTTCTTTCCTGAATTTCATGGAATAAGTAAATACCAAGTACATAGGCGTTTTGTTTTTGTGGCTACTTCTCAGCTGGTTCCTTGTTGCTGTTTGTAGGCCAGAGATGAGGAAGTGAATCGGATGCACCTTGAAATTTCAAAGCTGAAAAAATTAAGAGATGTTCTTCATCAAAAGGTGCGTGTTGCAAATGAACAAAAAGTTGATGCAGAACATGAGAGAAACGCCGTGAGAAATCAAATATCTTCCCTAGAGAGAGGTAGGTGCCTAACTGATGGGTTCATCTGTTTACTGATTTGTCATTTTTTCATTGAGAGTACATCCTTCTGTACTTCCTTTCATGAGAGTACATCAGCCTGCTTTAATGTCTAGTATGATTGTTTAAATGGCAGTTGAAATTTACAGCAGCACTTTTAAAACCTTATAGGCTTACAGAATTTCTCTTTTTTTTTTGTATGTGGAGTGAAAATGCAACAAACATACCTGAACTTTGTGGTGTATCTGTTTGTGCCAAGAGTGGTCCCCAATGCACCTTGACCTGTGGAAGAAGTAATCTTAGAGTTTATGAAATCAGATACGATTAAAGCACAGTTTCTTTCCTGCTTTGATTCTGCTGAGTAGCTGTGACCTGCAAATGAATATGTACAAGCGAGCTGATGAACTTATTCTGGCATGTCTATGGACTTCAGGTGGTCAGTGTGGATACTAGAGCTGTCCAAGTATTGACTTTGACTTGCTAATAGGTCTGGAAATCATTATGAAGGAACTTTCAACATTTTTGCCAAAAGGAGATTTTGAAAAAAAAAAAAAAGCCTTGAGGCACCTAAAAAACACTTTGTATGAATTTAAAAAACATCTAGTTTTTCTTTAAAATACAATTACATGCCAAAATTAAATGTGCTTTGAAATAAAAATAGACCCATTCTGAAAGTGATTTTCAAAACCCCCCAGGATTATGTGCTTGGGTTTTTTTTCCTCAAGTAATAGTCTGAAGTTGACAAAAATGTTTGAGTTGGTAAGACTGTTTTTTGAGGCTGAAAAAACCCCTCTGCTGTGAAATTCATCCATCTCATATATACGATAAACCATAACGTAAACGATTCTCCCTGCCCTTGCTTGTTTCTAGCTTGCGTCCTTGAGAGAATGCCCATATGAGACATGAATCCTTCCCTATAACTTCATTTATGGAAAGTTATGTCTGTTTCATGTGCATCTCTGCCATGGTGGAAGAACTTTTCCACAAGCATTTTGCTAGTTCTGCTTAAGGTCATGCTCTGTTCTAGAAAGGAGAAAGGAACTTGAGATATTCAAGTCTGTACTGGAGTGCCTGAGAATGGCTACTAATAACATGTCCTTCTGAAACATCTCACACATCTTAGCACTCCAGACTACTGCATTTCCTGAGTTGCAGTGTTAGTAGCAGGCTTTAATTAATTGAAAAATGTACTTAAAACACAGATCTCCAATTTTTTAAAGCCTTTTCAATAGTGTATGTCCAGTGTTAATCTGGATGCACAGCAAGTAGTTCTAACTCCATGGAAGCCAGTTGAATCTCACTGCTTCAAAGAAAAACTGGATTTCACATTCGAGGAGTACAAAAATTACCCAAGTTCCTGGTTTTGAAAGTGCTCAGTTATTGAATGCTCACACTGAAGCTTTCTAAAAGGCTATGATTTCTGAAAATACAACTTTGTATCTTAAATACCCAAATATAGTAAGTCCTTATGCCGTTAATTACTGTGTCTGAGGCCTTCTAATTTCTTCTAAATACCCATCATTATCTAATACCTGAGCTTTCAAAAGCTGGTCACAGCTAATTGATCTGTTCATATAATGTTAAAGCTTTCTAAAAAATCCGCTGAGTTGTTTCTGCATTTTTAGTGGCTACGCAGCTGGAACCCAGGATTTATTCTCTCTCCTTTTCCCTAGAGTTGGAGGCTACCAGAAAGCAAGAGGAGGTTGACAAGAAAGCTATAGATGAGCTTGTGAGGGAGAAGAATATGCTAAACAGGGTGAGCTTGTGTTGGTAATACTGATAAACAAATCTCACACCTTGAGAATGAAATGTCTGTCGTCTCTGCAACATTGAAATGTTGTAGAATAAATAGCGCTAAGCTTCGGATTTCCTTAAGCAAATGCTCACAGTGCTTCTTTTTTGTGCATTGAAATACATTACCCATAAAAACACAAACGGTTTCTAATTTTAACATGTTAATATCAGGGAGTTAAAAAACATGTTCACCTTTATTACAAAACAGTTATTTGATATCCAAAGGCTTCATTACTTCTGTGGTTTTATACTCTATCTCATGAAGTTCAGTATTAATCTATGCAAACCAAGACTTTGCTAATGGAAAATGAACTAAAATGTTGATTCACCATGAGGCAGCTTGTCAGGCTGTGCTAATACTAATCCTTGCTTTTAGGACCATTTCTCATACTGATTGTTTTCTATCAGCTCAAGGTCCTTGTACTGCACCATAACATCTCATGTTTATGGGCATTTCTGAAGTGTAATCCAGTAAATTCAATGCTAAAAGATGATTTCTGAGGTGCTTTACTTGGTATAGATTCACTGTCCTGTATCTTGACTCTAGCAGAGGGTTGGATTTGGCAAGTAACAAATACCTGGTTTGTACAGGGAAAGAAATTTCAGAGTGGTAGCAGAAGGCTGATTTAAAGAAGAATATATATGTTGGTGTTTTCTGTTCAGTCCCTCTGCATAATTTTAAACCAAGCTTGGTTATTTCCAGTTTGAACTTGCTATTTAGAACATGAGAAGGAAGGCTATTTGGCTTTATAATTTATTTTATGACTATTGGCATGCTTTACACTCTACATGCCTTAAAGCTGGTGAAGTTTTTTCATTCATTAGTTATATCCACTTGTAAACAATCCCATCTGTTTTTTTAAATGCAGACACTAGTGTTTTAAATTCAAATCAGAAAAAGCAGTATTTAGCAGCTCTGATAATTTTTTTAAACAGATTTGAGGCCGAAGCATTTAATCTGAACAAATTAGATAAGGGGTAATAACACTGGGAAGTCTGTAATCCATTTAAACAATAGAATGTTTTGTCATGATGGTGGCAGTGTTACCTCTTCATCCCAACGGTCGTTATTCTATGTTCGCTGTAGAACTTGGTCAAAGCTACCAGTGCCACTCAGCAGCAGATAGATTTGGTGAGGCTCCATGAAGAGTCAAAGAAAATCTTGGAACAAGAAATCACAAGTTATAAGAATGAAGCTCAGAAACAAAGGAAGATTATTTACCAGCTGGAGAAGGAAAGAGATAATTTAATCACTGAAGCTAATGACCTCAAACAGAAGGTATGAACAGCTTTTTGTGTAAGTGGTTCCAGAGCAGGGTCATGAAAATGTAAGAGAGCTGGAGCACCTCTGCTCTGAGGACAGGCTGAGAAAGTTGGCATTGTTCAGCCTGGAGTAGGGGAGGTGAAGGTTCTGGGGAGACCTTGTTGTGTCCTTTCAATACTTAAAGGGAGTCTATCAGAAAGATGGGAACAGCCTTTTTAGCAGGGCATGTTGCAGTAGGACAAGGGCTATTGTTTTTACACTGAAAGAGTGGAGATTTAGACCAGATCTAGGAAATAATTTTTACAATGAGTATGGTAAAACATGAACAGGTTGACCAGAGAGGTGGTAGATGTCACATCCCTGAAAATGTTCACAGAATTCCAGAATCACACAGGTTGGAAAAGACCCCTGGGATCATAGTCCAACCATCAACCCTATCGTACAAGTTCACCCCTAAACCATGTCGCCCAACATTACATCTAAGCTTCTTTTAAACTCCTCCAGGGATGGCAACTCAACCACCACCCTGGGCAGCCCATTCCAGTGCCTGACCACTCTCTCCATGAAGTATTTCTTCAAGATGTCTATTCTAAACCTACCCTATTGAAGCTTGAGGCCATTCCCAGTGGTTCTGTTGCTAATTACCTGTGAGAAGAGACCAGCACCAACATCTCTACAATGTCCTTCCAGATAGGTGTAGAGAGCTATGACGTCTCCCCTAAGCCTTCTCTTCTTCAAACTGAACAGCCCAAACTCTCTCAATGTCTCATAAGATTTATTCTCCAGGCCCTTCAGTAGCTTCTTTGCCTTCCTCTGCACTCACTCTGGCACCTTGATGTCTCCCTTATACTGAGATGCCCAAAACTGGACCCAGTACTCAAAATGTGACCTCACCAGTGCTGAGTACAGGGGGACAATCACCTCTCTACTCCTGCTGGACACAGTTTCTAATACAGGCCAGGATGCCGTTGACCTTCTTGGCCACCTGGGCACACTGCTGACTTGTATTCAGCCACCTGTCAGTNCACTGCTGACTGGTATTCAGCCACCTGTCAGTTAGAACCTCCAAGTCCTTTTCTGCCAGACTGCTTTCCAGCCACACTTCCCAAGCCTGTAGCGTCGCACGGGATTGTTGTGACACAAATGCAAGGCCTCACACTTGGCTCTATTGAAACCCATACAATTATCCACAGTCCACTGATGCAGTCTGTCATGGTTGCTCTGAATAGCCTTACTACCCTCCAGCACATCGACACTCCTTCCCAACTTGGTCTCATCTGCAAACCTACTGAGGGTGCACTCAATCCCCTCATCAAAATCACTGATAATGATGTTGAACAGGAGTTGCCCCAGCACTGAGCCCTGGGGGACACCACTCGTTACACGTCACTGTCTGGGTTTAGCTCCTTTGACCACAATGCTTTGGGCCCGGCCATCCAGCCAGTGTTCCACCCAGCAGAGTACGTGCCCGTCCAAGCCATGGGCAGCCAGCTTATTCATGAGGATGTTGTGGAAGACAGTGTCAAAGGCCTTACCGAAGTCCAGATAGATTACATTGACAGGCTTTCCCTCATCCACTAAGGAGGTTACCTTATCATAGAACAAGATCAGGTTTGTCAAGCAGGATGTGCCTCTCATGAACCCATGCTGACTGGCCCTGATTGCCTAGTTGACCTATAATTGCTCCATGATGGCTCTCAAAATGATCTGTTCCATAACCTTCCCTCACACCGAGGTGAGACTGCCAGGCCTGTAGTTGCCAGGGTCCTCTTTCCAGCCCTTCTCAAAGATGGGAGTCGCATCTGCCAGCCTCCAGTCCAATGAGACAACCCCAGTTAACCAAGATTGTTGAAAGATTATGGAGAATGGCTTGGCAACCACATCTGCCAGCTCCCTCAGTACTCTAGTGTGTAAACCATCTGGCCTCATATGTTTATGAGCATCCAGCTCATGAAGTAGTTCTTAGCCATTTTGTCATGCATTATGAAGAGCCTGTTCTGTCCCTATCTTATATCAGAGTCTATTCCTGTCCATATCTTACATCTCAGGGTGCTGTGCACCCAGGGAACTACTAGTCTTACTACTACTACTGTGGTCATTGGTCAGTATTCCCCTCTGCACCCAACAACATGTTGAGATAATCCCTATCCCTCCTCTTAACATTAATGTACTTATAAATCCTTTTTTTGTTATCCTTCACCACTGTGGCAAATTTTAGTTGTAGTTGACCTATGGCCTTCCTAATTTTCTGCCTACATTACTTCACTGCGTGTTTGTAATCCTCCTAAGTTGCTGTACCCCCTTCCAGAAAGTATAAACCTCCTTTTAATCCTGAGTTCCAGCCAAAGCTCTCTGTTCAGCCAAGTTGGTCTCCTACCCTGTCGTTTGGTCTTTCATGACTTGGGGATGGTCAGCTCCTGCACCTTTAAAATTAATTCTTTAAAGTATGCCCAGCCTTCCTGGGCTCCTGTGACCTCCAGAGCTGTCTCCCAACGGACTCTTAACCATGTTCCGAAAGAGTCTGCCCTCCGGAAATCTAATGTGGTAGTTCTGCTGGCCCCACTTCTTTCTTTACCAAGAATTGAGACTGTAATATTTCATGATTGCTTTGTCCAAGACAGTATCCAAAAATAACATCTC
Source organism: Rhinopomastus cyanomelas (assembly GCA_013400115.1). Classification (NCBI taxonomy): domain Eukaryota; kingdom Metazoa; phylum Chordata; class Aves; order Bucerotiformes; family Rhinopomastidae; genus Rhinopomastus; species Rhinopomastus cyanomelas. The sequence goes on from VXBP01008204.1 coordinate 843,491, forward strand.
CAGCAAGAAGATCTTTTTTAGCAAGCAGCAAGTCAAGGACTGCATTTCCCCTTGTTGGCTTCCTAACCATCTTTGTCAGGAAGTTATCTTCCACACAGTTGACAAACCTCTTGGACTGGTCCTTCACTGCTGTATTGTATTTCCAGCATATGTCTGGAAAGTTGAAATCCCCCATGAGAGATTGAGAGATTGAGAGACCTCACTTAACTGTCTATAAAGTAACTAATCCATCTCTTCATCCTGGCTGGGTGGTCTGTAGCAGACTCCCACCATGACTTCTGTCTTATTAGCCTTTCCTTTGATTTAAACCATAAGCTTGCAACCCTGTCATCATTAAGTTCTAAGCATTCATAATTCTTCCAAACATAGAGGGCCACCCCACCACCTCTCCTACCTTGCCTGTCTCTTTTGAAAAGTTGGTAACCATCAATGGCAATACTCCAATAGTGAGAGTCATCCCACCACGTTTCTGTGATGGGAACTCTATCTTAGCTTTCCATGTACACAGTGGCCTCCAGTTCCTCCTGTTTGTTGTCCAAGCTACATGCATTAGTATAGATGCACCTCAACTGAACCACCTTTTTGGGTGGGAGAAGCCTTACTACCCTCCTGAGCATACTTGGATCTCAACAACATTTTTGATCAAGGTTGGGTTGCATGGGGCTCTGAGCAACTTGATCTCATTGCAGGGGTGTTTGACCAGATGACCTCAGGAGTCCTTTCTAAGCCAAAGCTTTCCATGATGCTATGAAATTATTCTTGAATTCTTCTGTCTTATCTACAAAAGACATTATCTTGCGTACTACTGATGTCCTCAAATTGAGGTCAGTGACAGCTGACAGTTGTTGACATCTGGGTAAGAGACTTCACATTTTGAAGGACTGTTCCTACTCGTATGTGAAAATATGCTCAAGCTAGTCTATAAAACATCTTCCCAGGAACAGCTGGTCAATTTCTCCTACACTGCTTTCCAACAAGTCAGTCCCCAACCTACACTGGTACCTGGGGTTGTTCTTGCCAGGATGCAGGACTCTATACTTGCTCTTGTTATAGTTAATTAAATTTCTCCTTGCCCAGCTCTCCAGCCTGTCCAGATCCCCCTGAATGGCAGCAGAGCCTGATGGTGTGTCTGCCACTCCTCCCAGCTTTGTGTCATCAGCAAACTTGTTAACAGTGCCCTCTAATCCTTCATTCAAGTGGTTAGTGAATATATTGAACAGGACTGGTCCCAGTACTGACCCTTGGGAGACTCCACTAGATACAGGCCTCCAACTAGACTCTGTGCCACTGACCACTACTCTCTGGCTTCTGTCCTGCAGCCAGTTCACGATCTGCCTCACCACCTGATCATCCAGACCACATTGCTGAAAAATCTCTGGGAGACTGTGTCAAATGCTTATCCTTTCCAATTTCATGTGAACAGGGGCTTTTTTAATGTTATATGCTCCCTTACCTAGAATTTCTTTGGTCATGTCTTTGGAATAATATTCCATGAATGTGAGATTTGTCTGCTGCGAAGTCATGTTTTGCATCTTTCCCTCTCAGCGTGTTTCTAACAGTATCGGTATGAGTTAAGGACACTGCAAACTAGGGCCAGTGAGTAATTAACAGCACTCAGAACTATGGGGCTCTTGCTTTGTGTTCTGGTTAGGATGGCTCACAATATTGTGAGGGTTAAAATTACAAATGTTTCCTTGTTCACTGCATGTGGTTTTCCTCTTGCACTTTGGGAAAAACATTTTCGTCTCTTTTTATAAGCAGTGCCTCAGTAAGTGGGTTATGACACTTGAGTTGTTTGTTTAGTGATGCCTGCCTTGTGATTTTTGTTTCTGAAGGATTTGCATGGCACTGTGGCTCACCAAAGGGTCATTTCTTCAATCAGCTTGTAGGTGAAGAACAGCATGAGTAATTCTGAGCACAGGAGTGCGCGAGACATTAGCCTTGTCCCTGCAGAGGCTCCCTACATGAAATTACATGTAGTTTGGAAGGGTAAGGCAGGGCAAAATAGAGTAGAAGGGCACAGGATCAGGATAGGTTCTCTGTTTGACCTTTGCAGACTTGAGAAACGCTGGCAAAACTATAGGAGCTGTTTCAAAACTGATGGGGAGTGAGCTACTGGTGAGCAGTAATCATATGGCTGGTCAGTGCTCTGTTGCCACCTTTTACTATCAAGCTGACTTGATAGTAAATGAGCTTGCTGCACATCTGAATTGTGTAAGAGCTGGTGAAAGCCAAACCCGTGTCAGTCCAAAGATTCCTTGTAACTCCTTGCAAGGCAGAGCAAGCCATGTTGGCTTTGAAACATGTCGGGTTATTTACAGCAAGGTATAATCTATAGAGCTACAGAATTCCTCTGTCACAGTTGCAATTTACTACTGAATAAGTGATGAATGAAGTCATCAAAGTTATATTCACAGAGGTAAAATATTTAAGTGGTGAGGATTCATGCAAGACTTGCTCTTCTAATTATTTGCCTGGTTGACTGTTGTTCATTTGTACCGTTTTTCAGCCAGTACCACTTGTTAAGTGGCTTTACTTCTAGTTTAGCCAGCACAAATTATAAACAAATATGTCTCTTTGTTGCATAGCTTGTATTACTGAGCTGTGAATGTAGAAGAATGTTTATTTTTAAAATTTAAATTCTTGGAGTCTGAAATCTTGGTTTCCCTGTGGAAGCTTTATGCTGCTGTTAAGGAAGCAATGAAATGTTCCCTTCAGTCTCATTTGAAGTGGTCCCTAACAGCACCTTATGAGAGGTCACAAAACCAGTCTCTGTAGTCTCTATATATGGGTTTTTTTTTTAAAAAAAAGCCATTTAGAATGTTAGTTTTCTTTCCCATTTTGTTAAGCTGTAAACTTAACATATTTCCTTTTAAAAATTTGCATAATCTTTGGGAAAATCTAATGCTCAACAGACATGTTATTAAGACCATGGCAGCCTTTCTTGGAGTGATTGAATAAGGGAAAGCATGTAAGGATGAGACCATAACTGAGATCTTGAGCAGGTTCACTGAACTGAACAAGTAACAAGCAGTAGATGATAGTTTAGTGTACAGACAAAAAAACCCTGTGAGGGAACAGAAGAAAACTATGAATATCTAATAGGTTGCTCTGCATTGCTGAATCTGAGAGGTGTAGTATGCTATCAGGTAAATTGGAACTGAGGATGCTCAGACTCCTGCAGGGCTCTGTTGTGAAACATTGAATGTATCTTCTCTCTATTTATAAAGGAGAATTATTTGGGTTTCATAATTCCTGAAAAAAGTAAAGTCAGCATCCAGACTTTGAGCATAACTCAGAAAACTTGGACCACCAGGTTGTTTCCCTTATACAGTATCAAAACCAAGCAGAAGTCTTACAAATGCAGTGACCTACTTCCAAATGTTGCTCTAGCCAGTGATCTCCGTAGTGCAGATAGAAGGCATGCCTTATTGATTTTTTTTTCTAATTGCTATTACTATTGGCAGGTTGGTTTAACAGGAAAGGAAAAGGGAGGAGTAGGTTATAAACTGGGACTTTGTTTTTGTATTGCACTGTAAGCAGTTCCTGGGATCCTCTGCAGTCAGCTACAAATGCACTGGAATTGTATTCCTGCTGCTGTAATAAAATTTTCTAAATTTAGCCGTCCTCTGTCTTCAAAGTTGGTTGGAGGTACCTTGTTGAATAATCAGTTAATGAAACTGTCACACAGTCAGAATGTTTCACAAAACTTTACTGCTAACCAAGGACCAATGTTGTCAGTAAAAAGTTTTGCAGTTATTGACTATTTAATGTAAATATTTTTAAATTCTGCTTTGACATAGGAACATAAACGTTAGCACAAACAGCTACCTTCAAAAGCAGTCAACAGAACTGGGTATGAAATGCAGTTGTAAATGGACTTCTCTCCTGGATAATGCCCACATTATTCCTTAGCTTTTCCCTAGTTTCAAAGATGGCATTGTTTTCTCCTTTGTGCAGCAGGAGAAAGTTACTTACTTAAAAAAATAATTAGGAAGCCCATCATAATGATTAGCAACTATTATGTATAAGTATGGTGGCAACCACATACTGAACTGTGGATGCCTTTATTATTTTTATTGGTTGATACTGCTAAACTTATATTTGGACTGAAGTGATTTTTAGCTGCAGCTAAATCATCATATGGCAGGAATTTAAACTTGTCATCTTAGAAGAAAATCACAAACTCTGCCCCATCTTTCTAGTCTCATTATGTTGGTTTAATTGTCTTCACTTCTTTCCACTCCAGCTACAGCAGCACATGAAAGATCTTGAACTACGGCAAATACAGATCTGTGATTACGAGAAGAAAATGAAAGAGTCTGCAATAAAAGCAAGACAGCAAGAAATCCAGTGTGACACTGTGAGAGCAGAAAAGAACCACTTAAATAAAAGTCTGATTGAAGCAAAGGTAGGAGACATTTTCCCTTGTGTTTCTTTCTCTGCTCTTGTTGGTATTTTTCCTGATCTAATTTGTTAAAGGAAAGCACACTGGATAAATGCCAGAAGTGTTTTGTTCATTCCTGGGTGTTTTAGGGAAATACATATTTTAGGTCCCAGACATTTTATATATCCCTGATAGTTTGTCTTTGGACTGGAAGTAGAAGTTCACAGCATAATGTGGTAGTATCCGTGATGCAAACCATGCATAAAATCACAGTATACTGGAGCTACAGAACCATGGAATCATTAGGGATTGGAAGGGACCTCGAAAGATCATCTGGTCCAGTCCCCCTGCCAGAGCAGGATCACCTACATGAAGTCACACAGGAACACATCCAGGCGAGTTTTAAACATCTCCAGAGAAGGAGCTCCACAACTCCCTTGGGCAGCCTGTTCCAGTGCTCTGTCACCCTTACTGCAAAGAAGTTCCCTCTGATATCTATATGAAACCTCCTATGTTCCAGCTTACACCCATTGGCCCTCGTTTTATCACTAGATCACATCAAGAAGAGCCTGGCTTCATCCTCCTGACACCCACCCTTCAAATATTTATAGACATTAATGAGGTCACCCTTCAGTCACCTCCAAGCTAAAGAGACCCAGCTCCCTCAGCTTCTCCTCATAAGGGAGGTGCTCCATTTCCTTCATCATACTTGTTGAATCATAAAACCCTCTCAGAGAAGAAACTTTTTCCTTTCCATCCTGGCTTCACTCGGTTTTATCCATTTAGTAGTTCTCTGCCTGTATGGGAAATAAGATGTAAGGAGAATAAGATTGCCTCTTTAGCCCTGAATGCATATGCACATTACTGTGAATCATGATTTAGAAAGCAGAGACAACGCTTTCCGAGCTGAAGTGGAATTTTCTGACAGACCTAATGCTTTCACATCTCTTGTTCCTTTCAGGGAGTGTTGTTTTCCTCAGATAATGATCCTCATATCTCTTCCTTGGGGATCTCACTAATAATACAAGAGAAAGAGAACAGATCATTTAAGGATACATCCTGTTATTCTGATGTAAAGATCTAAAATACTACACAAATCCTGCTGCATCTGGCTGAGACTGGGACCTTAATTTTCAGCCTTGGGTTATTTCAGAGTAAGGATTTATAGCATAAACACATATAGTAGATTATAAATTTATACTCTGGTTTGACTAGGTAGGTGTTTTGCTTGAAAAGCAGATGGCAATGAGCTGTCCAGGTTCCTATCCAACTGTGGGCTGAATTTAATTAGGAATGAACCATTTTGCCAATTATGTGGGTTGCTTTACTTGACCTTTGTCTGCCTCTCATCAGTGGATGCGTTGTCAGGATTCTTGCTGCTCCCAAACAATCTCTCAGGAGAAATAAGGGTGAAAAATTGCAACACGGATTTTTATTTTTTCTTTTAATATACAACATAAATTCACTTTCCTATAAAGAACTGGCATCTATGTGCTGAGTTACAAAATGAAGCAATGAACTCATCAGCCTTTTCAGGGTTTGCATGTTATGTGGTGGTATACACAATGCTGTTCACGGTGCTTAGAATTTAATAGCTTCCTTGGCTTAGCGAGTCCTGTGTAGGAAGCTGACCCCAAAAGATCTTTTGACCAAGGCAATATTCAGGCTAGCAGTGAAAAAATAACCATTAGTAACAGGTCAGTCAGCCAAGAAAGAAAAATATAACATAAGCATTAAAAATTATAGTAAATTCTTTTTCCTTTTAGACATAAATTTTCATAAGCTTGTTTAGCTAAAGCTAGAGGTAAGTATTTCTGGATTGCTTAATGTAGGAAGATCCCATGTTGCTCACCTTTCTAGTGATCTCAGAGTACCATGACATTCAGCTGAGTAAATTGTCTTAGAAAAGACATTCTGGGAGGCTGTTACTATGAGATAAATATCTGATATTTGGTGTTTCATCTTTTGGTGTGTTCTTAGTCTTCATTAAATACAGAATTAAGATTGGGATTTGGTATGTCTGGGCATCATATTTTAAATCTCATCTTTTACAACACTGAAGGGATTTATAGGTTATTTAGCAAAGACAGCTTTTAATATGACTCTTGCATTCACAGAAGTGACTGAACGTGCAGACAACTGTGCCTAACAGTGTACTGCTACGCTTATTTCTGGTTCATTTAGTTGCCACATTCATGGGTTTTGTTTTTGAGGGTGGTCAGACTGCTAATCTGTTTTGTTGTGAAGAGTGCCATGACTCAAGAACTCATTGAACTGTAATGGAAGAAAACATCACTCATGTGGCAAGCAAATCCACACTTGTGGTGAACAATGCTGAAAGCACTCTAAGCTGCACTGGTTTTGTGCTGAAACAGAATGTAGTCACAGGAAAGGTTGTGATGTTGTCTCTGTGAGGTGGCAGGCTCTGGCAGAGGAGTAGCTAGCAATTGCTACTTTCATTAGATCCAGAAAAGCATGTCTGTCTAAGGATTCCATTTATTACCTTCCATTTCATGTCACAACATATGCTCTCACTACACTTAGTTGAAACAACTTCTCATTTTGTAGGGGCAGGCACTTCTTGTAGAAGTATTCCCAGTGACCTAATCTCTCTCTGCAGTGCTACCAGGCTTTTAGCTCCATGTTTTGAGCTTAATATACCTGTAAATATTCTCATACTGTGGACTTTGCAATCTCTGAACACATGATTTTCCCCCTTGCACCCAAGTGCACTCTAGCACATAGGCAAAACTGAGATAAGCATTTCCTATACTCCCTTGCAGATGTGTAGATATCTTGCGTTATAGGTACGTGTATTTGCACAAAACCACCTTCTCTCCAAACACTTGTGCCTAGCTGCATACAGCCTTTTTGAAGATCACATTAGAAGCATAAAAACAGATGGGCAGGGTCAGAATCTCATTGATTTGAATTGACCGTTAGCTTCTATCATGTATCCAGGGTTTTCCATGGCTTATTATATCCCTAATTGATGGCCATTATTGTTGTCAATGCATCATTTAAAGGCTGTTTACTGTAGTGTCATGGTGGCATAAACAAAAAATTGTCATTTCATGAAACTGTTTTCTGTTGGATTGAAAAAGAATGTCTTGTGTTATGTACAACAGATTTCATCTCTGTGGTTGCATTTTTCCAACATCAAAATAGCCTGAGTTATCAGTCACAAACTTCCTCTTTTTTGATCTCTTTTGGTGATCTCACTTCCTAGGATGAGATAACAGAAATGAAGCAAAAACTGAAAACCGCGACACATCAGATGGATGAGCTCAAAGAGGAGATCGCAGACAAAAAAGCAGCTCTTGCGAAAGCACATGTAGAACATCAGAAATTAGAGGAGGAGAATGCATTAATGAACGTAAGAGCCTTTACATGTACATTTTACAAAGGATTGTTTCCATGATTTCGTAAATTCCATTATGTTCCTGGTCTGTGGTAGTTTTTGCTGTATTTTAATAAACTGTAATGTAATTGAAGCATAACTCAAACCTTTTAGAGGTATGACTTGCACAAATCTGTGTATCTGAAAAAATTAATCTCTGCCTGTAATTATAGTGAGAGGTTCTAGATTTTCTGTTGGAAACTTTAAATCGCTTGATGACTGATTAATTTTACTAAAGATTCATTTTACTTGGATTTTGGGGATAGCCTAGCAAACTTGTTAAACAGCCTTTACAATTCCAGTTTTTCTTTCGAGAAGCTATTTTGTGTCTGCTGGTTTTAAGTTCAAACCCCATTACATTACACTTCACCATCTTGTATTTCTGTGTGGCTAGCAATGATTAGTCTGCTGGGAGTTAGGCAGTGTCTTTTAGTACGTCCTTTTACACAGAACGTTATTATAATACTGTGATGTAAAACAGTAACAATCTGTTTTTTAAATCAAAGGATGTCTGAGCCTGAAGTTCCAGTTCTTCTCAGCACTAGGAGCAGCCCATCCTTAGATAAGCTACTTTTTGTGTTGATAGCTCAACCCAGTTTGCTGAGCTATCAGAAGACTGAAGGAGTTAGTGTCCATAGCAGCTGTTTTCTTCTGTTCACTAAGTGTTAGAAAAAACCCTACACCAAACAAACAACCCTCTGCCAAACAACAGTCCTCCTGCCATCTTTCCACATTTTCTTTTGTCAGTTTGCTGCTATGCTGCAATGAGTCCTTCAGTTTTCAGCCCCTCTCGACACATTACAGTTATGACAGGGTGTCAATAGATCTTCGTAAAAAGGTGATGAATTGTGTTCTTGCACCTGATCTGTCTGAGTTGTTCAATTACTGATGGAGAAGTCAAACAGAGTCTGCTTTCCTGCATGCAGCTTTCTGCCTTAACTAGTGCCCAGTTCTGTCTCATCCCCTTAAAACTGTGTGCCATCCATTTGACAAACATGATTGCTGCATGGTTTACCCGCTCAATTATTCACTAGTAAGTATGTCCATATGCTGACATCACACTACTGACTAGCTTCAGGGCATTGTGGTCTTCTACCTGAGTGTCTCTGAATAGTAAAGCAGAAGAGAATTCAAAGGAAAGGGATGACTGACACAAGCAGAGAAGAACCCAATTATTTGTGTAGTGAGCTGGCATCAATTTGTCCTGTTTGTGCTGATGTGAAAGAAGCAAGTGAGCTGTTCCTGATAACTGGTTTAAAGAATATGCTAAATCATGGAGGACTAGGATTCATAGACAGACACTGGATTTTTCTTTGCCTCATAAATATCTTAAAAATGTGTAATCATGGTAAATGCAATAGAGGATGCCTGATCCAAGTTCCATTAAAGCTAGTACAACAGCATCTTTTGGGTTCAGCTGGCCTTCATACAGACTTGAAGATCGAACTGGTTCGACAAAGCATCTGCATGTTTAAAAATATGTATCTTGATGCTGTAAGAACTCTGGGCTTCTAGGTCTGAGCTGCTGTCCAGTGCTTTTGTATGTGTTTGTAGATGTTCATGCATGTCTTGTTTTGGATTCTTTGGTGATTTCTGGAGTGGATGTACAACCTCCAGCTTGTTATTTCAGCCTTCTGTGGCCAGCCTCAACTATACTTTTTATAAAAATTTGTATTTTCCTCCCATTTCTAGAATAAATTAGAAAAACCACTTATGCTACTATTTCAGAATCTAAACAACCATCTGGCTTAAATTTAGTTCAAGACATTGGCATAAGACCCACATAAATTCTTCTTTATTGCTGAGTGCTCTTCAGTTCTTACAAATTCTCTGAAAAGGCTTCAAATGAGTTGTGCTGATTTACAGCAGTTTCAGACCTGACTATTTTTCTGATTGCACAGTAACTGTGTTTATTAATTTCCTTTTCTCTTACCCACCATACACAGACCCTCATACTGTAGATTTTAGCATATTTAATCTAATTGAAAGTTCCATTAGCTTGTGTGGCCTTTTTTCACCTTGAAGTATTAATGTTCTGTACTACACAAGGCAGTTCAGATTTATTTTAACTATTGCATTTCAGTGAGGAGATGTGTTTATATGAATGTTAGCTGCCAACATTTAATGCCACAATTCATAATTTTACTGATGTAAGGAGAACTTGGGATTTGGATATATATTTAAAAAATATTATCCAACAATGGCAAACGCATGAACAGTTTTACATTTGCAGGCAGCTTTTGCACAGTGTTGATTGCATTTCAATATGAAGTGGCTTGCATTTTTATTTGGCTGATACATTCTGATGAATATCTAACACCGAGTAAGAGAGATATGGGTATTGCACATATGGGAAAATTAGATTGTTATTGAAGAAAATAAGAATGAAACAAGCTATTTTATTGTGATGATAGAATGCTTTCTTTCTCAAATCAATGTTTTTGCAGGTGTAGCCTTCATCATAGCCTCCTTCTTGCAGTATTGGTTGATGCCCTTTCTCCTAGGCAGCTTGAACATTATCCTTTATAAGGGTCAGACCTGTGGTAAAATCTTTAAGTTAAGGCTTGAAAGTTTGACCCTAGTCAGCTAGCTCCCTGTTGGCTCTAAGTAGTTGCCTAGCAGTGATAGAAATTTCTAATAATCCAACAAGACCTTACTAGTTTCTAACAATGCATGCACACCTTGAATTAGAGTTCATGACAGGGGGATAGAATTGTTGGTATCATTGCACTGAACATTTATATTAGTGGTGTGCAATTGCTGTAACGTTACGTGACTTTTTCAGTGCTCAGGATGGCCCCTCTTTTTCTAGTCTTCCTTATCTACATGAACACTGTAGAGTACTAAAGCTCTTTAATTCTTCTGTTCCATGCCAGATTGCCATCTTCTGCTATGCTGTTTTTCCAGTCTGAAGCCTGCCCCAAGTTGATGCCAATTTGTATTACCTAGCATAGATTTCCAGCAAGGTGAACAATTCTTTCACAAATCATAGACTGACTTTGAACAGCTTCATTGAACAGCTTTCCAAATATGACCTATTTAATTAAAAAAAAAAAAAAAAGATGTCCCTGAATTATCAGTTAAACCACTGTCACAGATAAAAATCCGTTCTCACTTCTATTTGTATAACACAAGGATATTAAAATAGTATGTACATAATTTCCTAATGGGTCTTCATGCTGACATGTCTTAGTGATTTGTTCTCAAAAACTAGCAAAATATTTGTGGTTCAGGAAATTAAAAGAATGTATGAGAGAGATTGTATTAAAAACCTAACTCTTAATCTCAGGCTTATGGAATGAGAAGTTGTTACTAAGTACAGTTTGCCTGCATTCTTTGGTTCTATCAGGCTGAAATGGTTACAGTGAGAAACCAAGCTCTGGAAACCAAACGTTTGATAGAAAATCACCAGAAAAAAGAACAAAAACTCCTAAAAATCATTGCTGAAGCTGATGCTGAGAGACTGAAGCAGATGAAGGAATTTGACCAGGTAGGAATTTCTCATTTGGCTTTTCAAACATACGGTATTCTGTTCTCTTATTTGTTCAGTGTCTCTTCAAGATCAAGATCTTCAGCTACTGTAAATGTACTATTAAAAGTTTGTCATGCTGTTGAACCAGAAAGTTAAGATACTGAAGTGAATGGATTATGTAGTTCATACTATTTTGGTGACTGAACCCATGTGGAGGGGAACTATTAAATCTATGCCATATTTTTTTTGCTAGTAACAGTGAAACCTCTTGATGCATGTGATTTTGACTGATGCAGATATAGTTGTGGTACTGTACTGAGGGGCGGCAACTGAGATTATTGATTTCTCCCACTTCCTTAGGCTGTCAAGGAGAAAGGGATCCTAGGGTCCGAGCTTGTTCGGCGCAATGAAGAAGTGGCTCTGCTCTATGAGAAGATAAAAATCCTGCAGTCCATCTTAAACAGGGGTGATAAACAGTATCAGCAAAGAATAGAAGACATCAGACTTCTCAAGATGGAACTCAAAAAACTTCGGCGTGAGAAGGGAATACTTGGCAAGAGTGCAACCAATGTGGAGGAACTCAGGTACAAAATCCGATTGAATATGTTTCCATAGGACTGTATCCATGATCTGTAGTTGAGACAGAAAATATGATTTATCCATGGTAAAGACTTGTATCAACAAACACTATACCTTGGAGAAGTGGGTTCTTTAGATACTGAATTAAATTCACAGAAAAATTTATCAGCAATTAAGAAAATTAAAACATCAAAATATATAAGAAGGACAAAAAGGAAAAAAAGACAGCCAAAGTTAAAGTAGTTCCTGTATTTCCCTCCTTACTGTGAGTTACTGCCTACAGAAAAACTTGACAGACAGCAGAAGAAAAAGTGTTCATAATTCAGTGAGCTCCTTAGCGGTACCCAAGGCCCAAATTAGCGGAACTGCTTTTTATTAGATGATCCACAGAGAATCAGGAACACTTGACATATTTACAACAAACCCCTGCACATTTCAGAGCTCTCTTCTCCCAGATTTATATGCAGACTTGCTCTCATGGAAAGATTTAGTTAAATTTTCATTGAAGGTTGTGTTTCTTTAAAACAGAAGTTTAATAGCCCCAGCCTGATTTACCTCTTCCCTCTCTGGCTTAATGCTTCCCTTTGTTTTAATCCTCTGTTTGAGGCGTATTCTTTGCTGATGGGAAACTGCCTTGGCTTGTAAGGACAGGTAGCTCTTTTTTTTAGCCAATAACCATCATACCATTTCCTATGTAGCTATCACAGTTTTGAGAGAGAACTTCAGCTTAACTGCATCAGTACATCAGCATACTTCCACGGCTTTCACCAGAGCAAATTAACTTCAGTCCATGGTCAATCACATTGACTCCAGTGGAATTATGCCATTTTTATTTGGTGCAAGAGAAAGGAGAACTGGACACAAAACATTAGCAATTGCAGTTTTCATCGACTGACTGCAGACAGGAATAGGATTTGAACTTGCTGCCCAAATGCATTCAGCTGAAAGTCTGTTGGTGTATTGAAGTATGGTGCAACGCATGCCATGGTGGGTGGATCAATTCCTGCTAACTGCAGCAGCAATCACCTGCTTTAATGAAGTCCAAAACCATAATGAAAACTGCCTATCGAAAGACTCCATTTATCACTTGTTCTGCTAATTAGCTTTCTTGATTTGCCAATTGGAGATGTGGGTTTTTTTCTTCCTCCATAACCTTGTCCAACCTCACAGTTTGAAAAAGGCCTCTTTCTCTAAAATGTAGCTCTGAGCTTGGCAGGAAATGGTTCAATGGTGGACTAAACACGTGATGATTGCCACCCCCTTCTCCTTGAGACAACATACAGCATCCAACCAGTAAAGAGATGAGAGTCAGACCACCTGCCTCTTGACCTCCTATCCCCACTGTAAGATAGTTAACCAAAGCTTTTGGGGAGTGCTCCAATTAATTTTAAATTCAGCAACAAATCATCCCTGAAATTCCTTGAGGAGCAGTGATAAAAGTAAAATAAATTAAAGTTGTGTTCTCTGAGGAACAGTGTCCGTCATACTTAGGTCCTAGAGTATGTTTTATTTTCTGAATTCAGTGAGCCATGCAGATTTAAAACAAGCTGTTAGATGCAATACAGGAGTAAGTGGATATGACTGACTGATTTGTATGTTACTCTGGATGAGTTAACTGTCCTTCTGGCCTTCAAGTGTATGGGAAGATAGACAGTGAGATCCAGTAGGCTGAGGTGTAGGTTCCCCAGGAACTAATGAAAAGTCCCCCCTTTTTTCTTTGTTGAGCCATACTAAAGTGAGTGATGAGGGCTATCAATGTTATCTTATGGTTCCACCTGTTCAGTGGTATCAGTGTTGACTATTAAGCACAAGAGTCACTTTGCCAGTGCTGCAGTGCATGTGAGAATGATTTGTTAATGTCCCTTTTAGTGCCTTGGTCACATTGACACAGTTTCTGTATGTGTTTTATTGTTTTTATTTTGTGGGATTTTTTTATGTTGTTCTTAAGGCAGAAGCTTCATTACACGCAGAAAGAACTATTAAAGGAACAGACTCGGTGCAAAACTTTGGAAGAAGAACTCAATAATCCCTTGAATGTTCACAGATGGAGAAAATTAGAGGTGATGTATCAGCATCTCAACTTCTCAAAGCCCATATTGCTAAATCAGTGACTCAGCACAAAGCTTATTTTGTTTACTGTTGTTGAAATGATGAGGAGGGGCAGGCAGACTGCAATTTCCATAGTACTAGTGTAATAGTTAACTGCTGAATGATTTCCTTGCACAGTGCAGTCAGTGTTATTTTTGTGTCGCTTTCTCAACGAAAAATTGCAGAGGGATCTATGAAGAGCCAGTCAAACGATAAAGGGAATAAGAATACATAAGGTGAATTTAGAAGGGGATGATAGCTTAACACAGGTGATGAAAAAAGGGTGGAGAAATAAAAATACCGTCCTACCCTCACCGTTTAGGGAGATATATTTGGGAATAAAGCTGGAATTGGAAAGGCTCATAGAACAGGTAGACTGGGGAATGGACAGACATGAAATCAGAAGGTAGTATGGAAAAAGGAAGAGGCCTTCACATAAAGAGTGCTGGTCTCTAAAAGACACCTATTCCAGGTAATGTCAGTTCAACTCTTGCATAACAGCAAATCTAAATTTTCACACTGTTTGAACCTGTCAAATGAAGGGGAAAAATAAAATAATCTGTCGAGCACAGACCAAATATGTAAATATCAGTTGGTATCACTGGATGTTTTCAAAGTAAGTCAGAGCCAGCTGAGATTTCTCAGTTGCATGGATCTCTGATCTAATGCCAGCCTAGGTTGCTTAGCTGCTCTAATAATCAGTGGTAACATAGCATGTCCCTACAGAAAGAGAGCTGAATATTTCAGTCGTTCTTACTAGCATGATAGTTAATTTCTGATGTTTCCATGCTGCCCTGAAGCTAACAGTGTGCTTAGCTTTTCTTGTGGAAGGGCGATGAAATGCAGGATGCTGAAATGCATTAAATGTATCTAGGTACAATCTCCAGCAGCATCTTTTTACAAAGAAAAATCAGTCAAAACATCCAGTGTTGGGAAAATGAGTGTCTGAAGAGACTGGTAATGGGAAATGATGTCTTTCCATTCTAGGTCACTAGTTTGTATTTGGAACACAAAGACCAGCAGATGGCAAGTTCCATAAGAAATAATCCTGATGGGATTTTGGTTCAGTTCCTAATAAACAAACAACACCCTGATATCACTACAGTTGTCACAATTGGCATGACATTTGGACAGTGCTATAAAAAATTCAAGGACTGAGTGGGTCATGGGGACTGCACTACATTTTAGCCTGGTTTCTCAGGAAATGGTTTGACTTGGTGTTCTTAAATGTCTCTTCCAACCAAAGACATTCTATGATTCTGTAAAATGATGTGAATGCTTCATGTGTGTCTGTGTTGGTATCCTGGTTACACTTCAACTGACTAGTCAGTTTAGACAAATTCAGAAAAACATCAAGAACCACACAATATCAAGCTTCTTTTAATCTCAAGGAGATGTATGGAGAGCAGAACTGTACTGCATCCTTTACTGCGGTGCGAACTCAACTCTTACGAGACACCACCTGAGAGAGGAGAAACCATATGAGAGAGGTGTGAATTTGCAAGTGGGGAAAAGTTGCAATCAGATTCGCTCTTCCTTAAGGGATCCAGAAGAACATACAAAGTGATGGGAAAGTAAGCTTTGTTGGCTGCTCCTCACAGGAGTATTTGCTCCTTAGAGCTTCCACCAGACGCAATCTGTGATGAACGAAAAGGGAAGAAAGAAAGGGACATCTATGAGCTCCTGGTCTTTAGACGGAAGCAGCACAGTGCCTACACTACCATGTTTTTAAGCTTTTAATTCCATCAAAAAGTTCCACTGAAGTTCTTAAAATGGGAACTACCTGCACTGCTCTTTGCTTGTCAGTGGATGGTTTCAGTTTCTGCTAGAAATGAAATGCTAATCTCCTTTCCCTGCCATGTGGTTTTGCCAATCTTTGTTGGTTTAGGGCCTAAGCTCTGACATACTCATAATTGTATTAGTTGTTTTGGGCATGGTTTTGTAGAATCATAGAATCATTACGGATTGGAAGGGACCTCGAAAGATCATCCAGTCCAATCCACCTGCAACAGCAGGATCACCTAGACCAAGTCACACAGGAACCTATCCAGTCGGGTCTTGAATATCTCCAGTGAGGGAGACTCCACAACCGCCCTGGGCAGCCTGTTCCAGTGCTCCGTCACCCTCACCGTGAAGAAGTTCTTTCTCAGGTTGATGTGGAACCTCCTATGTTCCAGCTTACAACCATTGCCCCTCGTCCTATCACTACATGACACCGAGAACAGCCCAGTTCCATCCTCCTGACACCCACCCCTCAAATATTTGTAGATATTTGTAATAGTGTAGATATTTGTAAATATTTGTAATAGTATTAAACATGAGTGTGCTCCAGTGGATCTTCAAGAGGCAGAGGTCTATTCCAGTTTCAGGTCTGCTTGTATACATGCCATTTAAACTCCCTCTCCTCACCTCATTTTATATTTGTCGTTTTTGAACCTTAGGTATTGCTGGGTTTTATTTCAAGCAAAACACACTAACTTCTTATAATGTATAATTTTTGACACTGCTTTGCTTTTTGGTGTAGGCCAGTGACCCAGGTACATATGAACTGATTCAGAAAATACACAAACTACAGAAGCAGCTTATCAGCAAGACAGATGAAGTGATAGAGAAAGAATTGCTCCTTCAGGTACTGCAGCATGATTATTTTATTGTGTCTCGTTATCATATTTGACTTACCTCCATTCTTTGTCTACTCAGATGTGCTTCTTTAATGCTGTTTAGATATATGGCTTTGAATTTTTTTTGCATGCCTCTCAGATAGCTTTAGATGGCAGCACTGACTCACTGAAAGGGAACAAAGAACATCTCATTAGTTGATTTTTATATTAGGGTTACTGATACTCGGGGAACTCTGGAAGATACAATTAAAGGTTTGCTTTAATTTATTCATGTCATAAATTAGCCATAAATTAGTCTTCAAGCCAATGTTACACTTTTGGAAAGGCTTTCTTTGTCCTTTTAAACATGCCTGTTGTGACCAGGACATGAAGGGAAATTCTGTTTGAGCCTAGCCTGGCATTTGGCAGAAGGAATCCTACTGAGGTTGCGTCATTTAGGTACGTTGCTATCTGGGCATGTTTGACTTCAACAGCTTTTTGCAGAACTTTGCCAAAAGGTAATTTTTCTGAGAGCTTATCTTTTTGTAGCTGTATCAATTGTGCCTTAACCCCAGGAATTCCAGTAGGTAGAATCAAGGAGACACTATACTGCTGTAGTGCAAACATTTGCTATTAAATATATCAACGATCTGTCTTTGGGCTTCAACCGTAGGTGTAAAATGGAGAGCTTTTGTTTCCTTCTCTCTGACTGTAGATGCAGCTACAGTTTGCCAGCTCTAGGTAGGATTTTAACATCTTAGTCTTAAATACCCAAATAGTCTTGAGGTGCTGCTCAATGGAAAATAGAATGTGGCCTGAATCTCCCGTCTTGAGAAGAAGCTCACCAGTTGTTACCAATGTAAGGTTTGTCTCTCTCTTTATTGTTTTATAGGAAAAAATAGACAGGCAATCTTTTTTGAAGGTTATATATGGTTTATTATGCTTTTCCTTGGAAAAAGGTAATCTTTATAGCGCAGCACTGAAGTGCTGCCAGCAGAAACAAAACCTAGCACAAATAGCTTCAAATGTACTGTTTTACCCCTACTTAAACCAAATTCTGTTAGACTTTTACATAGTGTCTGTTGTATATCTAGCTTTACTCTTGGTGTGCTTACATTTAGCTGTTATCCTTTTTTAAAAGTGAAGAACAGAGATTCAGCGGTATTAAGTTGCCCGACCAACTAAATCACAGAATCATAGAATGGTTTATATTGGGAGGGACATTTAAAGATCTAGTCTAATGCCCAAAAATCTTTGAAATTGTAGATATTTGAATCTATGTTACTGTACTAGCTACTGGCACAATCTTTCAGCCTGTGCAGCAACCCTTTTATGCCAACTGTAAGTGTTTTTATTTCCCTAGATCTAAGTAAAGGATGCGAACATACTAGAGTGAGTGCAGAGGAGGGCCATGAGGATGATCAGAGGGCTGGAGCACCTCTCTTCTGAGGATAGACTGAAAGAGTTGGGGCTGTTCAGTCTGGAGAAGAGGAGGCTCCCAGGTGACCTTATTGTGGCCTTCCAGTATCTGAAGAGGGCTACAAAAAGGCTGGGGAGGGGCATTTTAGGATGTCAGGTAGTGACAGGACTGGGGGGAATGGAGCAAAGCTGGAGATGGGTAGATTTAGAGTGGATGTGAGGAGGAAGTTCTTCACCGTGAGAGTGGTGAGAGCCTGGAATGGGTTACTCAGGGAGGTGGTTGGGGCTCCATCCCTGGAGGTGTTTAAGGCCAGGCTGGATGGGGCTCTGGCCAGCCTGATCTAGGGTGGGGTGCCCCTGCCCATGGTAGGGGAGTTGGAACTGGATGATCCTGTGGTCCCTTCTAACCCACACTGACTGTATGACTTGGTCTAGGTGATCCTGCTGTGGCAGGGGGATTGGACTACATGATCTTTCGGGGTCCCTTCCAATCCCTAATGATTCTATTATACTATGATTCTGTAAAACTTTGGCTATATAAAATATAAGTATTAAATCAAAGCCATGTTGGATGGAGCTTTGGGCAACGTAGTTTAGTGGGAGGTGTCCCTGCCCATGCCAGGGGGCTTGGAATGCCATGACTTTCAAGGTGTACCTTTCCACCTAAATAATTTTATGATCTAAAAGTCTTAATTGGATCCTTTGCATCCTTAATTCAGGCACAAATTTCCTGTGAACACTGTTGAAATTACAATCTCTCTCGGGGACACTGAATGAGAAGTCCAAAAATACCACGGTCCATAGTCTCTTCACAGTTTTACCACTGAGCTCTCTTCTGTTTTGCCACGGAGTGTTTTTGAGTCCTCCATAATGACTGAAATAGGGCTCTTTCACAGCAGGGCTTGGGTAAGGAGAGGCAACCATCCAATGCAGGGCATCCCTCAGCTCATTTCCTCAAAGTGAAAATCTCATAAAACTGATGCTGTCATGTTCCAATCTCCTCTGATGAAAGAGCAAACCTCAGTGCTGTAGTTTAACCTCAGACGGCAACTAAACATCATGCGGCTCATCACTCACTCCTTCCCACGCCCAATGGGCTGGGAGGAGGATCAAAGAACAGATGTAAAAATTGTATCCTTATCCAAAACAGAATGTAGGGTTTGATCCTGACGAGAACTATTAATTATCAGAAACAGCAGAAATTTAGCTCCCACTTCTGGAATTGTAAATTTGTGTGTTCTCAATATAATTAGTTTTGCTCAGTGAGTTTGCTGTTTGGGCCAGTGTATAAGGCATGGCTCCCCCATGATAATTTTTTTTAGTTTGTTTTAAAATCCTGGGAAATCCCCTTATGCTTAAAGGTATTTAACATATTTTTTTTCATGAGTACTTCCTGGAAGTCTGCTCAGTTTGGTCTTTGCTTATTTGCAGGAGTGAGGGAATTGCTGATGACTTAGCCAATGCCTAGTTCACACCACATGCGTTCACAGACTTTCACTCTTCATGGAAATTCCTTGGTATTTTTCTAGGAAATCCCTTGTATTTTTCTAGGAAAGTCCCACAATATTATGCAAGGGTTTGTAAAAGATCCCCAGAATGCTGTGTCTTTTAACCACACAAATTCAGAAAGAAGGTAATTATTCAAATGTGAAAGTTGGGAACCCTGAAGAAACATTTTCTATGTTTGGCAAACAATACCACTGGATTTTTGTTGATCCTAAATATTCCAGACCTTTGGCTCAGATCTGATCTTTAGGACACTATTTTTCACTAGCACAGCAGCTCACAACAGTGACAATGCCTGAGTTAAAGGAGAAAGCGTGACTACCTGCTTTGAGGGTACACTACAAAGTCCTGGGATGTTCTCACTTATTCATAGAATCATAGAATCATTACGGATTGGAAGGGACCTCGAAAGATCATCTAGTCCAATCCGCCTGCAACAGCAGGATCACCTAGACCAAGTCACACAGGAACCCGTCCAGTCGGGTCTTGAACATCTCCAGTGAGGGAGACTCCACAACCCCCCTGGGCAGCCTGTTCCAGTGCTCCGTCACTCTCACCGTGAAGAAGTTCCTTCTCAGGTTGATGTGGAACCTCCTATGTTCCAGCTTACAACCATTGCCCCTCGTCCTATCACTACATGACACCGAGAACTTATTAGGTGAATAAGAATGGATAGGCTTTAACCCAAGAAGCCATGGCTACAGGACACAGATAAATCAGAAATAAGAAAAGAGTTTAATAATTTCTATAGGATGGGACAGCTTTCCACAAGTCTACTAAAGTGTTCAACTTTGAAAACTCACTCTAAAAAAAAAAAATCAACATTCATTATGTTGCATATTCAATAGTTCTCCTCAAATGTCTGATACAAGAAAAATGTGCCCTGCTGACATGTTAAAAGAGATTTTTGTATGGGATTTTACTCAAGCTGGGTTCTTCCTGTACTGTCAGCAATCAAAATTTTCCGGCTGAAATGTAGAGAATCATTCTTTTAATCACATAGCAAGAGTTGTACCATGCTCTTACTGCTGCATCATTTTCAAAGAGCTAACAAGTGAGAAATAGGGAAAAAGCTAATAAAAAGATACGATCAAATACACATCAGGAGCAGGTAAGGTAAGCAGATGCTTTTCTGCCAGAATCTATAGACTGATTCTTATTTTGCAAGAATTTCCATTTATATAGCCAGCTCATCCTTAAACATTTTCCCCTGCATAAACCAGCTTTTATTTAAAAGACCATTTCAAAACTGGTCAGATGACAGAACTACAGCATATGCAATACAAATAGAATTATATTTTCTGTATACAAACATTATGGGTCTGCATGAGGATGCAGCAAGGTGACTACCCTACAAGTCGACTTGCAGGTTGGTGACACTGGGCTCAACCATTTTCAGGTGTGGATTATTTCTAAATTCCAAAGGTGTTTTTAATGCTCGGTATTGAATCCACATAGGGTTTTTGCACTCTGTTGTATTATGAAACTTTGATGTGAGGAAATTTAAGTTACAAAATATGCACACGCAGAAATCAGACACAGATGCTCTCAAGCTTCCCCCTTCAACAAAGACTCTATTTGCTAGCAGGATGGTTACATGCACAAAGCAGTTATGTCTGGCAAGCACGATAGAAAGGGCTATGCCCTCGTCACAGGGCAAGATGTGGATGAACACAACTGGCAGTGAGGAGGTGTGACTTGGGCAAGGAAACATAACATGCAGTAAACAGTAGTTCTCTCACCTAAAACGTCTGTATCCCTCAGCTACTGCAGTCTCTGACTCTGAATACAAGGGATACAGCATTTTGGGGATCTTTCCTAAACCATTGGGTAATATTGTAGGACTTTTGTAGAAAAATACATGATGTGTTAGCCAAGGAATTTCCATGAAAGTCTCTGTGAACACATGTGGTATGAACAAAATGTGTTGTGTGCCCGTAAGGTATAATTACTAATAAACAGAGGAGATCTGCTGAACAAATACTTGCTCACTTTTCATGGGGGGCAAATCCCTCATGTGCCTGAAGTGCTGCTGCTGTGCTGCATATTGAACACCCATGTGGTAAATCTGCAACATAATGTATTACCTTGTTGGGATCATGATTAGTGTGGTTTTAGGAACTTATCCCATTAAAAGTCAATTATACACTGCTTTGTTTGTTTCAAATTTAGTTCTTTCTCTTCAGAGTGAACTTCTCTAATCTGATTTTATGTCTGACTGAGTGGAATTTTATTCAGCTCCATGTCTTGGAATGGATAACAGTGAGAAAATTCACATTGAATGTCACTAACATCAGAAGATTGTTCATAAGTGTAAAAGAGATGTGCAACCAGGATCATTTGTGGAGAAAGGTGAAGGCACATGTGTCTCATTTAAGTCTTGCATGTAGTAGTGAAATTACTATTTTTCTATACATGTTTTTGACCACTATTGTTTTGTCAACATTCAAAGGCCAGCACTAAGCTGTCAGAATATTCTTCTAGACAATTTGGATCTTGAGCTCATAGTTTCAAAGAGTGCAAGGACAAAAAGCATCATTAGCTCATATATCTGACTCAGAGATTACAGGCAGATAACACCCACATGTACATGTCCCTGAACTGCCCCAAGTTTTGAGCTAAGTTTCAATCCCCTCAAAGAACTGACGGTCCCATTGACAGTGGGTAGGAGGAGTAGAGGGAATGCTGCAATCTCCAGTATAAATCAGCAATTTCATTCCAAATACTGTAAGAGACAGGGAGGATAGAGTGAAAGATACTTTCTCTATGACCTTGGGCAGCTTAATTACCTTTTGCATGCCTTACATAAAGTAAGAACGGAATAAAATTGGTTCCACGCTTACAGTGGCATGTGAATGAATACATATTGAAGACACAACTCAATAGTAACAACAGCTAGCTAAATGCTCCAAATAGGCAGATGTTTTACTTCATTTGTGCTAACTTGGTAGAAAAGCTGTTCTAGCCAATTTAAGGTGCTTGTTGCTATAGTGTCAGAACATATACATAAACATCTTTATATCTCAGAGCCTGGTACTAGTTTCATAAAGAAATCTTCTTTAGAACAGTCTGTTGTCATGAGGGTTTATGCAAGCTGGCAGCTACTGAAATCAGTTTTCTCCCAAGTAATGAAGGAGCTTTGGGATCTGCTTCCATATATTTGTTACACAAGTTTTCTGCCCATTTATTATCTAAAAGATTATTTTTTCAATCTTGTATAATTTTTTTTCAATCCAGTTCCTGCAAGCCTGGTCTTTCTGAAAATCATTACTTTTCCTAGCTTGGCAGTTCAATGAAGCATGCTTCTGCTAGGTTCTTCATTGCTCCCACAGAGCTCATGGTGCTTACATTATGCAGCATGTAATACAGAAAAGAGTTCAAATACCAAATAAGAAATTTTCTTGTTGGATGGCCTCCTAGGGAGACTAGGAGAGTTTTGGTTTTCTTAAGGCCCATCTTTAAAATGGTTGAGATTTGCTTTACACTTTCAAATTTGGCATTTGTGTATTTCCAGTGGCAAGTATAGATTCTGCTTGAATTTGAGCCTCTAACAGGTTACACATAAGGTGCGTAGTCTGAGTTGAGGATTTCTTTTTGGCAGAATTGTCTACTTTCATAAAAATAACTGCAATTCACTTCAGGAAACTAATGACTGTAGAATCCCTAAGAGTCTCTCTTGACCTGCCCATTATTGTTTCTTTGCCATTGTGCTGTTAAGAGAGATTTAGCAGAGGCAGCTGGGGAGAGTTCTTTGTGTGTGCTGAATCTTACAGGTGCAGTGCAAAACCCACTGCCAAAATGCAATCCTTTCTTCACTGCTTCTTTATCATTTATATATAAAAGTCAACCTTTTGAGGGGATTTTTCCATCCAAAAATGAAAAGGAAAATTTTTGGCTTTTTATACTTTACTAGGAATTGCCTCTTTTCTCTATTTCCTGGAGGATTTGACTTCCTCTGGAAGACAGGATTAATGCCCTATCTTGTGGCTGAAGCTAGCAGTTCTCTCAGCCCTCAATTAAAGGGGTGAGTGTATTGAGCT
Organism: Rhinopomastus cyanomelas; assembly: GCA_013400115.1. Lineage (NCBI taxonomy): Eukaryota > Metazoa > Chordata > Aves > Bucerotiformes > Rhinopomastidae > Rhinopomastus > Rhinopomastus cyanomelas. The sequence continues at coordinate 866,982 of VXBP01008204.1, forward strand.
TTAGGCCTTTTCTGTGTTTAAAACTACCAATCCTACGGGCAGAAAGACACTTTTATCATTTAGTTTATACCAGCTGTTGAATGACGGGAGACTTTCATGCCAGTACAGTCGCATCTAATTGCGATACTAGCCAGTATCTAGCATAGCGATGTCAGCAGAAAGATATTGCAATACTAACTGAGAAATCTAAGCTGGCAAAAATTGTAATCATTGAATTGTTTCCTCACACACACACACACACACACACACACAAAATGTTTTTCTACCCTTACAAAAACCTAACAGTTGTTATGTTACTTAAGGAGGGGCTGTGAGGGAAAACATTACTTGGTGAAGTGTAGTTTTTGAGTTTATGACTCCAGTTCTAAGCTGGTGACCCGAATTTTCTATACTGGAATATAACCCGGTCCTTAACTACAGAAAGGACTTGAGCCTAACATTTACTTTCTGGCTTTCAGCTGAGAATGAATCATAAAGAAAAGTTTACTTCCCCATTGCCAGGCAGAACTAGGTGCTGGTGTGTCAAGGGCACATTGTAAGAATTGCTCTAGTTTAGTGTTGGACTCCAAAGACAATCTCTGTTTTTATATTTGAAAAAAAGAACAATGGATGCCTGTAGACTCTGGCTGTAACCCAGTTCTAACTAGTGATGAACAAAAAATATTCAATTGTCAGCACAATATTTTGATGCACAACAATCTACTAAGCTAGTGTAATCGAATTAATTTCAGTCCAGTGCCTTGAATATGGTTTGAACTAGAGTCTCCAGTGCAGTATGAAGTGACATATAGAGGTAGGTACTCAACGTATTGAGTCATCCTTCAGGACTACTTTTCCAGGTTTTTTCCTTCTTGTGTCATTGTTTCATTTTGCTCTTATTTTCCTTGAAATATTTATTGCTGGACTAGGGCTTTGGTTGGGGATTTTAACTTTGACTGCAAATGGAAATGTTTTGTGTTTTAGTATTGGTGTTAAGTTGAAGGATTAGTGTCTTAGTGATTCTGTGCCTGGCATAATTATTTCTTCATACAGTTAGAATGTCTCTAGTGCCTTTTGTTCTGACAATGATAATAATTTTCCCTTTTATTTAATTATGTATTTAAAAAAAAGTAACCATGTATTCAGTAGGGTTCTGTGAGTAGGGTAATGTCACTCTCACTGAGCAAAGTGTTGGATGATTGCATTAATTTTCAGTGCTACTTACCTGAGCTTGTGTGCAATCCTGTGGTGTGATAATAAGGAATCACATCTCATAAACAGAAAAGGCTGGGTCACCTGTGCACACATCACACATCTATTGAGGATCTACATGTCTGCCTGAAAGTTTTGTGTGAGCCATAAGAATTCAGTAGGGTTTGAGGGATGCTTAGTTCTTGCCTCAACTCTTCTCAAGAAAGGAGCTGATTTCTATTTCTGCATGTTTTGAATACACTTATTGGTGTATTAGTTTATTTTAGCCCTTCTAATCTCAATCCATCTAGATTTAGAAGGTGTTCTGTGCTACAGAAATCCACAGTAAGATAAACTGCTGTTAAACACATTGACGTTTATAGTCTTTCTCCCTTCCCACATATGTTGCAGTTCAAATGGAAGAGAATAAAGGCTTTTCAGGAGAAAAGCCTTTTTGTTCTTTATTTGCTTGTTTTGTTTTAAAAAGGGTTTTGAAAAAAAAGTGGATAGGATAGGTACCAGTCACTTTAACATCATCAGGTGAAGATGGTTGGCTGGTCTTTAAAGTAAGGAAATAATTTTCCAATAAAAGTTGGGCAAATATTTCTGACATAGGGAATGGGAAACAAAATTTACTTAGTTATCAAAGACAACGTTTTTGGTGAAAAGTTTTCCTAGTAGAAGAGTTGCATTTTTACCAAATCTTCTGCCAAACTACGTTGTCCTCTTAAACAAAAGAGGGATCCCATGATAAAGGGTTTTGGACAGTACGAAGGTGCAAATTTATTTGAGAAATTAGGCGAAAAGGATTGAAATAACTGCTGGGGGTTTTTTGGTGTTCTAATCAGAAATATTCAGATGCTGTTTACAAGGCTGAAGAAGTTGCATGTGACGTAAAAATCTCTTAGGTTTTATAGGTGGCAAATGCATATGAATGCATCATCCTTTTTAAAAGTTATTTTAGGACAATTGATATATTTACTTGAGTTGGAGCTTGAAAGAGAACTCTAGTGGGCCATCAGGTGTGAACCCTCCACGTCATGTAAGATTGATTTAATTAAACAAATATATCCTTGATAGATGAATGTCAAGTACAGTTTGTTTCCTGCATTCTAATACATGTACTTTCAGTCCATGAATTCAAGCATGAAGAGATTGATGGCTTGAAGTACACTGGAGTCTATGATTGTGACGTTTCTCCCATGCTTTATAGCTGCTGCTGTAGTCTAGCCCTGCTGTTCTGAAAAGCAACAAACAGATGTATTGACTCAGTGTGGTGGGCCTGGGAAACTGAGTTTCATTTCTCTGTGTCTTTGAGGAGTTGTGATGAACTCTGACAATTCATGTAGCAACTGTGTCCAGACTTCTTGGAGAATGAGAAGAGGATCACTACTTAATTGCTGAAATTAGTACTTATGCACATTAAAGATTTAACAGTATTCAGATACCAAAATCAGGTGGCTGTAGGAGTATCTGAGGCACATAACTGTTAGTAATCTGCGTCAGAAAAGCAGAAACAGAGATCTCCAAAGTGTTTTATTGAAATGCATGACGTCTGCACATCTCCTAAGCATGGATATCTTGTGTCGTTAGACTTAAAATATTTAGTTAAATGACCCATTTCTAAAGTTCTCATTCAGCTGAAATTGCCACTGCCTTCAACAATTGTTTGCTAGAATAAGGCTTGAGTAAAAAGTTCAGGAATTGTTCCAGCAAATAACAAATAACTGAAAACAAACTTGTTTACTCCTCATTCCTGTATTCAGCACGTATCTGAGAAGGAAATAAATCTGCTGTGCACCCCAGGGCAAAGTATATTAATCAACCAGTTATCTTGTTAAGGGAAAGTAAATGACTTGCTGTGCTGACTGAATACATTGCAGTGCACTAACTTTGCAGTGCTGTTAGCAATCCGATACTGCCTGTCAGCCATCCAGAAGCTGCTGGAGAAGTTAAAATACTAGAGGAATGCAACAGCAGCATAGCAATACATTCACAAGCCCACATTAAATAGTGTGGCCCAGAACGAGCTGCAAATCTTTATTACTCAGGTGTATCCTTTAGCAGGCTCTCTTCCATTGAGGCAGAGGTGTTCTGTAGATGGACAATCTACAGCATCCCATTCAGTGATGGATTATTATTTTGTATGACAGTTGCAACAAGTACAGAAGTCAACAACAAAAAAATCCATACAACAGGGATAGATCAGATTTTATCTATTTTAGTTCACTTATTTTCATTCTTACAGGAGTGTCAGTGGTGCTGTTTTTGGGAAAACATGTGGAAAGATGCAGTGGGCTAAGGTTGTTCTGGGGCAGTTGCAGGCAGGCAGTTACAATCACTGCAATGCTTTTTTTCTTAAAAAAGTTAGCTTAAAATTGGACACATGATGACAAACAGGTTTAGAAAGAACCCCATCCCTTCATTCTTCATTCTGAGACAGCCAAATATGAGCTGCTGAATGAGGGAGACTGCCAAGTCAGGTGCATCAGTCAGCCAGTTGCTCGACATCCTCTAGGCTCAGAGCTCAAGTCTTCATGTGACTGTGTTATTAGATACAGCTGCAGTTTTAAACAAGGCAGGGCACACTTGGGCACAGCCGTTGTCTTTACATGAACATACTTTCTTCCCCCTTCCTCTAGTTGTGCTTCTGTTTCTTTGAGTTCTAAGAAGCAGGCAATGGCAGCTGAAAGAGAACTCAGAGGAGAACAGAGGGTCAGTTCTAATTACTGCGAGTCTAAAAGAAGCCATAAAGTAAAACATTCATGATTTCAGAATTGCCATGTGTGTTTCCTAGATGTACTGTTATTTCTGAATAGGTTCCAAAGCGTAACAGGAGAGCACTCTTTCTTCCCTGAGGTACATGGCATATGCAGGGAACCTGTGCTGTCTTGTCAGAAAGATGTATGTCAGCTTTACTGCCTTGTTAGACAAGTATTTGTAGGTTAAAGTGTGGCTTGACTTTGAGACACCTGTTCCAGAACACCAAAGGACTGGAAGCTAAGTGTTCTCATCTTTCAGGGAGCTCAAAGGATCTAAGTCAAGCAGGTGATTAAAGAGATGTAGGTGCCCAACTTACAGAGAGGTATTTCTAGAAGCAGCCTTTCAGTTTTTGTGACCCTTGGAGGTCATCTGTTAGTCAGAAGTGAAAGCAGAAGCTGGGTCTGCTGGGAATCCCCATCCCAAGCCTCCCCTTGCAGTTACATTAACAGCAGAGCTGTGATAATTCTCCTTTGATTAGCTGGGTATGTTAAAAATCTAAATGGCTATTGAAGAGCAAAAATACATGCTGTTATACTGACAGTAAAATACAGAGATTTTGAAGTTAAATAGTCCACCTTTGAAGAAGAGATTTTTTTCCTGAAATCCCATATACAGTAAATATTAGCCCCATTGTTTGCTTTGCAGACTTAGTAACTTGGACTATTTAGGCTCTTTCTTTATAAGATTTGTATCAACCTCTGAATCTCCTCCAGGACACTTTAAGACAACCTGCTACTGGAATGTGAAACAAAGGTTTGTTTAAAGCTCACTTCAGCCCAACTGTCAGGCTGCAGGCACTGTGGAAATAGCTGGAATATTTTGCATCAATACAAGCCACGTCAAGGGTATTTCTAGCCTTCAAGGAACATCCAGCTTTTCTTTTGTATGTGTATACATGAGCACTGTGTGTTCCCATTCACATGCATAGAAGAACTGAGGATAATTAATTGATCATCTGCAGTGTACAGTATAAATATCCTGACTAAATGAGCTATTCTGATTGATGATTAACTTTTGTGTAATGTCAGTAGTAGAAAGAGAATTATTGCTGTAATTTCAGCAAGAGGCATCCATACTATTTTTTCCTGACAAATGGTGATCCTTGCGTCTCAGAGTTCAGGAGCTGAAAGAAGAGGAGGATATGTAACCTATTGGTTTGTCTATTGGAAAAAAACCTGTCTTTTCCCATATACTTCCCAAGAATGATACAATAGCACCAGCACCTAATAATAATAATAATTAATTGTGATTGCACTTTAGCTGGAAATGTTTGTACTTTGTTTTTTATTCAAGATGGTAATAAAGCAGCATTCAGCTCTTACCTGTTACAAAAAGCATCAAGGGGGAAGGCCTTAGAAGAAGCTCCAAGGTGTTTTCTCCTTTTTTATTAAGCCATTTTGGAAATGCTAGTCGATTTGGTACAGTCTGCTCTATGCCAAAGGAAAGAGATTTACTCTTGAGAAGCATTATTATCGGTTGGAGGGATAAATCATAAGATAAATTTTACTCCATCTAGAATGGTGCAAATTTCACCAAGATGGGAAGGCTATTCCAGCCTTCCCTTCAAGCTCATGGCAGTGCTTTTAACAAGAAGCCCCAAAGCACCTCACACTATTGTTGCCACAGAGTTCTTTGGTGCCCTGTTTCAAACCTGATTTGATTTACCCAATAAAAACCCTTCCATTGCACAGTTAAAGGAGGGTCTAGATGATAACAATGAAAATACAAGCTGTTCTAGGGAACTGAACAGAGTTCAGAGACATTCATTGATGGATGTAGGATAGACAAGAAAGAGCAGGAGCTTTTGAAGAGTGTTTATCGAGAGAGTCCCTGCTACACATTTCTGCACAGTGCTGGAGGCAACTTTGTACTTGTTTTAAAATGTGTGAAGGTTACTGTATGCTAATTTTTTCTGCACCTCATAAAACTTTTAATCATAGATGTCCTGAGCCAACAGCTACTGTCTGAGCTGTACACATACACACAAAGACATGTGCAGGTTACGCGGGTAGAACGGCTATGACTAGATGTGTATCGCTGTGTATGTATTTCATGCAGGTTTCAGTGTCCTGCTTAACACTTCTGAAAAGAGCTTGCAGCCCCTTAAGGGTGCTCTGTTGCTGCATGGCAGCATAAACAAAGTGGCTCCAAGTTCAGTGTATTGCTGACATTTTGGTTATAATGCCCACAAACAAGAAACCCCCCTGTGGCACATTGACTGACTTGTTTTCCTCACCAGAGCCGTGAAGAACTGTCATGTGCTTAGAGTTACTGTGTTGCTTTCTCCACCTTACTAATTGAAATGGATGTTTAGCTAGTTTAAATATTTTGGGGTTTGCCTCCTTACACCACAGTGCACGTTTTTGCTTTACATCTTTATCTTGATTTTTTTTTTTTCTGTAGCTCATTTGCTGGAGATAGGAGGTGACATTCATGAAATTTATGAGTCAAAGGCTTTGAGAGATTTTGTGAGATTTTTAAAAATAATTTGTGTGATAGAAAGCTTTTGGTGCACAAAATCCTGCACCCACAGGATTTTTGCGGGTCTGGCAGAGAAGTCTTTGATGCTCCTGCTATGCCAGGTAAATGTGTTGAATTATCTATTTGGAAAGACAAGCTAATAAAAATAAGGACGCTGGGACTTTATGGCCTATTTCTGCTGTGAATACATCTTCATTAAATGTACAGCTCAGAATGATGCCCTGGGCTAACTAACAAGGTGGGTCATTTCAGGAGTTTCTAAGTGTCATGGTAAGGGAGAAGATGGCATAAAATGGAGTAATATTTTTACTATATTACTAATACTAGGTGTGTTGGTCCATCCCAGCACATCAATGGCTTACTCACACTCCTTGTCAAAGCACTGAAATGTCTTTGGTGTCATTTTGGGAATGTCTGATGGTGCTGGTGGCCTCTCTGGCAGCGATAGAGACTGGGCTGTACTGGTCAGCAGCAGTAGCTTCTTTTGCACTTGAGTTGTGCTGGCCAAAGTGATCCTTGTTGCTGTAGACTGAGCCAACTCATGACCAGTGGGTTCTGAAGAATCAATTGAAATTTGCCAAAGGCTAGCTAATCCTCTGCACAAGAAAAGGATTTTTGCTCAGTTTCCTGTAGAACAAGCATGCCAGGAGAACTCTGGGTCTTGGCTGAGACAGCAGCATGTTAGATTTAGGGGAAACCACCATTCACATCCTTGCCTGCTCCCCTGCCTTAGAATTAATGAGTGAGAGACTTAGGGATGCAGAAACTTATTGCCATGAACAAGTCGAAAGGCAGATCTGTGAGCTCATCTGGAAAACAAATCTAAAGGAGGAAAGGCAATCCTAAAAATAATGTGGAGTTTTATTTATGCGGTTTTTACAGCAGGTATTCACAGAGGTGCTGAAATTCTCTTTGGAGTGCCTGAAATTTGACTAACTCTCAATCTGAGTCTCCCGGTGTGTCCTACAAGCACAAGATGAATGTACCTTCGTCTCCTCACCATCGGCTTGGCTTAGTTTCTGTAATAAACCAATGAAGCTGGCTGACATTATAGGCTCAGTCCTACAGTCAAACATCTGCTGAATTCCTTGGGAAGGATCACAGAAAAAGCTTTGGTACTGGCCTACACCAGAAGATGTACTTTAGCCTTGCTGTTGAAGGCTTAGCAGCATGGAGTTACAGAGGGAACTGATGGATCTTCCTGCACCTACTCAGGAAGAAGAGAGTGCCTGGGAGTGTGCTTGTGACTTTATGTTCTTTTCATCTCAAGAACATGTGGCTCTAGCAAGATGTATATTGTGATTGCAGCCTGGCATGTAGATGGAGGAAAATGTGAGGGGTGGGGGCAGTTTGGGTCAAGCCAGAGAACTGCACTTCACACGTGCTATATTGCATTGATTTATTCCTGCCCAATGGGCGTGTGCAGGATTTCAGGTAGCTGTTTCTCCAGCATCATCTGTGAAGCCACCAACAGATGTAAGTGTTTACTGGTTTCTACTTTGGAGAAAATACTGTTAACTGACTTCCAGTAGGCACCAAACAGATCAGCTTACCCTCTTGGTTCTGAGTTACTGCCATGCTGCTGTAATGATTTTCTTGTCTGCCAGGACGCCTTGTCTCCATCTGGACCCACTAGGTTCTCAGATGTTTTAAGGAAGGCACACACATTCTACTTGTTTCCAAAACAAAAAATTCAACGTAGATCCATCTTCTGGGCATATTAATTTATGTCCTATTACTGAAAGCCACTTTGAATACAGCTCCATGGCAGACAACCCTGCAGGTCCTTCTGCATGTTTTATGCTGTATCTGAAAGCTGGCTCTTTGTGAGGAATCTGGGTACAATACAGACTGCACAGCTTGTCTGTCCTTTGAAAGTAACTGGAGTATCAGAGAAGTCAAATTATTTCTTTATTAATTTGTGCTGATGCTTTTTCCCTGGGCATTCATGATTTTTTTATGTGTAGAGATAAAAGTCCCGCTGTAAGTGGTGCATTTTTGGTAGTAGTCTCACATGTGCCTTGTGATTTAGATTTATTCTGGTGGTTGCTTTTTTAAAACTAATTGAAATGAACCAATATTTTTCCATTTTTTATGTCTTTGTGTCCTGGGATAGCATGGAAGAAATTGTAGAAATGCCAACCAGTGAATACAAACTTCAGCTGATGAGCAGCATCCAGGTTTTCCTTTTACCGTTTTGCTGACATATGGCACTTCTAACTGGGTGACAAATTAATTGACTGGATGTAAAAGAAATGGACAGTGCTTAGCAAGGAAGGGCAGGATATGCATTACAGGACAGCTGGTTCTGCCTCTGTTGTATTATGGAGACAATATACATTGGACAGCTAACGAGTCTCTGTTGCATAAGATAGATTCTCCTTATAACAGAACTGCACGGTTTGTCTCTAAATGGGGTTATTATACACACCATTGCACAACGTTTGAAGAGCTTGGTTGGCCCTTCTGGAGGGTTAGGAGAGAAATAAATTGGAAAACAATTGCACATAAGACCTTCAATCTATCAAGTACTCCATATTTATCCAAATTACCGTTATACTCTTCCAAAATACAAATCTGTGATACGTTCAGGGGTGGAATGTTAATACTGACCAGCCAGATTTTGACAAGGCACATTTTTCTTTTGCTGTTGTTTTTAGCTTGCAGCAAAATCTTGCCTCCTCAGAAAGAAAAGGTGGCAGTGGAAACTGCTTGCAGTGACATAACAACTCTACTGAGTGTGAGTTCTCTATTTAATTTTTGCCGCTGTGCAAACTTCAGTCTGAGTCTGAGGAGTTTTTTATTTTTCCAGAGATAACTGTGAATGACTTCATTTATAAGGAACTCTTCCTCAGAGATATTTAGAGTTTAAGGGCAATGCTTGCAGAAGTGACTTATGATTTGAAATGCTTCCATTTTTGGGTCCCAACTTATGACCTATATGGTGCATGTTTTCCAGAAAATGCCGATTTCTAAAAACTCCAGACTCGTTGTGCTCTCGAGGACTGGGCACCTAGAGTTTCACATCTTCAAAATAAGCCACTTCTGAAAATCCTGGGTCAAGCAATGAGGAAGTCCAATTGCAGCAATTCTAGGGGATGTCTCCCACATTGATGGAAGAATTCTATGTAAGAGTTGTAGACAGAAAAAAAAAGAGACCAAGAAGGGATTTTGTGAAACCAGTGTAAATAATCATCTAGCCTACCTCCCACTTGCATTTTTGTCTTCTTCAGTTAAACCTTTTGTCTTCTAGTACCTTCCTTTTTAATTCCAGCTCACCAGGTACCAGACAAGGATGGGATCTTGCTAAATAATGTTAAATAATAATAATTTTAGACTGTCAGGGTAGATACTAAAAATACTGTAATGTGCAGAGCTTTGAAAGCAGCTTTGTTCAGAGCTTTGTTCCTCAGACTGAAAACAATCCGACCTCAAAACACAGCCGAAAGTAGCATTTCAGTACAGAAAGTTGTCTGCAGGTCTGCAGTGTGTTGTCTGCTCAGGCATGGATGTGCCCGGTGCCCACAAGTCTACTGTTCCAACAGGAAGGAAGAGGAGACAGATGACAAGAATGACTTGGTGGTGGTCATGGTTGTTGCTGTTTATGTTTTCCCTTTTCCAGGGCTCCTGCAGTTGAACTGAAATGTTTGCTGTATCTGTATCTGTGCGTATATGTACGTGTACGTGCATGTGTGTGTGTACATGTGCTTTGCAGGATTTTCTTTGGAAGGAGTTGTTATTCTTTTGTACAGTGTGTCGCTGACCTTTCTGTAGCCCGCTCACATCTTGGTTGAAGCTGTGATCCTTAATGTAAGGCAAGATGGCTCAGAAGAAGAAAGACTTCAATAAGCCCAGTTACTAGTAATTAATTTCCCACCCTTGGATACACTTTGAGTGACTGTTTCATGTTCTGTGTGGTAGACTGTGCTCACTGATGACAGTATTTAAGAGTATTTCATTCATGGTTTGAAGTAGCTGGATGTTTCTCTTAATGAGCTCTCCCACCACTATCACAACCTTAAATACCTTATGGCTAGAGTGGAGAGACTGACGTGCAGGCAGATTTGTCTCTGCAAATGTCTTCCTGACTGCGTTGCGTTTTTCAGAGAGGTTGATTTCAGTACTGGCTGTGCTGCTGCTGTAATAGTTCAATATGTCCTCTTTCCTTTCTTCTTAGCAAGAGGAGAAGCTATATGTGGAGCTGAAGCTTGTCTTGGCCCGGCAGCCTGGGCCTGAAGCCGCAGAACAGATGCAGCTCTACCGGCACGTTCTCAGAGAGAAAACGAAACAGCTGAAAGTAAGAGATGCTCTGGCTCTGGCTGAGGGGCTGCCAGGCTTGCAGGTTGACTTCACTGGTGATCTTGGGGAGCAAGGAAGATTTTTCTATGAACATTGTGCACGCCTTAGTATATTAGATCAGGAAAAGAAAGTTAATACTGCATCTCTCCAAGGGAGAACCAGTAGCAGTAGTAGAACTTTCTTTAGCATTATCCTAGTTCATTTCATTAAAGTTAAGGAAAAGTCTTCTTATATGTAAGCATGCAGCACAGTGCTGTAAATACTTTGTGTGTGTGGGCATTCTAGGATGCTATCACTTTTCCATTAAGCTAATTCTCCTTCCCCTTTCTTCAAGTAATAAGATCTTTTCTAGGCAAATCAAAGCCATTTTGGTTCAAACAAACCAGTGAGTATATATTAAAAATCCAGTTGTTATTTCTCTTGCAATGTGTATGAGTGTATTAGACTGGTACCTTTTACAGGGACGACAGGAGTAACCTGTGCTAACCTCCTATAACTTTGAAAGCATGATAATAAACTGGTTATTTGGTAGAATAAGCTGATCTTCCCTTGTTCTTGCCTGCATGGAAGATGAGCTTCCCCAGGAGTTCTTCTACTTCTACAGCTCCTCTCTTTGTTGAACTCATCATCTCCTGTTAACCGTGTCATAACCATGTCTATACTAACCATGAAAAAAAAAAAGCAGGAGCAGATGGGCCCTTGGGAACAAGGAGGCTGTTATGCAAATCTTAGCTTTCCACAGAGAAGAAAAACAATGTAGAAAATGTAAAAGAAAAGCCAAAGTTTAGCTAAACTGAGCGTGATACAAAGTTTTCCATACAGTTCCTATGTGTCCTTAATGCAGTCAGTGGCTGCTGTTGTATTTCAGACACAGAACGCTGTAGTGTACTGGTGCCATTGTGTGGTGCTAGGTCAAGCTATTCTCCTTCTTAAAGCAGAAAACCACTACTTTCTTAATAGTTTACTGATTCACATGAAAGTGGTGTTGTATTAATGTTTACACTACTTAGTACTACTTTTTCTGTGTGGACTGAATGACTTCATGTTACAAATGGATCACTGTGAATAAACCCCATTACTGTTAAATAAAAGCCTGCTTTATTAAAAACCTTCATTTTGTTTTCTGACCCAGATTTTTGCCCCAGAAGAGCTAGTATATGTGTGTTAATACCATTCCCATAAAGCATAGGGCATATTTTACATGGTTAAATGGCATAGCCTTAATTTTGCTATTATTAGGCGAGCAGAGGTGATTGAATGAAATGTGATAGAAAATGAGATGTGTAAAAATGGTGATGTCTTATATCATCAAACTTGAAAGGAGAAATGTTTCTAAAAGTCAAAACTTATTTGTAAATTAAACTAATGTTTCCTGATTATGCCTTTTGCCTTTTGTTTGCTAGGCTTTGTCCTCAGAATTGAGTACGTATGAATCACAGAACTATGAATACAAACATAAGATTGAAAGACTTTCCAATGAGCTCCTGAATGTGAAAAAGAAATTCGTGGCTCAGAAACGAAAGGAACAATGGGCTAAGTATGGGAGAACAGTTCTATCTGCACAACTTTCTGTATAAACTAGATTTATCTTTAGACTCTGATTTACCCTTCTGATCAGAGCACAGCCAAGCTTGACTGAGGTGGTATAATATTGTTGCCTGATTTTTCTGAATATTATCCTTCATATTACTTGAGTCTGCTCTAGATTTACTTCAATCTATGGCCAGAACAAGAACATCCAGCAGAAATGTTACTGACATGTTCCGCAGACCAGTTAAATTATTCATATCAATGAGATGGTGCCCAGATGACATGGATTAGTGCCTGGTTTCTATTGTTGAATCATAAAGTCATAGAATGGTTTGGGTAGGAAGGGATTGTCAAAGGTCATCCAGCCCCACTGCAGTAATGAGGGATATCTTCAACTAAAGAGGCTGCTCAGAGCCCCTCCCATCTGACTTGGAATATTTCCAGGGATGTGGCATCTACCGCATCTCTGTAGGAAACCTGTTCCAGTGTTTCACCACACTTGTAAAAAATGTGTTCCTTAGATCTTGGTCATCTAACTCTATGGACTTTTCGTTTAAAACCATCACCACTTGTTCTGTCATAACATGCCCAGCTCATCTTTCTTACAGGCCCCCTTTATAGCACAATAAGATCTCTCTAGAGCTTTGTTTTCTCTTGGCTGAACAACCCCTACTCTTTCACCCTGTCCTCACAGCAGAGGTGTTCCAGCACCCTCCTCTGTACCTGCTTTAACGAGTTCATTTCTTTTTGTGCTGAGGACTCCAGAGCTGAATGTAGTACTCCAGATGAGGTCTCACCAGAGCACAATGTCAGTTCATGTCCAGCTCTTCATTCACCAGTACCCCTAATGCAGCATGCGTTTGTTTCAGTTAGAACCTGTGAGCATTTACTGTTTGCCACAGACATCAAGTTATTGACCACTAGCCTCTGTATGTGCCCATCGAACCATTTCCTTAACCTCTGATAAATCCATCAAATCTGTATCTCTCCAATTTAGAGAGAAGGGTGTTCTGGGGGAACATGTCAAAGATCTTGTATAAGACCAGATAGATTATGACATCTGTGGCTCTTACCCAGTCCACCAATTTAGCTACTTTATTGTAGAAGACCACCATGTTTGTCAGGCAGGACTAACCCTTGGTGCAGCTATGCTGTCTTAAATCACCCCACTTATTCTAGGGGTTCAGAGCTTCTAGTATGATCTGTTTCATTATTTTCCTGGGTAGAGAGGTGAGACTGACAGGTGGGTAGTTCCCACTATCCTCCCTTCTGCCTGGTGTAAAAATGGGTGTGGTGTTTCCCTTTTCCCAGTCACCAGGCACTTCACCTGACTGCCAGGACTTTTCAGATGTCATGATATCCTCTAGCATTAGGAAGAACCTCAATGCATTTTGCCAGTTACAGTGAGACCACTAAGGAATCTGCTAAAGGGACAACCTTTCTTCAAGTAGCAACTGAATGGTTTTCAGGTGGACTTGATGATCCCAAGAGTCTTTTCCAGCCTGAATGATTCTATGATTCTGTAATCCCGGTGTAAGAACAATGGCATTGTAGTTTCCGAAACATGATAATTGTTAATGACCATTCCCTCCTGGCAGCAGATGTCATTGCTGATGGTTGCAGGGAAAAGCATTCCCCATCTGACTCTTGTTTCCTTCCTATGTCGAGATGGGGGAAAGTGAGCAGTACTGAGCCTGCCTTTGTCAGATCTTACTTTTCTGTCAGTAGAGTCTAAGGACTTTCCTGTAGGTACTTATTTTGTCTCTCCTTAATGAGCAGCTACTCTTAGTCCACAACTGAGCATTCAGCTGCTTCTCTTGTTTAAAAGAAAAGTACTGGGATCTTAGTTGCACAATTTCTGGCCCATTAAAGTGACTTAATTAGTGATGAGACTGTTCTGATAATCTCCACTCTGGAACATCAACACTATTGTTTACTTCTGAAATGGGAGTTATTGGGCTGGGTTTGTTTAGTCTAGAAAAAGAGGAGGCTCAGGGGTGGTCTTATCGCTGTCTATAACTATCTGAAAGGTGGTTGTAGTCAGACAGGGGTTGGTCTTTTCTCCATGGTCACTGGAGACAAGACAAGGAGTCATAGTCTTAAGCTCCATCGGGGAAGGTTTATTTAGACTTGACATTAGGAAAAAATTTTCACTGAGAGAGTGATCCGGTTTTGGAATGGGCTGCCCACAGAGGTGGTTGAGTCACCGTCCCTGGAGGTGTTCAAGGTTAGGCTGGATGAGGTGCTGAGTGGCATGATCTAGATGATCTAGATGTTAGATGTTAGGATTACTGGGTTTATTTGGATTTAGGTTGGACTGGATGATCTTTAAGGTCTTTTCCAACCTTATCATTACTGTGATACTGTGGCCTTAGTTTAAATGAAAGTTTCTTACAGTTCTGCAGTCAGAACTGAACATGAGCTATTACCAAGTTTTTCTTTGTCTGCCTTTTGTCTTTCCACCCCTTTCTATTCTCAGCCTGTCCCTTCTTCACACACTAAACTCAACAATTCTCTTTGTTGCTGTATATAATACAAAGCTGTGCATGTCTATTTCTTCCTTACTTGTGTTTCAGCCAACAAACAGTTCTGATGACTAAATTAGCAAAATAGTCAGCGATGAACAGTGACTTTTGTCCATCTGCAAATTGCATAATGTTACCTTAATGTTTGGCATTAACAATCGTGCAGTGCTAATGGCCTGCCTGGAGCTTTAGGATCAATATGTGAGGCTACCATGTCCAGCAGCTAAGTGCTCTCTTCACAACAGTTCTAATGTTTCAATTTTGGGCCCTGGCATCATGTTTCTGTTCATGAGATGAGAAAAAAATTCACAGATTTTGTTTTTATATCACAATCTTGAATCAATTCCAGTTGTAACTATTGAAAAAACCCAACTTGTTAGGGGTGTAATTGCTCTAAAGTAGAACAAAAATATTGTGTGAGGTGATGTTAACTCAACTTTGGTCTATTAATCATAGATAGTGAATTGAATTTTGTGTTGCAGGCCAGTTAGCATCAGACTCATTATAACTGTTTATAGGTTTAGGATAGATACTGTTGTCCTGTCAGGTCATTGTTCTTTTGCAAGGACATGGCTGTAGTCCCATGCACAAGGTGCCTTTGTGACATCTGTGTTTTGGAAGTACAATCAGATGCCATTCATGGTGCTTCTGCAGGATACAGAAGCATCTCATTGCTCCTACCTTAGGTTTAGATTCTACCAGCACTGTGCTGTCAGCCCTGACTTGCTCCTCTCTTATCTTTGTGGCAGCTGAGAAGTGGCTGGCTGCTGGGCCAGCTAACACAAAACCACTGATTTGATCTCTATCATGTTGGCTAATGTTAACATCATGTCTGAAATAAATGTAGCTAGTTTTGCTAATAAAAAGAGGATCCTGCCAGGACAATAGCATTAATAGCATTATTGATCTCTCTGGTATGACAGAGAATTAATACTCTCAGATCACCTTACACAAAGGTATCATCTAAAGCTTTTATTGATCTGCACAAGACAGTTCTGGTTTGTGCCTTGAAGTCTTGATACTGAACTTGGGATGGTGAAGGAATGTGAGTGACAACAGGAATTTAGGTTTGTTGTATGTGCAAGATGAAAATCCAGTGTTTAAGATTTTGATTGTCAATTTGAAATCCTCTTTTTCTGCTCTCTGATTCTGAATGTTGTCTCTTCCATGTGTTTTGGTCTTTATTTTTCTCACTCTTTCCATTTTTTTCCTCTGCTGCTTTTACTCTTTCTGCTTCACTGCTTTTCCTAGTTGCTTCTAGCATCAGGGTTCCAGTTTGATCTTGGTAAGGATGAATGGGAACATATGAAGCTTAAATCCACAGCAGAGACCTGATCTTGGGGTCCTGTATATGTAAATAACTGCACTGGTGGATCTCAGTAGTAACTGAGAACTCTTGTATGTGGCTGCATGCACACTAATTCTGCATAATACATTACAGTATTCAGCTGCATAGGCTTTTCCATACTGATAGGCACATCTGCTGGTTGTCTCCATGGGAGCATGAGGAAAGGATGAGCATGGACTCTGGATCATTTTCTCTCCCCAAAGTTAAGAGTCCAATAGAGAAATAGGATGAACCATCTTAATATAGCACATTAGTTTTCAGTGCTGTCAGCTGGCACATCCATTAGTGCTACACTGGTATAATTAAAACCAGTTTTTATCGGTAAGCTAATTTGTCCCATTTTTTGCCTATTCTCTCACCTCCATATGGGTTATATTTGGAAAAGGAAGCATAACTAGTCATCCTACAGGGTTTCTCTGAACCTCCTCCTCTCCCAACACAGTTTTTTAGTGACAAAGAAAAAAGTATTAATTTGAGGAAGTGTTTTCTTTTTCCTTACCAGAGCCTGAGAAGGGGTAGTAATGCGACAAGGCTATAACTTGCAGAAGTGTGGTTGTGCTCACATTTGTGAGTCTCAGTCTTGGTGACTGTAAAATGAAAGTAATGGCACTGACCTTCTCTGTAAAGCCTCGAGATCTCTGCTGTTATGATAACCTAGTACTTCATAAAGCTCCACTTGGTTAATTTTAAATATCTCAGGACCTCCAGGTATTTCACAGTGAGTTTGAAACACTGCCCTTTGTATTTGTTCTGCTATGCGCTTCCCTCCTCAACCTCCTGAGTGGAGCCAACCAACCCTTGTTCCCTTCTCTTAAGTTCATCCTCAGATGGGGCAACTTCCTGGGGCTGTCAGTGCACCCACAGCACACTGGTAGTTTTCTACAAATGTCACAGGCAGGGTAATTATCACTAGAACTTTGTTAAAATATGAAGACAACACTATTTGTTCATTAAAATTCAACAAAGAAAAATATCTCCCTTTGATGAATGTAGCTGTTTGTTTGAAAACAGGCATACACTTGCTAGAATGGGATGGTGATTAGAAATCTGAAGTCATGGTGCTCATGTAAAAACTTGCTCTAATGAGGTGCTCCAACCATTTTCGGGAGTAGCACGAAGAGAGCTCATTTATTTCGAATTTTTAATAATTCCAGAAACCATCAGTAGGCTTGTAATTAGATCCAAATAGACACCTAGTCTTAGCGGTTTAGCCTAACAGGCTTTAATCAACAACTTTTTAATGATCTCTTGATACATGGTTGCATCAAAGAAACTTTGGAGGGTGCAGATTTCTTTAGTTTGTAAACATCACTGGTCTGCAGAATGAAATATGTTTTTTCCTCTCCTCTCTTTCTGTTTAAAGGGAGAAGGAGCAATCCTCGACTGACACGGAGCCCAAGTTTCCACACCTGAAGTCTGATGTTCCTTGCTTCAAGGCAAAGGGCGTTGCTCTCAGCAAACTTCCCAAAATTACAGCTTAGGAATGGACTCATCACATGCTCCTTCCCAGTTTCTCACTGAACTCTTATCTGTGCTGAGTTGTTTGAGAAACTGTAATTTAAAAAATAAAACAGAAACCAACTTGCTCTCTGAAATTGCCCTGTTGCCCTCGGGAAAAGGTATTTTACAGCAGTATTAATGTAATTGTGGTTTACCAAAATCATAGAATCATAGAATCATTACGGATCGGAAGGGACCTCGAAAGATCATCCAGTCCAATCCCCCTGACACAGCAGGATCACCTAAACCTGCCCTTATGCTGCCAGCAGAAGCCTGCACTGGTGTAACTGAATAGAGGAGACTGTGCGTGTTTCCTCTTCAGGACTGTGTCCCTGTTTAGCCCTGTAACGCCACAAAATGCCTTAATATGTAATTTCCCCTTTACCACTTCTGTTGTAAGCACTCGCTCCATTTATCTTCTGACTCAAACCACCTGAAAGAAATGAGAAAACAGAAAGGAAGAAAAATGAATAGGTTGATGTTTCAAGCCCTACTGAGCTTGAAATGCAAAATTAACACGTCTTTCCTTAGATGTACACATGTAGCAGTTCTCTGTGCAGGCAGTATATAATAGGGTTTTTACTGCGCTTGCTGCAGTCGTTGGTAAGATCAAGGAAGTTTGTGGCCACAGTGTACATTATTAAAACACGATTTTGTTTACTCTGTTAGACACAAAGTGACATAATTATGCCTTTTCAGCTGGGGAGACTGTACATACTGACTGGGACATGCTGTTCTTCCACGTAAATCCTTCCAAGCGATTCAAACTTAGACTCAAAAGACAGCAAACTTTAGTCTTTAATTTCTAGACACTTGGGCATTTTTGTAACTTTCAGAAATTGTTTTTGTAATACAGCAGGAGCCCTCCAACCTTTTCAGCCAGAAGAGATTTAATTACCATTCATTAACAAGTGAAATAACAAAGTCACGGCATGAGGTGCTGAAGTATAGAAACTTCCAAGCTGTAAAATAGAATGTTTTGAAACTGATTTGTACATGGAAGCTTTTTCCCAGCCTGGGGGATAAAAATACTTGTCCAAAGAGATATGCTGATAAATATTTCACACGCACAAAAAAAACACCCCTTTGCAAAGATTTTGTTCTTTCCTTTGGTGAAATACATAATTAAATATTAAAGCTACTGTGGGAAACTTTTAATGGAAGTATTTAATTCAAAGGAATCAAGTTAAATACGACAGGGATCTTGCTTTTACATTGGGGACCGAACACTTAGTCATCAGATCCATTGTATTTTTCTTTTGTTCCCAAAATAACTATTATTGCTTTTTCACTGTCAAGTGTATTGTGATAAAGTTATCATTTTAGGGCAGTTGGGCTGTCTGAATCATGTCCTTTGTGTACCTGACATGTCCTTATAGTTAGAATAATTGAGAATAACTGACACGGGCACTTGAGTTTGATGGGATTCCAAGTAGGTTTTACTGAAGCTTTTAAAAGCCATTATTTGTTAAGATCCTGAGTATCCAGCCTGGAGCTGGGCTCTGCTAGGATTACTGTTACTGGGAAGTAATTTGTAGTGAAATAGATCATCAAAGTCACATTTATTAATTCACATGAATGAGACAGGCACACTCAGACTCGCAGAATAGCATCACACTGTAAAGAAGCAATTACAGCATATCCCTAACTTACCTGGAGGTAACCAAGCCTTTGTGCATCTTTCCCTCTGCTTGTTATCAGAGTTCAGGAGAAAAGATGTTACAGTGGTCAAAGCAAAGGAAGGGGAGGCAAGCAGACTGCAGATAGAATCTGTTCCCTAATAGCATATATTTTAACGAATGCACTCATAAAACAGATTCTTGCCAACTTCAGTCATGCATAGTTGTAGTTTTCATTGCACAGATTGGACTATTTTTAGGGTAAGAAAATCCATCCTAAATGATTCTTGACCTGAGTTTTCTAGTCATAGAATCATAGAATCATTAGGGATTGGAAGGGACCTCGAAAGATCATCCAGTCCAATCCGCCTGCAACAGCAGGATCACCTAGACCAAGTCACACAGGAACACATCCAGGTGGGTCTTGAGCATCTCTAGTGAAGGAGACTCCACAACCACCCTGGGCAGCCTGTTCCAGTGCTCCGTCACCCTCACTGGGAAGAAGTGGGATACTCTTTGGCTGATGACTTGCAAATGTTGATTTCACAACACTGGAAGTGCTCAAGGCCAGGCTGGATGAGCTTTGAGCAACCTGGTCTAGTGGGAGATTGGAGAAGATGATCTTTCCTCTTCTAATCTAAACCATTCTATGATTTCATTATGTCTAAAAAATAATTAGTCTTCTACATTAAAAAGCTGTGTTCTTCCAGTCTGTAGCACTGGGAAGTGAATACAGTGAATTCCACCTATGAAATAGAGGAACTTTAGTGCATTCATCCTTAATTTCAGACATCCAGATGTTAATGTGTTGTCTAGTCCCTTCAGTTTTATTGCATTCTTTACTTACTACAAGGGAAGTTACATTCACAGGTTAATTTGGAAAAGAAGAAAGAAAAAAGGCAAGAAAATATAGTCATCAAATGATTGCCAGTAACTTTCATCCTAATCAGGAAATGCAGCCAGCTTAATTTATAGTGCTAGACAGTGAAAACCATTTCTGAGTTCGTATAATAGAATGGATTAAAGCACACCAAATCCCTTCCCCCCTGGTCTATAAAAGTCAGGGAGCTTGAAAAATTGCTCTGGATGTCTGTGAACCCAGCTGATGCTGAGGTGCTTTTAGCGTTCAAGGATCTGGCTTGCGCAGCAGGGAGAGGCAGAGCGTTAATGAGCGTATCATTTGTTCAGTTGCTTCTGCATTGTGAGCAGCCCTTCTGAAGTGCTTCTCCAAGTCCTGCTGCAGTAAAATGTTAATTGAATTCCAGTCTGCACAAGATATAACCCTAGAAGGAGCAAGCATATCTTTAACTTCTTGTTCCTGTAGATACATGAGAAGGTGGAGGTGAAGGGCTGTGATCCATGGCACTTAAGTTAGAGGAAATCTTTCTTCACTTTAATTGGTTCGGATTGGAGCTGTAGTGGCTTGCGTAGTAAATCTATCCTAGAGTCTTTTTCAGTGAGCAAAATAGTGGCTAATGGTCATTTTCAGAGCTCTTGCAATATGTAGATAATGTTTTAAGTAGCTTCACATCTGATTTAAGCTCTGATCTTGTTTGGCAGGTTTATATTCAGTGTGTTGTACAAGCAGGACACGAACAAGACACTGTACACCGAACTATCAAGTTCAAAGACAGGACCACAACCCTTCTGGGATCAGCTGTCAGCTAGCAAAGACATGGCACAAGGATCCTGTCCTTAATTTACACTCACTTTGTGAATTCAGAGCAGCAGGAGCATATACTACACACCCAGTAACATGTCCATCTGCTGTAAATCTAAGAACCCTTCAAGCCAAAAGCAGTGAAAAACAGGTCACAGCTCAGATTTTGTTGTGTTGAGAGCTACAAACACCTGGCCAGGCAGGGAGGGCAGAAGGAAAGTCAAGTACTTGGCACCACAGAACAGACCTTGCTTGGTGCTGCGTGCTCTGCCCTGGGGCACTAATAGCCCTGATCAGCTCTACCTGGGCTCTGGGAACCTTTTAACAAGCTCAGCCCTGCAGGGAAGGTCCTTGTAGTTTCTCATCCTTCAGAGAGTGGCTGGTTCTCACTGCACCCTCATAGCAAGATACCAGAACAGATTTAGTGCCATCTTGTAAGCACATTCAAAGAGCAACAGGCCACAGGATGAAGAGGAATGATTACACAGCAAAGGGGCTGTGGGTGTTGGAGAGCAGGTACACAAGAGGAAAGGTTTTCCTCTCAGACCTTGAGGATAAGGATAGAGGTGTGCAGCCGTGTCCCCTGAGCACTGCCTGCAGGTGGGTCTGCAGTAATTGTATGAGGCCACAGTGCCAGGTCTCAGGCTGCTGTTTCCTGTCTTTGTATTAAAGTGAAACTATTGTACCCACCAGAAGTTGCAAGAAAGAGCAGAGACAAATAGATCCTTGACTTTTTCTCTCAAAAAGAGAAGTGGGCCAGCAAAACTGCAGCTTACCATCTTGGAAGCATTAATGACTCTTCCAGAAAATTGGCTCATCCCTATCCCTATTTGATGAACAGTCTTTATCCAAACAGAAGTCTCTAAGTCATGTGCATCTGCATTTAGGTGCTTTAGCAGCTGAGTATTATTTTCCTAGCAGGTGCTGAGCTGTTGTTCCATCTCCCTTAGCAGTGTGTTTTTAGGGTGTTTCTAAAAGCAGGAGCTTGATTTTGAGGCTCTTTCTGTTCCTTACTTGGATGCTCTTCAAAGAGCCTCACACAGATCAGCTGCTTCTGACAGTGTGTACAAAGATGTCAGGATGTCATTGCATGGGCTTACTTGAGTAGCCTAATGGAAGGTGAAACTGTGCCTCTGGTGCACATGGCTGTGAGGGAGCAGGGCAGTATCTGTAGGAGATGCTGCTTATGGCTGAAGTCAAAGCAGCTTCCTGCTCCTCTGCTCAGCCTTACCTCCCAGTACCCTCCATTGCAGCACCTGTGTGGGATTTTTGAACCCAAGTACTCTTTTGTCTCTCTGCTGACCTCAGTGGGTTTATATACCTCATCCCATGTCTACAGAGCCACCTAGACAAGTCAGTATCAGTAAGGCTCTGGAAACAGAGCTCTGGGGCTGGAACAGGCTCTGAACCTCCTGAGATCCTCTCTGGCCCCATGCTGCTTCTCTGCTAGAGAGCACAGCATGCTGAGCTTTCTCTTGGGGTCTGCTCTGTCTTCAGCAACCATATCCTTGCAGGGAGCAAGGCTGTTTGGAGATGAAGTGCAGTTTTGTCCTCAGCTCACACTAACTCATGAGAATGAGTAAGGGTCTTCCAAAATTGAGCAATTGCTGTAATGTGGCCACCTCCAGGGTAGGAGCTACACTGTGACTGTCTCCTGATATGGCCTGGGAGGTGGGTGTCCCCACTGTGAGCTAAGTGGGTACTGGGTGACCACAAGCAGATGGTCCAGGAGGAGAAGAGTCATAGATTTTAGGGTAAAGGACATGTTACTGAAGGGAGGAATTGAATGTCAAACTCTGCAGACTACTCTGAAGCAAAAGTGAAGTTGAGCTTTGATCTTGTGGTCTACCTTGGCTAGAAGCAGTGTATGTGTGGATTTTTTATTTGAAATCCTTCTTATCTTATAGCCTGGGAGTTTCCAAGGAGACTCCATGGATTTCAAGGAGATACTTTGTTGTCCAGGGATGATGAAAAGCTTGGCAAGCTGATTTTGTCATGGCTGGCCAAAGCTTCTCTTAAGAGTGAATTTCCTGGTTGCACACCCTGTGCAGGCTGTAAGGGGCAGTCTGTGTCTCTTCCCATGAATCTCAGACCAGCCATTTTCTTCCCTCTCTGAGCTCTTCAGCTTACTCAACATTGAGAGAAAAAAAAGGATGCAAAAGTTGTTTTGAAGGATGTTATTTTTGCAGGCTGGATCTTGGCCAGTCTGAGTTTCCCTCCAAGTTGTTCAGGAGCTTCCTTTTCTGATGATGGGCACTTTAATCTGCCCAGGTGTGAAGTGGATATAACAACTCTGCTTTCAACCAGTCTTGACTATTTAAACTTCACAGTTCTTCACAGCAAGAACCACTTCTCAGGGTTCTTTCTTGGCAGAAGACTAAGCAGTAATTTAAAGCCATTTTAATCTGAAATGAGAATCTCTACATGGGGCTTGAATGCGCTTCGAGTGAAGTCTGTATTTGCAACTTTTGTTGATCCCTCTTAATTTTCCGAGTATCCCTGCAGAAACAAGGTGTGTTTGTGTAGTGGCAAAACCCAGACAGCTCAGCCTCATTGAGAGCTGTAGGGTGACTAAAGCAAAACCAGTATGAGGTGATGCATTTAGGATCAGTGCTGGAAGGCAAAGGATTAACCATTCTTCCCTACAGAAAATATGAAGAAACTGGTCAATGAGGTCTCCTGTCTCATCACCCCAGGAACACTCTGAAGTTTTACCCTGAACACAGTGTATTTCTAGAGGAAAAAAATGCATATTTTGCTTCATAAATAAATAAATTCAAGTCCTGTGCCCAGCTCCTGTGGAAAAACACAGTTTTATAGGACTGCTTTGATCCCAAGAGATCGTGCCAGAAGGTACCCCATGGCATCCGAGCTGCAGGAACTGGTTCTTAGATGGTGCTTTCTTAGCTGGCCCCGACTGCAGATTGAAATGGGTTTGCTTAAATCATCTTTGTCAATCAAAAAGTGAAAAGGTGCCCAAAGCAGCAGTTCAAACAAGACTCTTCTACTCTGCCATCAGCAGAGGCCATGAGCAAACCCAGGCTTGGTTACCGCGTCTCACCTGAAGGGCGGTAACCCACGAGTCTGTGAATGTCCTCAGAACTGCTCAGGTTTGCTCTGCAAGAGCTGTGCCCTTTGCAGCCCCTTTTGAAGAGGATGTGCACGTGGTGTGGCTGAGTGGCAGGGCAAACCCTGGGGGCTGCCTGGGTAAGAAATGTTCTTGCTTCCAAGTCCTTACTTGAACTGCCTCATCCCCTGCAATGTCTCTGCTGTTCCTCAGATGTATTCCCTTCCGGCGGGTTAGAAAAACTCATCACTGGAGTTTTATTTTAACTGAATGTACACAAGTCTTCCTGAAATTATCAAGTCCCTTGCTGATTCAGAAGCTGTAGAGGAAAAAGACAGGTGAACCCAAAATGTCTTGGACCAGATTTTTGCTAAAGCCCCGCATTGCTTTGTTTGCGTAGTGAGAGCTGTTTGCTAAGTCCTGATGCTTGCACCAGTCCTGAGTTTGGAGAAGCTTCAACAGTCAGCTTTTCTTGCCAAAGTTACCTTCAAATTTCCTTCAAGCAACCTCCGTCGTGCTTTGATTTTGGAGCCATTCTGTTGTCCTTGCTGTGGAGTAGCAGTTGGTATGCGGCACAGCAGGTGAGGTAGAGCCACCTGTACTACCTAGAAGAAGGGAGCAATTAAGTGAACTTTAGTCCCAGAAGTCAACAGAGCTCTGCTTGAGCACATTAGCTGAGGGTTTGGTGTATTTCCATTTGCATCTAATCAGGTGCAATTCCTAATTGCTTTTAATATGATGTGAGCCTACTGGATCCAAGTCTGAGTTTCTGCTTTTCTTACTTACCACTGCTACTGTGTGCTGATGGTTAACTGTTCCCAGGCTAACTGCTGCCCCGTAGTCACTGATACAGGCTAATGGACACATTTGGGATCATCTTCAGAAATGAGATGCTTCTGTCTTACAAGAGAGGGGAATCTGGTGGTGGTGGTTTCGGTGGTGGTGTTTCTGGTGGGCTTAGCTTTGGGAGGCTTTATGGTGGATCTTGCAGTTGGGAGGTGCTAAGGGAAGATGGGTGTTCAGGAGACGACGTCTTTGGTACTGGGCAATGTTTAAATGCATGCTCCCCTTGACCTCTGCAGCTTCCACCCAGCTCTAGTGGTGTGAGGAGGTGTCAGAAGGATGTGATTCCTAAGCCTAGGAGGCCTTATTTTTGGTGGCAAACCAAATTTTTGCCCGTTTAATATGGGCCAGATGACTGTCCCCACAAAGCACCAGCTGGTCCCTGTGTGCCCAGTTCTGGTGGAACGTGCAAGGGCTGGACAGAGCAGGGGATCACCTCTGTCCACCTTCTCCACATGTGCAGCCTCTCGCTGCAGCTCCAGCCAGTAGCAGAGCTGATGTGTGAATGCTACTGCTTGGAGCTGTGGGCTCTGCTCCTTCTGTGCTGAACCAGATGCCTGCAGTTTGCAGAGCTGTCAGTCATGCACCTTTCACAAATGCTAAAATTCAAATCGGATGATATCCAGGGGAATTACTACCAGCGTCGCTTGTCTGATCAAGAGATTTACCTTCTGCTCTTGAGGAATGCGTCTTGTAATTTATTTCAGGCCGAGGGATAACTGAATTTTTTCTTTGCTGTCTACTTCAGCACAAGCCAGCAGGTCCTCTGCTGCCCGACACGTCTCCCTTGCCAGGTTCCTGTGCTGGCACAGTGCAGATTGCTGCTGGGCTTTGATCAAGTTTGCAGCTGGGGTCTTGCTTTCTTCACTCTTATTCCATATGCTGGCAGTTCTGGTTTCCCCAGCGCTATCCCCAGGGCTGCACCTGCTTTGTTCCTGGGAGCCTCCAGCCACTGAGCTGATGTGCTCAAGCAGCCAGGGGTCCAGCTGGGGGAGAAATGGTGGAAGTGCTGCTGTACCACAGGGCCTGGCCTCTGCTTTCATCTGCATCACCTGTCATGAGGCTGAATTTGAGGAGAGAGGCAGGACTTGGTGGCCATGTGCAGCCTCCAGCGCTCTGTGGGCACTACAGGCAAGACAGGTCATGGTGGGGTTTTTTTTCTGGAGTTGAGGATAAGAATCTGACACTTTAGATGTAAATCTTAAGAAGAAATTCATCTGAGCTCAGCACAGAGGAGTATTGGGGTCTGTGTTGCAGCCCCTCCTGGTTTCAGGCAAAAGAGCTTTCTCCTGCTCTTGTGACACTAACCCACCTGATTTATTCCTGCCACCTCTGCCCACAGCCCAGGGTACAAACCTCTCCAGGTAAGCCAGGCAGGGCTGCCCACCTTACAGGGTGCCCCTCTCCTGCCCTCTTCCCCCAGCTCACTGGGAGAGGCCAGGTTAGTTGAGAGGCAGTGGGGTTTGGTTAAATCTGCTGTGGAGCACTGGATGGCCATCCCTCCAGGACTGCAAAGCGCAGGCTGGACAGCCTCAGAAAACTGCCTCTGGCAGCTGTCTGCTGGGAGAGACATCCATGAGAAATCTATGTGGAAAACTCAGCCCTTCTGTGGGTTTATTGACTCTTGGAAAATGGGTAAGACCAGATTTGCTGAAGAATGCTTCCCCTAGGAAATGCTACCAGTTAAAGCACAGTCCATACAGCGATATGCTGCAGGCAAAATGCTGCTCAGGGAGAAGGTGAGTGTTGGGGGCAGAGGTCCTCGGGGTGGAGGAGAATTTGAACTGTCCCTGTTGGAGTGTCTGGTGCTTCCATCTCTCTCCTCTCGCAGCACCTGCAAGGCAGAGAAAATTAAAAATGTGTTTCCATGGAGGGCTTCCAGACCATGGCTCATGTCTTTCCTGATCCTGCCCTGGGCTTACACTGAGGCTGAAGGAGAAAGGGAATAGGGAGCAAAGGTGTTGGCTCAATTGTCTGCTCAGAGAATGGCTCTTGCCTAGAATCACAACCTACGGTCACCACCAAGTTGTTACCTGGCCAAAAAAAGAACCTGAACTCTGCTGAGCTTTACCTACTCCCCAAGTTGCCTAGGGAAATCTTCCCACCAGCCTGTTCAGTGGTAGATGGTGGATTTCATGGAGCGTGGCTTGAGACACGGTGAGGTCTGCAGCAGTATCTCACCTTTTCCTAGCACATTCCAGATGAACACTACAAGGAGTGGGGCCAACACTCATCACATCATTACAGCCCTGCTCAGGAGACACACTTGCATAGTGTCTCAGGCAGTGGAAGCACAAGGTGATTTCATCCTAGTGAAGTCCCTCAGACTTGACACCTCAGAGTCCCTCAGTAGTGTTCAAAGTTAGTAGGGACTCCAAGCATGTCCCAGTTTTTAACCATTGCCTGGCACAGCAGTGGTGGAGATAGACCTCCTAGCCCTGGCATACAGATGGAGCAGTGTAGGGGAGCTAGGGAGGGCAGCCAGGACTTGAGGCAGGTCCCCCATACCAAGCATCCTGGCCCTGGGCACTTTTCCCCTTTGATTTGCTCATGAAAAGGCCTCTGTTCCAGTGGCCAGCCTCAGGCAATCCCTTGCTGGATTAGGATATTACAAGCAGAGCTGCAAATCTACCAAGAAATTTTTCAAGTTGCTGCTTTCCCAGTGGAGTCAGCAGAGCAAAAGCCATGCCTAGGTGAGATGCTTCATCCCTTTTTTGAATTTATTCATCTAATACCCTTGTCAGAGATTTGCAGGCAGCTGCAGCTCAAATCATCCTGCATTTTTCTTGTGATTGCTTTGCCTGATACCATGGTGAGTGTTCGTATCAAGTTGGAGCATGATAAATGATTAGTTTTATGCTGTATGCTGTGATCTAGGGGTATAAAAGTGTTTAAGTCACTTATTCAGCTTAAACACCAGCACTGTCTGCTGCTCCCTCGTCAGCACTGCAGGCAGAGGAAGATAAAATAGCAGTGGTAATTGTGGAGATAGAGTGTCACTGGCAAGGAATAAGAGCACAAAGACCATTTCCAGAGACAGATGGAGTGTAACTCCTCTGTAATTTCTCTTGAATTATTTTTAGAGCAGGACAGACTGAAAGCCCCTTGAGGAGAAGGGCAGTATGGAAGGTGGGAAGGACTGGAAGCCCAGCGTGTTCCCAGATGCTGAGAGGGTGAAGGAGCACATGGACTCGGGGTGTGCAGAAGCAACAATGGAGAACAAACAGCCCCCCAAGACCAAACAGTGTCAGCTGGGAAAATTAAACAGTGAAAAAGAAAGGTTTGATCAGTCTTGGTCAGAGGGTGAGCATGAGGGAGCAAATGTGTCTCCTCTCCGATACGTGGCAGCTTTTTGAAAACAGAGTATTTTAGTTTGCTTGGTGAGGAGAGGAGAGACAGACTAATGAGGGGCCAGAAGAATTTGGGATTCAAATTCCTGGGAGACCCATGAGTTAAGTTTGTATAATTGTAACATCTTCATTTGGCCTAGATCTCTGATGTCTCATTCCTGGAAAGTCCACAAACTCTTCCTCTGAATGCTGCTGTAGCACCACTGTCCTCTCCCCTCCCTGTGCAGCCCCTCTGCTGCGCTCCCGGAGCAGCAGCAGCACTGGGTGTGTGTAAGGCACTCTGCTCTGCTTGCTCCCTGCCTCTCCTGGTCTGCTTGAAGGAGGCAGGACAGTGCCTGTGCCATGGCCTGAGCCTGCTGTTGATCCAGACTTGTGTGCCAGGAGTCCAGGAGCGTCGAGCCAGGGTTAGCACTGCTCTGGGCTGTAAGCTAGGCTCCGCTGTGATCTGTTACTGCTTCTCTCTTGAGCCACTTGGTGTTGGCAGGGTTCTCCCTGTGTGATGGATCTCCTGACCTTTATGCCAGATCCTAAGCAGTTCAGCTTCAACCACACAGGCAAAGGCTGCCCTTTGCTGGCTGGAGGCCACTGCCATTTCTGGTGGGCAGCCACTGTGCAATACAATTGCTCCTGAGTGATTCCCAAGCACGTGGCACTTGGTAAAGCACCCTTAGGTAGGGAGAGCTGCTCCTGTACCTACTCAGTAGCTGAATTTGACAACAGCATTGGTAGGGACATGTTAGAGGAACTGATAGTGGCAGGAGGAGAGCTGGAATGACTCTGCTGAGACAGAAGGAAGAGCTTATGTCACTCAGTGCCTGATGTGCCTGTGGTAGGTGGAGACAAACAGAAATGGTACCTAGTCTTGCAGCCAACTCGCTGCCACTTCTACATCTGGGCCTGAGCTATAACTTCATAGCCACCTACACAGCTGATTACTGTGATCCTCTCCTAGGGTGACCCAACATGTAACCAGGTGTTATGGAATGGGAAATAACAGACTAGTTGATCCTTGAAGCACTATCACTACAGAAATAGTAATAGCAATAGTCCTAAACTGCTTCATGCAAGAGCTCTTGGGCCAGGGCAAGCTTTTCCGTAGCTCTGGGGTGTGCATCTTCCTGGTTCTTGTGTGCAGGTACTGAGTGGTGGTTAACCGGGGACCCAAAGCAGCCAAGACCACCACGGGTTCTCAGAAGAGAAGTGCAGAAATGCCTGCACTATGTGCTGCCAACAGGATTCCCCCTCTGGCAGCTCGGGCAGGGGCACAGCACACACATGGACTCTGCTGTTAAGGAACACGGGGAAAACAGCACAGCTGTGCCAGCGTGGTGCTGCTCTGCAGCACCGGAGTGCGTTCAGAATGGGAAACTGTCCTGACTTAGGAAGTTGAATTCTCCTCTTTTCCTCCTCATTTTGTCCTATTTTGTTACATTTTTGCAATTACCCTCTCTGGAGCTGTAATTTTTGCTTAATATCTAATTAATTTTTGAAGACAAAGTCACCACTGTTCTGGATCTACAGGTGGCTTTTGTTTTTAGCATTATTTCAATGCAGCAGGCATAAGCAATGTTAAAGCACTGTTTTACGACACAAAATGATCTTCCCTTACAATTTGACCCCGATGCTGCAGCCTGATTTATTGTGGAGGACTGCAGCAAATGGCACAAATGCCCAAAAGATAATTGTGTTGTGACGGGCACGTGGGCAGTGTGCACACAGCAGGCACGGCAAGGTTGGCATTGCTCTGCTGTGTCATGCTGTATACGAGATGGAGCGGTACCTGCATCAGCTGGAGGTGTTGTGGTCGTCCAGCCTTTATTTGGGTGCTTGGCCCAAGGTCAGACTGGCACCAGGTTTAGAGCAGATGGGTAAATTATTTGGCTTCTGTCTGAGTAACGGGCTGTGTAGGGGGCTGTAAGTGTACAGCCCAGGCTCAGATGGTGGGACATTTGGGGGAAGAGGTGGGAAAGACAGAGCTGCAGAAGCATGGAGAAGCATCAACAGATACTCGAGGTCTATGTCAGGAGCCAAGGCTGCAGGTACATGCAGATATGGAGAGGCCCTGGGCTTGGTTCCCCTTCTCTTCCATTGCTTCCCATTGCTGCTACCCAGACTGTCACAGAGATGTTGCATTTGTGAGGGGTCCCCACCCTTTTTCCAGGCTATGTGGAGGACTAGCAGCCTTTTTGCACCAGGCTGTCTGTGAGGTGCCCATACCAGATGGGATGCATTTTAGCCCAGGGACCTCAGCACGTTTCATAGAATCATAGAATCATTAGGGATTGGAAGAGACCTCGAAAGATCATCCAGTCCAATCCCCCTGACACAGCAGGATCACCTAGACCAAGTCACACAGGAACACATCCAGGCAGGTCTTAAACATCTCCAGTGAAGGAGACTCCACAACCCCCCTGGGCAGCCTGTTCCAGTGCTCTGTCACCCTCACTGGGAAGAAGTTCCTTCTCATACTGATGTGGAACCTCCTATGTTCCAGCTCACACCCACTGCCCCTCGTCCTATCACTAGATACTTTGCTGGAATTTGGCACAGGGAGGGAGGCCTCTATGTCTGCATGAAACAACCTAACAGGTAGTGTGGAGATTTGCTTGAGCCCAACAAAAAGTGCTCAGCAACCAAATCTTGAAGTCCAAAGAGAAGCTTCAGGTAATAGAGGTTTGGGTCAGCAGAATTTCCACCTGATTCGTTCTCGTGGCCATTGTACTTGCTGCCTGACAACCACCTTCACAGCCTCCTGTGGGCTTCTCCTGCATCCTTTGCAGCCTCAGGCAGCTGTCTCTGCTGTGCTTTTGCAAATGCAATGGATTTTGATCCCTGTGTTCCTGCCGGCCAGGGCATGGGATACCTCTGGGCTGCACAGCCTGGGACAGCATGAAACAGCTAGCACTGCCAGGGCAGGTCCAAGGGTGCAGAAGGAACCAATTGAAGAAGATGCATCCGTACCAGTGGACTGAAGCTTTTGGCCATGCTCCTGTCCTGCATGTATTAATTAACTGGAATCAAGCAGGACTGAGTCCTTGATAGCAACAAGTTGCTCTGCCTCCTGCTTTCTGACGTGCAGTGAAGGCAGGACTTGGTTGCACTGTCTGGCTCTGCTCTAGTTCAGTTGCTGTGGCCTGGGCACAGAATCATAGAATCATTTAGGTTGGAAAAGACATTCAAGATCATCGAGTCCAAACTAACTGAACTGTACCATCCACCATTAACTCATGTCTTTGAGCTCCAGATCTACAGGACTTTAAACACATCCTGGGATGTCACTTCAATGATCTCCCTGGGCAGCCTGTTCCAAGGACTGATGACCCTTTTGATGAAGAAGTTTTTCCTAATGTCCAACCTAAACTTCCCCTGGCACAACCTGAGGCTGATTCCTCTTGTCCTATCAATTGTTAGTTGGGAAAAAAGACCAACACTCACTTCTCTGTATTGCCAGGTCTCTTTCTTTTGAGCAATTTTCCAGCCATGCTCCCTCAAGCCTAGAGCCCACTTTTTCCTTCACCATCAGTCCTGTGCCATTTCCCTGGAGAGAAATGTGGGTGTGATTGTGGCAGCATTGTCCTTCTGGACTCTCCTCCCCTTGCTCAGCTGAAGGGGTTTTTTTTCAGTGAGGCCCAGAGGATGTGTCTGTAGAGTCATTAAATAGACCAGATATGGGGGATGTGTTGAGCATTCAAATGCCACCCCCCCAACAAATGCTTTGGTGGGCTGAGCTGCTGTACCATCATTAACTTGTGATTTGTGGGGAGATAAATGCAGCTTGTAGCAGTTATCATCTGTGCTAAAAGTAATCACAGCTTTAATTAATAATAGAACATTTGTGCTCTCACACAATGCAACTTGCTGGGGAAGTCCTGCTGCTGGCAACTGTGCACACGCCTCTACTGTCCCTGCAAGAGCACGAAGGCTGGGTTTATTTCTTGTTTTGGAGCAGGAGTCATGTCCTTTCTGGCTTTTCTGTCCTAAGTGCACAACAAAATATCATTAGCTGTGTGGAACTGCCACGGAGGAAGCTTCAGGGGGAGGAGAGAAAAAGAGATGGTATGAGGTGGGGTGGGGAGGGCAAGGGGTAGAAGAGCAGGAACAGCTGTGGAAGTGAAGGACATTGAGATGCATTTAAGCAAACAGGGAGGTTGCTTTGTGCCCTCCAAAAGCTCTGCCACAGGGGTCTGAGTGTTGCTGCCCCTCACAGGGTAGGGTTGTGCCACGACTCTGGGCTACTTCTGAAGGTTTTCCTTCTGTTAGGCAGCCTTTGCACAGGAGTAGGCTCGATGATCTGTCATTTGGTCCCTACTGAAGTTGTTTCTTGAGGTATCTGGAAGCCTCTCTAGTAAAGAAGTTAAATTTTGTTCTCCTGTTGAAAGAAATGCAGAGTGGGTGATGGATGTGCTGGTGATGTCTGCATTTGATGTTTGCATTGAACCTCTTTGATCTGGAAGTCTTGAGTGCAGGCCACTCTCTCTGCAGCCCAGCTCTCACCTCCCAAGCTCACCGGTTTGGGGTGGACAAACTGCACCAAGGTAAGTTAGGGTAAGTGCACTCACTTCAGCATCTCCCACCTGCAGCTTCTTGACCCTCCATCAGCCTCAGAGAACCCCAGGGTGGGGAAAGGGCTGACCTCTTCAAAGAGCTGCATTCTTGCAGCTTTGCTGGTGCTCCCCTCCCTTCAGCTAGGTTTGTCTCTCTGTACTGGACACCCAGCCCCTGCACTGAGTATTCTCTGAGCTTTATCTGCTGCAGCCCTGTCTCCTCCAGTTTCTGTGATGTGATGAAGTCAGTGGGGATTTCACCCCCTCTGCTGCCACCCCAGTTCTAAGCATCCCTTGAATGAAAGATCTGTGCAGGGAGTTGGATGCGTCTCCTGCTGCTGACATAACCCTGGGCAAAATCTGTTTTGTAGCTAGAGGTCACCTTTAGAAACTTTTAATGCATGTATTCAGGGCTTCTCCACTGGAAACCCTGAATTTGCATAGGGCAGTAATGGACACTTTCCTGTCTTTGTAAAGGATTACTTTTAAATGCTTCAGACTCTTACACTATGATAAGGGGCAGGACTATTGAAACAGAAGGACGAATTCTTGGCTGCTGCCCTGTGAGGTGCTTCAGGTTCAGTACAAACTGCTTAAGTAATGGGACATCTCACACAGCCTTTTCATTTTCCTGACTCCCAATGAGGTGAGACAGCGAATACCTCACCAACCATGGAGGCCAGGGCAGTCTAATGTGACAAATACGATGATTAAGCCGGAGAAATAGCTTGGCCAGTTAGCTAATTCAGTTTCCAGTTGCTGTATTGGATGTCTGGGCTGTGCACAATGCAGTGTGTTGGGACTGTAGGCAGGGCAGGGTGCTTGATGCTGGTGTCAGCACAGCTCTGCTGACTTTTGTTGGTGTGTGGACTCCAGAGCAGAAGGATGCAGGGAAGGGAGGTGTCTTGGTGTCAGGGCTGAGCATCCTGCCCAGTGTTCTGCTTGAATCACCTCAAGCTAAGGAGTTGGTGCAAGTTGTCTAGGTGATCCTGCTGTGACAGGGGGGTTGGACTAGATGACCTTTCGAGGTCCCTTTCAATCCCTAATGATTCTATGATTTTATGGCGGGGGGCAGCCTTTGTACAAATCATGGAGGAGCTTTTCTTCATCATCTAACAAACACAGCAAAGTGTCAACACAGCCCTGTCCAGCTCTTCCAGATGCTGGTTTAGCTCAAGAGGTTTATTTCCCCCTGTCAGACTGAAATAAAACCTGTAGCACTTTGTTCTGTCCTTTTACCCTCTCCTTCTCCTGACCTGGTGCAGCTGGACTGTCCATTCTCATCTCCTGCCTTGTTTGTCCACTTGGGAGCAGGATTTGGCTGGAGGTGATGGACAGTACTTTCTAAAAAAGGCACCCTGAGCCCAGGCAGATCACGAGCTTTATCCTGAGGCTCCTCTGTCCATACTGGATGAACTGGTCACTGGCACCGCGGCACGATTTTTCTTTGCCCAGCATGGCAAAAAGCCTTCAACATAGGAGATGTTCAGTCTCTCACTGTGGCTTCTGTGGAGGTGGCCCATTAAGGAGAATGGCTCATGCATGGTAGCTGAAACTATCAGAACTGCAGCAAGAGCAAGAGGCAGACAGACACAAGTCACATTGTTCCCAGATGATCCAGTTTTCTTTCCCTCTGTTGACACATGCACAAGCAGAGGGGACTGGTATGTGTCCAGGCTCAAGCAGGTGCTGATCCCATGCTCCAGAAGGTCCAGAGCCTGTGCTGCTGCTTTTGATGTTAAAGTTGTGACAGGACTCATCCTGGTAAGCCTGGGTGCTGTGAGCATGGCAGGTGAGGAATGGCTGAGGAAGAACATGTGCTGGGGAAGAGAACAGGGGTCCTCTGTGCAGCAGCTGACTTTTCCATTCACCATCTGGCTCAAGACCTGCTCCCCATTGCCATGTAGTGCAGTGGACCTGCTCTGAGCTCCCTTGTGCTGTGCTTGGAGGGCTGAGCTGTTCTCTGGCTGGCTGGAAGTCCAAATGGGCTTCTTCTAATTTTATTCTCTTAGAAGCCTTGTAGGGAAGCTGTTGGCAGATCAAGACTGGGCTGCTAAAGCAGATGATTTCACAACTTCTACAGGATCTTGCACTTTGATTTCCTCCACCTGAAGTGTCTGTCTGGGGAGAGACTATTCAGCTCTTCAAACCATTAGCTGATCTGCCTATGCCAGTGCCTCTGCTGACAAATTGTTTCTGTGATAGGAGAGCAGAGAGAAAGCAGAACCACCCCTCTGCAGCCAGCTGGAGGAAGTAAAATGCTTCTGTTTAATTGCCAAAGATTCATTTGCTCTGGATGTCCTGAGTGTCTGTGCACTCAACTCACAGAGACCAGGGAAGTTTAAAGTGAAACAGGAGACAGGGAAAACAGTATGAACAGAGCACAGGTCCTGTAAGGAGCAGCTGAGGAAACTGAGGTTGTTTAGCCTGGAGAAAAGGAGGCTGAGGGCAGCTCTCTAAAACTACCTGAAAGGCTGGAGCAAGGAAGGGGCAGCCTCTTCTCTGTGAAGGCAAGTGATAGGACCAGAGGAAAAGGCTGCAAGCTGTGCCAAGGGGAGGTTTAGGCTGGGTGTTACCAAGAGCTCCTTCACTGAAGGGTTGTAAAACAGCCCGGGCTGCGGTGGAGTTGCCATCCCTACGGGTATTTGAAAGGCAGACAGATGTAGTGAGGACTGCAGGTGCCGGAGAGACCTGGCAGTGGGGGACAAAAAGTTGGACTTGATGATCTTAAAGGTCTTTTTCAAACAGAGAAAGTTATTCTGTGGCTCTGGGAGTCAGAGTGACCTGAAAACATGGGTAGAGTCTGGAGGGGAGGCTCTACCACTAAGCTGTGTGCTGGGGTATGAAGAAGGACAAAGCTGCTCTCTCCGTGTGGTCTTCCCATGTGACACTGTTGCTGGTTTAGCTGGAAGTGCCCACGGAAGGCATTTGGGTGCAGACTGGAGCTGATTGTGCTGCTTTTCTCCCCAGCTTACCTAATATTCCCTGCTGATGTTTCTGCAGCCTTCCCCTTCTCTTTTAAAATGAAGGACTTCTTTTTCCTGTTGAGGAGCTACCACTAGACAATCCAGTCTTGGAAGGACAGAAACTTTTCTCCATCACTTTCTAACAGACACACTTTATGCATGACAAAGCAATTTCACAGGGCCATTGGTGCTATCACAGCTGGCTGGAAATTTTCTAACTTCATGCTTTTTAGCAGAATACATCACCTTGCTGAAACAGAAACTCTTAAAGCAGGTGTTTATTGTGACAAAACTTGCACGGGCAAGGTGCTTTTGGCTCCGTGATAGCATTTCTGTCTAGAAATGGAGGAGAAGGAGCTGGGGCAGCCGATAATGCCCTGGTGCTCTGAGTGTTTGCTTTCTCATGGGGGATGCTCCAGTTAGAACAACCACTGCAACTGTAGGTGCCTTGAGGAACTGGCTTGGTGGTTGAAGAGGAGTGTCCTCTTTGGCACTCAGTGAGCGCTGTGTCTGTCTCATGACTTGTCTGTTCTGCACAGCAGGCAGTGTAGCTTAGTGCTAAGCCAGGGTACATCAGTCCTGAGTCACGTGCAACCACGCTGCAACGTGCCAATTTCTGTAACACAAAGATGCTTTTTAAGGCCAAACTAGAATCCTTCATGAAGGAGGGATGAAAAGGAGGCAAGGGGCAGCTGCACAGAGAATGCCCCTGGAAAGGCTGTTCTTTGATTTGGGGTTAAAAGCAGATTTCTGTGCATTTCAGCTACAAGCCCTGTTAAGTGCAGCTCTAGGCAGCCTGGAGGGCTCAAACAAGCACTAATTTTGAGAGATTGTTCTTTGCTGGTGGACAATTACACACTGATCACAGCAGGAATCTGAGCATGGCTAACCTAAATGGCCTGGCGTTTTGCCATTCAGGAAGTAATGTGTTTTGATTTGTTAATGCTATAGAGCATTTACCCCATAACGAGAAAAGTTCAAATGTTCTCCCCAGGTTTCATTATTCCTTAGGTTTACTTAGTAAAGACAGGAATGAAGTACCTGGATGCCAACGCTGTTTAGCAGAAAATTGCCATTTTACTGTAACTAACACTCTGGGCAGGTCACCTGTAGCACTTGGGAGCAGACAGGCTCTTGTCTGAGGTCTGTTCCTGATGGGACTTGAATCATTAAAACTCTGTGCTGAGCTCTGCTGACTCCCACACATCAATAGGACCTGCTGATGGCTGGCAGCCCAAGGGACCTGCATCTCAAACAAGGAGCTCTTTGGGATCACAGTGTCCTTGGGACTGTGCATTTGCTGGCATTGGATAGAAGCTGTAGGGCAGGTGTCAGAACGTGGAATTAATATGTCCTGAGGCGGATTTTTTTTGCTGGTGATGTACTATAGGAATGAGAGGTTCTGGGCAAAGGTCTAACTGAGCAGTTTGGTGTCTGTCTGTCACAGCTGAGAGCAGTTCTGACATTCAGAGGTTGCTCTGCATGTGGATAGTACTGCTTCTCTCACGAGCAGCATTGCCCAAAGGTCAGTGTCATCTGCTATGAATGCAAGAGCTCAGCCAAGTGATGATGTCGCTGCTCGGCCCTGTAGTTGCCTGCAAGTAGGACCTTCTTCTCTTTAGGGAGCTGGTGCTTGGATCAAATGTCTGAAAGATTTGTTTCAGTTGTTCCTGGCCCTGCCAAAACCAGTGGTGACACTCAGAGGTGTTAAACTACAGGATTGACTCTGGGACCTCTGGTAACAAGTGCAGGAGAAGCATCAGAGGTGCCCGAGGGTGGCTGCTGTGGTGCTGTGCAATGTGGTGCTTTGCTCCTACTGATGCTACACACTAGTGCTGGATCAATGGGCATCCAACAGCACCGTGCCTGATTAAGCAAGTTAGTCAATAAACCCTTGGCTAGTGCAAAAGAGCTGACTTCAGGGGAGTTGCACTTCCTTGCACCAATGAATCCAGCTATGAGCATCCAAGTTCATCCAGAAGGCAGCTTGTTGGTAGCACCTAGATGCTATGGTAATTCTTGAGCTATAAATACCAAAGGCAGACATAATATTAAACAGGCTGTGTCATCAATTAGCTAATGACAGGAGCATAGAAATGTTGGATAAAAATAACTGGTAATAGCACAATCCTTTCTTCTTACCCCCCGCCTACTCTGCCCTCATCCAGAAATGAGCAGCTCTGGGACACCTCATTTTTTACTATTAATAATTTAGGAGCTGTAACATTCTGTGGTGAGCAGCATCTGATCTGCAAAACATTCACTTTTTCAGATTGCTTTAGAGTTCCAAGCATTTGCAGAAAGAAAAGCTGGTAAAAACAAGAAGATTTGATGCACAGGATTCTTTCAGGTAATAAGATGGAGCATGTGGTGCAGCTTCTAAATGGAGTTTGTTTAGTTCAGCGACACTGTTGTGATGGCAACAGCTGCCCATTGTGCCTCAGCTTGGCACGACAGTGTGCACACACACAGGCACGAGGTGTGTGTGGGGGGGTTCCCAGAGAAGGAACTTCATCCTCCCTGGACTTGGATGTGCAGCTGTGGTTCAGATCCCACAAATGCAGTTCAGGTCAACAAAAACCTGGACTAACCTTGTCAAAGACGATGCAGGGGGTGGATGTCTTTCATAGTTTATTTCAAAACTGGCTGCCAAGCTTAAAACATTGTAGAGGAGGGCTGAAGTGAAAGAGGGTTCACACAGACTGACCCACAGACAGTGTGAGTGTGCCAATCCTGCTCAGACAGTTTATCAGCCTGAGTAAACCTCTTAGCAAGTTCCTAGAAAAAGATGGAAACACCAAGAGCTCTCTGGAGTCTGGTCCCAACCATTAACCCCCTCATCAAGCTTCTTAATTTTGGCAAGGAAACATCCTGATGTGTGAGGCTGACCTGAGAGCTGTAGCTTGGGAACCTTTTTTTAAGTTTCTGTCTGTGATTTAGTAGTAGCTCAGGATCCTTCACATAAAGCAACAAGACAAGTGATCCTTGACTTCTTGTTGGCTTTTAAGTGGGCACAGAGCTGACTGGCAGGTAGCAGGCTGGTCCCCGTCTCTGAAAGCCTGGGCACTGCTGTGTGTCCATGCCGCTGCTGAGCTTGTCCCTGAGCTTCAAACAGAGCCCTGGGTTTCCCCTGACCTTGGGCAAGGAGCACAGTTGGCTCCTTTTCTGCTTTGTCCCAGCTGCTTTTGTTTGATGCTGCTTGTGACAACGGCTTAAGATTCGGGCTCTGTGGGTTGAGCCCTGAAGCAGAGTGCGTGTGACACTGGCGATGGGGATTCACCAAAGCAAGCTCTCCACTAAACTTTCAATTTCATTTTGGCATCTTCGTCCCAGGGGGATTCAGAGAGGCTAATTTCAGCTCTTTCTCTCCATCAGCCTCCCAGGTAACTCACTTTCCAGTCTCCATCTCTAGAGCACCCCCAGGCTGGCCAGAGCTTGAAGCCCAGATCTGGTGGCAGAAAACATAGGTCTTGGTGTGCTCCAGCTACATGGGTGAAGGGCTGGACCAGCCCCAGGGAGGCACCTGCCAGCAGGAGGAAGGTCTCTTCACTGCCATTGTCCAAGTCACATGCTGGTGATTTAGGGAATCTGAGATTCCCCAGAAAATGTGGGGAACCTCCTGATAATCCTGCTTTGTGTCTTGGAGGGGCTGTGAGTTAGGAAGCCCCTGCAGAGCCAGCTGCATGGTCCACACTCCTCAAACAGCAGGGATGGCAAAAGAGGAAAAACGCTAAAGCTGGTCTTGAACGATGAGGAACTGAAGCTCTCTTCTCCACCAAAACTTCCTGCTGCTTTTTAACAAAGTCAAACCCCGTTTGTTCCTATTTAAGTAATAAAGTTGCATTGCAGATGTTGAAATTCAAATATTTTGACTTTTCCAATTTTTTCAAGTCCATTTCCTGCCTTTTTCTTCACCTTATTTCTCAGTCTGAGGCTGTGAAGATTAGGACAAGGTTTGATGGGGATATTCTGAAATACTTCAGCTTCTGAAAATGGAAACAAAATGGGTTTATTTTTTGTTTGCTTCCCTGCTTCTTTGGGAATTCCTTAGTCTCTAGAAAACCCCCCAAACTTCCAAATGCTTCTAAATGCTCTAATGGTCCATTTCTTCTTTTTCCCTGGCTCTAATGCATCCCCCTGTGCAAAAAGCTCTGCCCTGATGTGGTTGAGGGAGCTTGTGCTGGCTGATGGGCTGGCTGGAAAGGCCATTAAAGAACAGCTCTGGCAAACTTGTGCTGCTGGGAGTAGCCAGGCTCACAGCAGATCAAACTAAGACAGTGAGAGCAGCAGTGGATAAGTGGGGGGAAAGAGCGCTGACGGGCACAGACAGTGAAGATGAGAGGATAGAGCTGACCTTGGGGGAAGGCATGAGGGTGTGGGAGTCCTGGTGGGACTCTCCTCCCCACAGCAGTGGGAGCTGCAACTAGTTCCCAGGCAAGCAGGTGGTGACTCCTCTCACTGGTCCTCCTTCCCACTTCTGGCTTTTGTGAAGCTTTAAGAATCGCGAGCGGGGGTGATTTCGCACGTCGCTGCT
Source organism: Rhinopomastus cyanomelas (assembly GCA_013400115.1). Taxonomy (NCBI): domain Eukaryota; kingdom Metazoa; phylum Chordata; class Aves; order Bucerotiformes; family Rhinopomastidae; genus Rhinopomastus; species Rhinopomastus cyanomelas. The sequence goes on from VXBP01008204.1 coordinate 907,181, forward strand.
GAACATGGGAGGCTTTGTGGCAATTAGCTTACAGCTAATTAGGAGTATCTTTGGGTGCTCCTTTGCTAGAAAACACTGATCCATTTATAACGAGTCACCACTTGCAAAGCAGTTACCTGAAATACGTTTTTCCCTTTCTACACAAAGAATTAACTTCCTTGAATTCTTAAATCCAAATACGTCAAAGATGCCTGTCAAGAACGATAAGCCTTTGTAATCTAAATGCTGCAAATGTATCCTGTGAAGTGTCTAAGATAAGTCTTGGTTTTATTAGCTTGGAAGAAAAAACCCACACAAAGCCCACCCTAAAAGCAAAACCAAGCGTGACTAACTCCTCAGGGGATGAAAGGAACCTTTTGTTTTTCTAAAACAGGGACAAACTTCTGAAAGCCAAGGCTTCTGTGCACACACATTGCCATGTAAATAGCACAGCGCCCGTGGAGTTGTGCCTCATTCCTTTTCCCTGTTGGCTTCCACGAGTGGCTGCACATACAAGTGATGGAGGTGATTCCAGTCTCTTCCTTGCTTGGCTGTGAGAAATGGGTTTAATAGAGGAGCTGCTCAGGTGTGACACCTGTAGCCTCTGGATGCCCAGCTCGTCTGCTCTGGGTGCTGGTCTATTAAACTGTGGATGCTTTTTATGAAGCCAAAAGATAGAAATGGAGCTGGTGTCAAAACTGTTTTATGTGCAGTGAGCAGTGATGACTTCAGTGAACTCTTACGGTGAAGAAGAAGGCGAGGGTTGAAGGGAGGGACCAAGACAGATTTTTAAGCAACAGAGAATCACGGGAGATCTGGAAACCGATCTGAGATGCCATGTGCACAGCTTCTTATTTGTCCTTGAGTGTCTCTGTTATATTGTGAATGTCCTAACCACAGAGGTCTCTGCTCCACAGGTCAGGGTGGTGAGAAGGCAGCCACCGTGCTGGTCTGTGCTGCCTCCTTCAGTGTGTGCTCCCCAGCCTGTCTGCTCGTGGCAGCAGGTTGCTGTTTGTCTTGTTGTCCGTGGCCTGCAGAGCCAGTCAGAGCAAGGACCCAGCCTTTGGCACAACTCACACCCTCTGCAAACTGAACAGAGCAAGAAAGGTCAAGATTTGCCAGAGTCACAGGGATGTCTCCCATGCTTCAAGCTCTGCTCTAGAATCACTGCTCCCTTTGACTTGAAGGGAGGAAGCGAAATGCCACCTCGTTTTCCAAACCTTCCTAACAGTGAGTGATGACAGTGAGATTGGCTCAATAAATTAAAAGACCTGAGAGCTTAAAGGGGGATGAATTGTTACTTATGTTTATTTTTCAAAATACGTACCACTTTTCACAATATTTTCATGGCTCATTAAGTTCTCTTTTGTTTTAATTCCCTTCCTAGAAACTGCATGATGTGCTACTCATTGCTCAAACTCCGATTGGGAGTTTTATCATTGGTGCTATCTGTTTGAAATACATTTGACAGATAAACTCCTCTTATTTCCCTGTTTCTACCCACCCCAGGGCTTAAATAGCTCATAAACAACAACAACATCCACAAAAATTGTTTTGTTATTCAAATGAGCCTTCTTTTCTCCGCTGCAAATTCCTTCTTCCCCGCAAACTGTATTTTTTAACAACAACAACTGCCTAAAGCGCTCTGATTTTTCTTCATAGGCAATCATTCTGGCCAAAAACAAAGAAAGTAGGGAGCCTAATAAGCCAGAACCTGTTTTGCATACACCTGCAATAATTATTTAGCTGCGCACATCAAAGCGAACAAGCTGTTGCACCACGTCATCGGTTAATTTTGATTATGCAGGAGCATCTTCTTGCTGCACTGGTAAAGGAATCTCTTGCTTGTGGGCTCAGCGCTCTCGATCAGAGGTGAGCAGGGGATTTCCCAGATACAGGACAGGTCGGGCAGGCTTTGCCATCAGTCCACAGACACTTCTAGTGCTTTTCTACCTGCTAACCACATGCCTGTTGCTAGAGACCTCTTGGCTTACTCGGTCGAGGGCTGTCACTCACAGAATCACTCATGTTTTTGCTTGTCTGTGTGCCCAGAACAAATGGCTAGAACTCTTTCAGTGCATTAAAATAATTGAGCTGTACTACAACCTAGTGAGATATCAACTTGGTTTGACAGGTCATTCAGTGAGACCTGGGGAATTCAAGTGACTTGACCAATGTTGACTTGCTCTTGCAGCAGATTTGGGTTCAGAGCTGTGGTGTGAGGGTAGGGGTTAGCACAGAGCTGGTCTTCCCAAAGGAAGACCTTGTCGAAGCTGTGCTATCCACCTTACTCTGGCCCCATGTTGTCACCAGAAGGTGGGGTGTGGCTTCAGGTGGTAAAATCTTGTCATCAGAGGGGTCTTGGTGCCGTGGTCACAGGCCAGAGAGATTGAATAGGATACATTTCATCCAGTAGCCTGAAGGCCTCATTTCTTAAACAGCCTGAGGAGTTTAGTGTTGTCTGGATAGGGAAATGCTTTCTTTTACATCTGCTGCTCTGGGTAGCAGTTTCTACCCACCTTGCTCTCTGACCTTTGGAGAGTTGTGACTGCCCCAGCCCTGGTCATGGAAGGGCTCACCCAAGTTTTCTCTGATCTGCTGTATGGAAAGTCTACTAGCCTGGGCAAGCACAGCCACAAAATGGGCTTAGATTGGAGAAGACCTTTAAGACTGTGAAGTCCAGCTGTGAACCTTGAACTCTTCAGGCTGTTTGGACTAAGGAAAACTGCAGAGACCTGTCTGCTGGCAGTTTTGTGCAGATGGGAGAGCTGGCAGGCTTCAACACCACCATGGGATGGGAACTGTTTGACTCAGCGTGTCTGTCTGCAGGGAGAATCAGTATCTTTTCCTTTCATTCTCCTGTAACCGCTTCATTTGATTTTGTGGTAGCTGGAAACCCTTTTGGACTCAAGTTCTTAACAAGCCAAAGGAGAGCACAGCATGAGGTAAGTGCTCTTGATTGACCCAACTGCCCTTGGGGTTGCTAGATGAAGAGCAATCATTTAGGTCTGGCTGTAAAAGCAACTCTCTTACCTTGGGGTGAGAGCCCGACCTGGAACAAAGCTAAGGCGGTGAGTAGAAAGGCAGCAGTGCTAAAACAGGTGGTGAAATTGGTGGCTGTAGTTCACTGGCATTTGGCAAGCAAAACAGAGTTTTCCATCACAAATTTCTCTCTGGGGATGGAGCTGTGTGATGGTGGTAACTGCCTCTGGTCTAATGGTGCCTGGCTGAAGGACAGTTCAGGTGCTCTGCTGTTGAGCAGAGGAGCAGGTGACTCCTTTGTATGCGTGAGGGATTTCTGGAGGCTCAGACAGAGTGGATCCTGAGCCAGGAGAGCTGAAGAACGTTGTTCACTTTTCCATAAATATAAACCCTTTTCACTTTTTTTGGGTGTCTGTTGCTAGGGCTTTGCTGAACTGCGCGATGTGGGGACAGGCAAACAGACCCAGCCTAACCAGTGCGGTCCCAGCCCCCAAAGGGTGTGGCAAGCTGGGACACGTGGAAAGCCTTTTATCTGGACCAGAGATGTGTATTTTGGACAAGGAAGAGACAATGGCATGCCTGGATGCATAGAAGGTTTGGTCCTGACTTGCCATACGTACTGTCTCAGCCCTGTGGGACACAGTCCACACAGTCCTTGTAGTCTGGTCTAATTCATAAGAAGAACGTCATGCTCTCCATCTCTCTGAAGGTTCTACTTTTGCTTTGGTTGGTGGTGGCATGGGGGACAGGACTGGTTAATGAGAGAAGGGCTTTTTGATGGCAGCCCAGAAGGCAACTGTGCAGTCATGCCATCTTTTTGTTGAAGGCACATGTGGCAGTGGGGTGGGTGGGCTGTAAGGAGGGTGAACATCAGGGCAGAAAGCTTCCATCAGATGTTGCCCCAGCCACTCTTGACTGCGCACTGTGGAAGAACTACGAAAGCAAATTGAAATCCCCCAGTGTGCGTGGCGACTTCACCGCCTAAGTAGCTCTACACGGTGCTCTGAGATTTCTCCACTGACTATCAGCACAGCCCTGGCCCTTGTTATAGCCTTTTCCAAGCTATTCTGTGCAAAGAACCTGCATCTGCAGCTAAAAGCACAATTTAAGAGCTAGGTATTCACGTGGTGTGGGTGGGTTTTCTGTATGCTCTAATCTTCTGGTCCTGAAGTGGGAGATTTGAAGTGTAGCATGTGAAGCGGTGCTGCAGGAGTAACCCTTGGCATGTCTGGGTTTGCAGAACAGACCATATCTGGACTGCTGAGCCCTGCAGGCTTCTCCAGGGAGGACTTTTAGGCTGTCTGAGGTTTTCCCATCAGTTCCTTGTTGGACTCCTTTGTTCATTGCATAGTTAGTGAGGTGAGAGTGAGTCTATTTTTGCAGTTTTGATTGTTGTGTTTCCCCTCAATTTCTGGGGAGGTTGGGTGATGTGCAAGAAGCTGTGGTAAAGGAGCATGAAAAAGACAGGCTTGTGCTGGCAAAGCAAGACATCATGGACACGTGATCCTTGGGCATTGCTCCTGAGAGTTAGGAGGGTTTTGCAATCTGACTGGGAGAAATGGTTATTTCCTCTCAGCCTCAGCTGATCCTACCACTGACACTTGCAGGAGTTGTCCTTATGTTTTCCTGAAGGTGCTGGCTGCTCTGTCTAGTTGGCACAGGAGGGAAATGGTACAGCCCATGACTAATGAAAGTGGCTAATGAAAGAAAAGTTCTCGGCTCAGGCAGCGGAGTTGCATGGCCTGGGAAATGGAACTCCATGCTTTCGTCCTGGCCAATTGGCACCTTTCCCACTTCTCCTTTTCTCTTTGGTGCCCCAAATCCACAAAGCACACAAGCCTGTCCGTTGTCCCAGAGCCATTAATGACTGGCATGCATGTTCAAAGCAGTACACGTAACCAGCTGTGGCTGGCAGGTGTGGAGCCATGTGTGCCCTGAAGGGCTCTGATGGAGCCGGGTGTCTGAAAGGCCAGGTTCGTTGTAGTGCTGGGTGGCTCTGCAGTCTGACTGCAGCATTTGAGGATGGTGGTGAGAGGAAAGAAGCCTAGTGTGCACTCCAGAATTGTACAGAATGGAGTGTGCAAGGCTGGCAGGGGCCTTGAGAGGCAGCTAATCTCTTGTGCAAGATCCGCCTGACCTGAAGCACAAGCTATATCCAAACAGAAACTAAGCCGTGTTTGCACACGGAGCAGCTTGCTGAGAGCCAGAACTTTGTCGTCAGAAAGTAGGCAGAGACTCAGGTCTACTTTTTGGAAAGTCAAGTAGTATTTAAAAAGATGTTCTTGGAAACGCAGGCAATTTTCTCAATGCTCTGCAATGTCTCAGTTAGTGTAACTTCAAAAATAAATTACTTTCTTTTACACTAAACAATGATTAAGTTGTTCAAACCACTTGGCAAACAAACAGCTGCAACATCCAGAGAGGGAGAAGTTCTGGGAAGAACCACAGTGATTGCTTAGTTACTTGTTGTTGATTAAATTAGAAATACAGGTTCATTGTCTTCACAGAGTCACAGAACATCAGGGATCGGAAGGGACCTCGAAAGATCATCTAGTCCAATTCCCCAGCCAGAGCAGGATCACCTAGACCAAGTCACACAGGAACATGTCCAGGTGGGTTTTAAATGTCTCCAGAGATGGGGACTCCACAACCACCCTGGGCAGCCTCTTCCAGTGCTCTGTCACCCTCACTGTGAAGAAGTTCCTTCTCATACTGATGTGGAACCTCACACCCATTGCCTCTTGTCCTATCGTTAGATGCTTTCTCCTCACCTTTCCAACAGTTCTGAGGTGGGTTGTGCAGGAGGCTCTGAACTTGTATTTTACATTCTTGTGCCTGGCTTTGAAACCATTTTGTAATAAATATTTGAAAGTTTGACTCAAAGTGCTCCAAATGGTTTCTAGATTCCAGATAAAGTGCTAAATTGCCTAAAAGAGGAGACAAAGGATAAAACAGACCCTGCAGAAGCAAAGCAGGCCTGAAGACTGTGTGTTTCAGTAATTGATAAAAGTGCTGCATTTTCAGACCCTTCCTGAAAGAAAGAGAGAAAGAATCTGTGTATTAAAGCCCCAGATTATCTGGGCAGACTTCACAGCTATAGAAATCAAAGGCAAACTGACAGTTCTTTCTCTGTTTCCTTCTTTTTCCAGGTGTTGAATTTCTGTTCAGAGTAATGTTTTTTTAACAGAAAACTAGAAGGAAATCCTGGAAAATGGGTAGAGGTTGATATCCCTGATTTGCAACAGAAACAGGAGGGGCAGAAAGCAAAATACTCAACTTGTGCAAGGCTGAGCAGTCTGCAGGGTGATGGCTCACCCAGACGTTGGGAATATCACTCTGAGTTCCTCGCCGCTTGGCTTGCTGGTGAGTGAGAGAGGGGACAAGTCTCTTCTTCTTGCTTCCCTGTGTAAATCTTCTTCATCCTCTTTGTCATGGATTGTGTTTGTGTTCAAAGTGACTAAAAGTTAGGTGTGAAAGTCTGGGCAAAGCAGCTGCACGTACAGGAGACAGAAGAGCACATGAGAGAAGTGCTGCCTAGGGGCTGGGGCAGAGCCTGGGCTGTGTGGAGGCTCGTTGGAGTCACCTAGAGGGTTGGGATTTGTATCACAGGACCTGTCCTCTTTAACATAATGGTAACACAGGTGCAGTTCTTGCCCAGAGGTAGGTTCTGCTTTAGCCAGGGCATTCTGAAGGTCTTGTTGCTGCATACAGTCTTGCTATAGAAGTGGTTGGGAGTGGGTTTCTCTTATTTTTTCATGGCCTTGCAAGTTTCTGTCCTGGCTGTGTGCAGCAGGGGTTGAAGACAACAGATCACTAGAAAGGCCAATATCCCCGTGGGGCTGGCCACTTGGGATAGGCAGATCCCTACACTCTGCATGTGAGAACCCACCTGCTCCCCACGCCCAGACCATTTGTGCCTTCTCTGCTCTAGGATTGTCTGTCTGTCCCTCTGTGCAATTCTGATCACCCTTGATAGCAGTGAGAGGAAACTGGGCCACTGCAGGAGACCCAGAGCCGGTCACAGCGGTGACAGCACAGCGGTGCTTGGTGCCTGTGAAAGACAAACGTGGTCTGGTTGTGCATCCTGTGATGGTGCATGGCCCCCAGAAGTGTATCTGTTTTGTCAGTTCTTTCTCCCCCCTCTGGGTTTTGACTTTCTGCTGCTACTTAACTTTGTAAAATAATGAATGGCAAAAAAATATGTTCTTAGAAATTCATGCCTGAGGCTGGCGTTTTTTCTAAGCAGTTTTGACTCTTCAGAGGGAAGCTACTACTAAGGAAAAATTACCATAATTAACTATAGTAAACTGCCTGCCATTTGATGTCTGACACTTAAAAGCTCCTGTTGGGATCCAGACGGTTTTTGAAGAGAAGCCCTCCCTGGCCTAATTAAAAGAGAAGGGGGCAGCAAAGACTGTGATAAATCTACACAAATCACATCGTACTGCCAAGAGGAAAGGTAACTGCAGCTTTGCTTCTCGGTCCAAAATGACATCCTGGGAAGTCTGGGTTTCCTCTCGTCCCAGCACACTTTTCCTCTGAAGCAGATGGTCCCTGTTGCTCTGGATCCACCTCAGCGGAAGGGAATTTTGGGTCAGGATGCAGTGTTTGAGCGTTCTAAATAGACACATCCTCTTTAAGATTCCAGTCTTGGGTAAACACATCAGATTTTGAGTAAGTTTAGCCTGAGGCAGCAGCAGCCTTGTGACGAATGTGAGCAACACAAATATTTGTACAGCAATTAACTGTGCAGCGCGATGGTAACGGCATAAATACGTTTCAGTGGTAGCGCTCACAGCCGCTTACGCTGGAGCCGCAGACACGGTGATTTCCTGGGACGCAGTCAGGCCAGCAGTCTGCTCGCTGAGCTTGCAGGCTCTTAACCTGCTGCTGCCTTGGTGGGGCGCAAACAGGTTTGAGAGAGACACATCTGCAGCATGGCGGAGGTCACACATATTGCACCAGGGAAGGATCTTCCATGTGCTCAGGCTGCTTAGCTGTCTGTTGAAATGTGAGGAGATGAGGCTCCGTGCTGGACAAAGTCTGGAGAAGTTCATGTGGACAGCAACCTCTGGAAAGGAACGTGGTGGATTCCCCCTGCTCTCTAGATGCTTTCCAAGGGTGAATGAGATCAGTTTGTGTTCTGGTGTTGGAGGGGTTTTCTTCGCTATGCAAGTATAGGAGCTTGTGGATCATTTGCTGAACTTGACTCGCAGCCCCACAGGGCAATGCCAGCCACATCCTGGAGTATGTCTGTGCAATGGGGCCACTGGAAAAGCTTTGCTGCTGGGATACTGGGTGCTGAGGAGCTTTAGTGGTGCTGCACAGCTGAATGGCTGTGCTTGTCTGGCTGCTTTGCAGACAAAATGCATCCCAGTGGGAGCTGCCGCCAAACATAAGTGTTCCATGGATCAGAACTCGTGGTACCTGCTCATACTGGTGTTGGTGGAGGGAGCACATCTACAGCTTCCAGCCTCAGGGCAACAGCCTGTATCTAGCCCTACAGGTATAGCAGTCTGGGCTGGTGGTGCTGACCTTGCGTGTCAAAAATAGCTCTTCATCCCTGCAAGGGTGTCATTCCCTCTCAGCAGCTGGCTATTGTTGAGAGGGCAGTCAGGACATGTTTGCCCTGGGCAATCATTTCAGTAGGACCTTTTGTGATAGGATGAGGGGTGACAGTTTTAAACTAAAAAAGGGGGAGATTTATTCTGGATATAAGAAGGACATTTTTTACAATGAGCATGGTGAAACACTGGCACAGGTTTCCACATCCCTGGAGACATTCCAGGTCAGGTTGGACAGGGCTCTGAGCACACTGATCTAGTAAAAGATGTCCCTGTTCAGTGTAAGGCGTTGGGCTAGATGACCTTTAGAGGTTCCTTCTAACCCAAAGTGTTTTAAGATTCTCAGCTGCTGCACTTGGTCATGCAGCACGTGCAGGGTTGTGCTGGGACTGTGTAATGTCACACTTGCGGGAGGACGCCGACACAGACCAGTTGTGACTGCCAGGCTGAGCTCTACCTTGAGCTCCTCTTGTATCCTTCCTCACTGCTACTGCAAGATGCCACGTGGGACATTCACATCCTCCCAGCTGCTGGCTGAAACAAAAAATGGAGCGAGGAGAACTGCTTGAGGGAGTCTGCACTTCTGAAAGAATAATCAGGCTTTGCCCTTGAGGAGGACGCGCGCTGGAGTGCAACGCCTGCCTGCTCTGATGAGGGCTGGGTGCTTCCCTGAGCCTTTCCGTGTCAGTAACTGTGGTCACCTTTCTCAAAGTTCTGGTGCAGCGCTGGGTTTTCTGCCTGTCCCTTTTGGCATTTTGTGTGGTGGTAGGAGCAATTTCTTTTCCTTCTGATGTTGACTCATCTCCAGTTGTGGCTCTCTGATGTACATATGAGCATTTGTGTTTGGCTTCACGAATCCTGCTGTTCTCCCCAAGTCCAGCAGCCAGGCTGTAACCATGGCAATCTTGTTGCTGCTCACACAAACCATTAGTGTGGAAGACTCTCAGTCTGACATCCTGAAAGGGAAAAGTAAGGCTTTCTTTGCTCTGAGCTCAAAGTAGAAGAGTAAGAAGGCATCAAAAAAGGCTTCTGGCCACAGTTAAGACTGTGCAGAATGTCTGGCTTAGATGTGAAGACAGTCCCAGTGGTTCAGAGCAGAGACCTGTAACAATGCTGCGCTCACACCAGCAGCAAGCTTCTGTGCAAGAACAGGGTGAGCAAAGAGTGATCTGCTGTCCTGTGCTTCTGGTGATCTCAGAGGTTTCCAGAATCAGATGTGATGATTCTGTGTGCAATACCTCTGCACTACAGGCTACAGCCAGTCTGTAAAACTTTGACAAATACTTCAAGCTTCTGTTATCTATGTGCTAAAGTCCTGGGGCAGCTCATGGCTTCTTTAAGGCTATGTAAGTCCAGTATGATTCCACTCACTAAAAGAGGATCACCTTGGCAGTCCTTTCCCATGCTGATATCATTACAGATGTCATAGCTGCATCCTGCCAAACTTCCTTGGGGCAAACTCCAAGCACAAATGAGAAAAAGCTGCTTTTTCAGCCAGTAGAGCCAAGTGGTCCAGCAACTAGAACCGCTCTAGTTTTAGAGCAGTGAAAACACAATGTCATCTATCCTGTGGGCTACAGGAGAGAAATCACCTATTTGTCTAATACAAGGACCTCTATGATGGGATGCTCCGTGTTTGATGGAGCGTGCAGTTTTGTAGGGCAGCTGAGCTGGTCCTGTGTCTTCCTGATCCTGACCATTTTTCTTCTCTGCCTGTTTATCTTTGGTGGTGCTGCTATTGCCAGCTTTGGTTTTGGAGCTGCTAGTTACCTCACAAAGTTGGCAGAAAGATACACCTGCCCAAAAGCTTTCCCCCAGGACAGAGTAAAGGAAGCACTTTCTGTCAGATTAGTAAACCAAGCTGGTTCTGTGAAGGGTCTGACACCAGGGCATGGGAGGGATTGGGACCATGTGGCTGATAATGGGGTTGGGGAAAGGAAGGAGGAGGGGTAGGAAGACTAGGACAGATTTTCTGATGGCAGAGAACTTTCAGAGAATCTTGCATGTGGCTGAAACATGCCAGTAGCTGTGACACTGAACATTACGAGCCATTAATCCTGTCCACAGATTTTCAGCCACAGTCGTTGCATCAGACAGTCTGTATTAAATGCAGAGCAAAAGCCCAGCAGGAGCCCTGCTTCCCGGACTATGGATGTGTGTGGAGTTATGAATGATTTTGTCTAAAACGTCTCTCAGACGGCATCTACAAGATTTTTTTATGCGATTGTGCCTTCCTTAACCTACTTATTCAGCAGAATCCCCACGTGGAGCTGCAGTGTATGCTAGCAGAAGCAGAGGCACTGTTGGTAGACCTATTTTACGTCCCCAAATAGCATTAGAGGTGGCGGAGCAAGCAGCTGTGTGTGCTACACTTGGTACAAGCTGTTATTCCCACCTCCTATCTGCCCTCTGAGGTGATAATGCCTGCAGAGCGCTGCGGTGTGAGCAGAGCTGGTGCTCTGGAAACTGTAGCGCCTTTTGTGATGTGTGCTGGGGTGATGGACCTCCCTTTCCTCGTTCCCTGTCTCTCTGGGAGATGTATTGCATAGCTGGGTGGAAAGGCTCAGCAGCAGCTGCACCTGCAGCAGAAATTTATCCCAGGAAGCCAAACACAGCTCCAGCTTCAGTTCAAGTGACTCAGCAGCTGGAGAAAGTACTTTGGAGTGATGGTGGTGGTGGATCCTGTAGACAGATCATTCACCTTTTTATTGTAATGGGTTGACCATCTGGATCAACCTCTAGCGTTGCATGAGGTCTTCTTGTTCCATTCATGCCTCTTTGTGGTCCTGACAAGCTGACTGGTCACGAAGACCCTTCCATGATTGGTAAAGTTAGGGCTTCCCATTCTGATCCCCCTTGCTGGCTGCAGAAATGAAACAAGGAGGAGGTCTCACATGTGCTGGTAGAACAGTGGGCTAGGAAGCTCTAGAGGCAAACAACTTGTGTAGTTGTAGGTAATCCTAGGATGTTTTAGGTATTTTTCACTAATGAAGTCCTTATTGTTGTTGTTAGGAACTGGATATGGGAGTGAACATGGCCCTTGCTTTCTCTGACTGTGTGCTAAGGGGCGAGCACTTTTCTGTGCCTTTTAGTCTTGTATGATAACTGTCTCAGGCGTGATAACTACCCAGCGTGTGATGGGACGTCTTTAATGTGCCCTGTGGGATGCCTTTGTGTGACCTTGTAGACTAGACATTCTGTGGGCCTGGCCGTAAGGACCAAACAAGGCACCCAGAGGTGGAAATGTGGTCACCAAAGGCTTCATACGTAGGTAATGGTGGGAAAAGCACCTTGGCTGGGCACCTGGACCTCAGTAGCCATCTTAAGACTGCTCAGTGTAGCAGAGCATTGGATGTTTGTGCAAAGGCAGTGCTTATGCTGCACCTTGCTGTAATGCCCCAGCCATGCCTTACTTTGGAGAAACAAGTCTTTGGAGACTTGTTTCTTTGGAGAAAGTCTTGTTTGTGCTTCGTGCCAGAAAATGACCAGTTACAGCACTAGTGCAGCTTACACTGCAGGTTATTAATGTCAGCTGGCTGCAGGTTCACCAAATTTGAAACTTCAGGACCCAGATGCAGGGCTACCTTCTCCACATCGGTCTGCCAGGGCCTCTACTTCTGAGCACCATCTCGTTCCTTCCTGAGCCACATATGCCAAAGGCTATGTTGTCTGTAACCTCTGTGGCAGCTCCCTAAGACACAGACCGTTTGGGCATCTAACGCCTTCTCCTCTTCTAGCTTTATGCAACTCCCTGCTCTCATCTTCTCTCACGCTGCTGCTTCTTTCAGCAGCTGAAATAGCAGGAGTCAGTGGTTTGTGAACTCTGGCTGAACTGACAGGATCTCTTCATAACTCCACATTTCTGCAATTAGTTGGGTTTTAAAATTTAATTTTATTTATTTTTAACAGGCTCTGCTCTCAGATTTACTGAGCTGAATGCAGTTGCTTAGCTTCATTATCCTGTTGTAATAGGTCTTCTGGTAAGCATATGAAGCATTAAGGGATGAAAGGAGCAAGTTTCTAGGTGATTATAGTGTACACTGTGTGCTGTTGATAAGGCAAAAGGTTGAAGGCTCACAGCTTTAACCGCTGGAGAAAAACACCCTGGAGAACCAGGAACTTATTGGTATAATGACATGTAAGCGAGTCAGAAAAAAGGAGCTGCTGTAAAAACTACCTGTTCCCTTTAGTCTGGAGAAACTGATGCTTAGAAGAGACCATTTATAGAATTGCTCTAATGTCACACCTATGGTTATCTTCCTCTCAAAGGTTTATGGATCAGGTGTGAACTGGAAATGGAAATCTTCTGAACCAGCTCCTTTCTTTGTCTGCTAGTCAGAGAGCGCTCCGGTTTTGTTGTTGAAATTCATGCTGAGGGGGCTTTCACCCCTTGCAGAATCCATGGAGCTTTCTTTGTCTGTAGGAGACTTGACAAATCTCATGAAATCTGGCAAGCTGCTGCTGGTGGTGGCCCTGCTGTCATGGTTATGGCTTCACCCCGTGGTGCTGCTGCTTCTCACCCAGCAGGATCCTGTGGTTGTTCTACAGGACTGCGAAGAAACAGCATCTTCCTTGAGTGTGGATGTAGCTGAAGCCATACCACCTTGTGCACGTGGACATTGTTGTCCCTAGGCAGGCAGGTCACAGACACTGTCTCTCTTATCCTTATAATTCTCTCTTGTCCTTACCTACTGGTGTGAAATACAACTTTAAAATCTCTGCTTCCTCACCCATCGTGTCACTGATGTTGGGCAAGTTGTGCCACTGACGCGAGGCTCCTGGGTTTATGCATGCCCCCTGTAGCTGGGCTAGATCCCAACAGGATACAGTAATTTCAGGATCAATGAACAAATTTTGAAGGATTAGAGACATCCCCTTTAGAGAGGCTGAGTGATAATATTGTCTCGTTTTCCCGTGGAGGCTTTTAGAAATTGAAAGATGATGTCTGATGGGAAGATGCTGTTATAACAACATGGAGAAACCAGATGGGCAAGTGATCCACACAGCTTATGTATGTCAAGAAAACAGGAAGCATCTGTCCCTGTGGGGAATGGAAGAAATAATTAATGTAGCCATGTACAGCCTGGGAGATTGATAGCTGTAATTTAGCAGAGGCTGTTCAGCACTTCTGCAGGCAATGACAAAGTGGCCTGCAGTGTTACCTGTTTCTTAATCAATCTCTTGATTACAGCATGGAAGGGGCTGGAGTTACACTCTGAAAACAGAGATCTGATGAAGGGCCAAGTGGCAGTGAGACACAGCCATATGGGAGACCATATGTGAGGACAACATCTGCAGAGGACTTCATCTTTCCTTTCTCCTGTTCCCCTCCCTTCTCATCTTATTTAATCACACAGGATTATTGTATTAATGTACAGATTGGCTGAAGAGCCCAGTACCGTGACTCAGACTCCTGTGGCAGGGAAGCCTTAGCAGTGGAGTCCTCTGACAACATCAGAGAAGGGCCAGATTGCTAATTTCATACCCTTGTGTGCAAAGGCTCCTCCAGTTGTAGGCAGTGAGGGCTGAAGGTTGCTGTGCATTACCTGGTGGTGTGGTTTAACTCCAGCTGTCGCTGAAGCACCGCACAGCCACTCTGTCACTCCCCACTCTGTCGGGAGAAGGAGAGAATCAAAAGAGTGTAAGTGAGAAAATGTATGAGTTTTGATCAAGATGGATAAATAGGTAAAGCAAAGGTGCCACAATCAGTGCAAAAGGAGGAATCCATAACAAGGGTAGGTGTATTGTCTTGCATCTGGGCAAGAACAACCCCAGGTACCAGTGTAGGCTGGGGACTGACCTGTTGGAGAGCACTGAAGGAGAGAGGGACCTGGGGGTTCTGGTGGACAGCAGGATGGCTATGAGCCAGCAGTGTGCTCCTGTGGCCAAGAGGGCCAACAGCATCCTGGGGTGGATCAGAAGGGGGATGCTTAACAGATCAAGAGAGGTTCTTCTCACCCTGTACTCCACACTGGTGAGACCACACCTGGAATATTGTGTCCAGTTCTGGGTTCCTCAGTTCAAGAGGGATATGGAGCTGCTGGAGAGGGTCCAGCGTAGGGCAACGAAGATGATGAAGGAGGTGGAGCACCTTCCTTATGAGGAGAGGCTGATGGAGCTGGGTCTCTTTAGCTTGGAGAAGAGGAGACTGAGGGGTGACCTCATTAATGTCTACAAATATTTGGGGGGTGGGTATCAGGAGGATGGAGCTGGGCTATTCTCGATGTCATGTAGTGATAGGACGAGGGGCAATGGTTGTAAGCTGGAACATAGGAGGTTCCACATCAACCTGAGAAGGAACTTCTTCACGGTGAGGGTGACAGAGCACTGGAACAGGCTGCCCAGGGGGGTTGTGGAGTTTCCTTCTCTGGAGATGTTCAAGACCCGCCTGGATGTGTTCCTGTGTGACTTGGTCTAGGTGATCCTGTTGTGTCAAGGGGATTGGACTAGATGATCTTTTGAGGTCCCTTCCAATCTGTAGTGATTCTATGATCAGCTGTCTCCAGGAAAGGTTTCATCAGGTAACAGGTGCTTGGGAAGGCAAAGGCTGTTAATTCTGAATGCCGCCACCACAACTTCATCCTTCCCCCAGCTTTATATGCTGAATATAATGTTATATGAGTGGACTGTCCATCTGGCCGGTTGGGTTTAGCTGCCCCAAGTGTGTTTCTTTCCAAGTTCTTGTGCATCCTCAGCCTGCTCACTGGTGGGATAGTGTGAGAGGCAGAAAGGGTCTTGACTGTGTAAGTGCTGCTCAACAGTGACAAAAGCATCTCTGGGTTTTCAACACAGTTTCTAGCACAAATCCAAACCACAGCCCCATGACAGCTTCTGTGAGCAAAATGTCTATCCAAGCCAAACCCAGCACTATGTGACCTCTGCGATTGATGCTGACTGTTGTGGGTCAACACTTTGGGTCAATGTAAATTGCTGGCATGACAGAGCACTCACTGACAGCCTTGTTTCATGCTTCTCTACCAGCCACCTTGCAGCAGCAATGCTCTGGTGGCTGGAATAGGCTACGCTTTTTGCAGATGTGGTGATGTGACAAGGTTGATGTGCTCAAAAACTTGTCTGTTCCCCCCACCCTACTTCCCAGATGATTTAATGTGAGAGATCACCTCTGACTGTTAGGGTTGCCTCATCTATACAACTTCTTGCAGGGCACCAAGCCACCTGCAGCATGCTGCTTGTTTAGACAGCAGAGCTTCTAGAAGTTTCCTCCTCCTGGGCTGTGGGAGGAAGCAGGGTATGGCAGGACTGAGTGTCAGGAATAAGGACTTCCATGTCTGCTCTTGACCTTGTTTTCCTCTAGCAGAGACAAAGCAGGGGGTTTCTAGTGATGCAATGAAGAGGGACAGAGCAGAAAGGTACAGATGGGTGGCCAGGAGGGAAGGGCCATTGGCAGGGCACCCAGTCCCTCAACCTCATCTGAGAATGTTTTCCTTAGATATTCATTGGTGTAAATGCAAGGTAGTCCTGAAGGCTGACTGGTTCAGACACAACATAAAAGCCTTGCTGTGGAGTAGCTGTAGTAGAAGCAAGGATGGAACCCAGGCCTCCAGAATCCTATAGTTGTTCTGTCCTGGAGTTGACTTTGTATCAGGAGAAAGGACTTAAATGATGGCTTGAGGTGACTGAGCGGGGCTGGATACTTTGACCTATGAGCTATGAGTCCTGATGTGGCAAGTGGCTTATATCTGACAGGCCTCATCAGTCTACACCTTCCTTTTCTTGTTTTTGGTGTAAATCAGCAAATGGAGAACCTTGCTTTTCACCTGACATAGCCTTCAGGTTGAAATCCAGTGCAGGAGAGAGCTTTACTTTAAAGCCAGAAAGGTGTGTTTTACAAGTCTGAGTCTGTTTACAGCAGTTTCTTGTTCTGTTCGACTCAGTGAAACAGATTTTCACCTGTAGTAAATAAAGTAACTGTTCCCTCTGGTGGCTCCGTGATGATTCATACCGGCCTGGGTTTGGTTCCACTAACCTGAGCTCCTCAATGTAATAAACTAATTGCCCTCTCGTACCCACACTTCACATCTTTGAGAACACCGCAGTATTTTATGTAACATGGGATAGACTCAACCCTGATGAAACTTAAACTAAGTTTTTGTTTAAGAAACTTAAACTTTGCTTCTGTTGGGGATGGAGATGCTCCTTCGATCCTCATGATTTCTCAAGTATGACTTTCAGATTCCTCAAGCTGTCTGAGTGTGTATGATTTTCAGTAGCACAGTGGGTACCTGACACCTCTGCTTTCAGAGCCCTGGTACCACTGGTGCCAGGCTTTAGCACTGTTGCTCCTGTGAGAACCCCCAGGGAGGGCTGTGGTAATGGTTCTCTGAGCTGTACTGGAGACAGCTAGGTGGGAGGCAGTTTGGGAAGAACCTCAGCACCTCCTTTTTTACCTTTGTGCTCACACTGTGCTGCTGTGTAGAACAGCAAGGGGTTCTGGACAGGGGGCGTACAGAAATGTGCCCATTCAGCCTGTGCTGACCGTGGTAACGCAGCTGGAGCTGACAGAGGGCAGTGGGGAAGCACAGCATTTTCTGGATGCAAGTTGGGCAGCAGCTGAAGTGTGTTGCTCACTCTTCTTCAGTTTTCTGAGACACTAACAAGAAAATATATAAAAGGGGAAAATGATGCTATGGGAAGAGCTACTTCACTGCGCCGTCGTCTGATTCCTGCATCCAGCTCAAGGTCTAGTTGCAGCCCTTTCACCCAAAAGCTCTCTGTTGCTACGTCCTAGTGTGATGGTTTTATTGTTCAGTGAGGATGCACAGTGGGGATGTGCACGGCTGCTGCAGTGGCTCTGGCCAGGGCCCTCCACCCCTGGAGAAGAGAGGCCATGAGCCCCAGTAAATTGATCCTGTGGTGCTCTACACACCTCTCTTCTCACTCCTTCTTTGAACTTCTCCCTTCACTGAGGAAGCCAAAGTGGTTTGGTGATAGACTTCATGGAATGGGACACCAGAGAGCAACAGCTATTTGAGTCAGAGATGCGCTTTATAGTGAGACTGTGTTTTTTGTTGAAGCTAGCTTGGATATTGAGAGGACAGCTGTGCAGAGACTGTGTGGACAAATGAAGTGAGAGCTGATGCTCAGTAAGAGGGATGCAAGCTTGCCAGGGGGTATGGATTTGTGGCACAACACCAAATCAGATTTCGGAGCTGAGCCGTGCTGAAAAGGTATTGACTGCAGCTAAAATGCAAGGACTCACCTGCTCGTTTTCTCCAGTGCTTTATTGCTCAGTTTTGTTTGGTTTTGCACTAAGTAAAGGGCTCTTTGTCTTCTCTCTCAGGTACCCTTTGCAGACCCACAGAGCTCATCACACCTTCCTCACACTGGAAAGGCTGAATTATCAAGGAGAAGGCAAGGCTTCATTTTCTGAGCGTGCCAACAAACAGTTTTAATTATCTGGCCATGTCTGCTGTGGACTGATGTGACCTCCTTGACCTCCTGAGGACTTTTCACCTAATTTCCTGTTATGGAGTGGGAGAAGACATGAGGACAATGATATTATGTGACCAAGTGCTGCCACCTGTACAGTCCTTGGCAGTGTATGAGGAATGTGTGGTCCCTCACCCCCAGTCCTGACCATGAATGGGTTCTGTAAAGGATGCTACTAGGGTGTTCTGTGACCTGTTTGTTTAATGAAAATCCAAAGGTCAGGAATTCTCTACAGGGTTCTAGTATGTTCTGCTGAGGAACATTTCCTGTGCTATGGGCAAACACAGGCGTGCGGACACCGCGTGCGGCTGTTTGTCACCACCAAGCTGGCAAAGGCTGAGCTGTTGCAGATCCAGAAACGAGGGTAAATGGACTGAGACAGGGACTGGGAAATTTGGGTTTTCAGGTATTTAGCCCTTCATTAATAATCAAGTGTCTGAAAACCAAGCAGGTTTTGAGTTCTTCCGTGTTTCCATTGCACAAAAAGAGCTGTCTGATTGGGATGAGCAGATAGATCTTGTGTGCTCACACAGTTGGATCTCGTGGATTCAAGGACAATGATCACTGTGGTTTTAACGCCTTTCTGTGTGTCTGTGGTCCCTGTTGAACGTTCTGATGAACGTCTCCTTTCCAACTACTACTGGGGCTGAACAGACATGGAAATTGACGTTGTTGCCACTGGTCAGCATAGACCACAGTTGTCCTGTATCCCGTTGTGAGGGCAGCGATTGATTCCCTGAGCTTTCAGCAGGCACCTTCCGCTGGCAATAAATTCACTTTGTAAATACTGGGGAAATGCAGGCTGGTTGCCTCTTCCTACAGGCTGTGAGATCAAACAGACTCCTCTGCAAAGGAAAGCAAAGACACAGGCACAGGTGTTCAGGTGGCTGCAACCTGCTCCCTGCCTCTTTCGAGGCCTCTGGGTGAGAAACACACAAAAAAGAGAGCAGAAATCCAGAGCTGCTGAAGCAGGTACAAAGGAAATAGTGTGTCTGTGTGCATTTGTCTCTCTGCAGGTCTGCTATCCTGGATTTGCCTAACTTAAAGCAAAAAAGTGCAGAAATCATTTGCCAAACAAAAATCACAAATTATTTATGCACACAATGTCTCTTTGCTGAAATAGCCAAATTGGTGGAAAATGGATTTCCTATTTTCTTCGTTATCTGTCAACTGTTTGGTTGCAGGGGGTCACTACCTGCCAGTGCCAGCCAGCAGGCTGTTGTGTGCTGCTGGTAAAAGCAGGGCAAGAGCCAAGTGAAAGAAACAGGCATGGTGATGTGTTTAACGAGTCATTCTCTCACTATTAAGTTTCCTCATCTTTTTAAAGCTTTCTTGGTTTTCTTAGCCTGTAATCCTGGGGTGTGAGGTAATTTATAAATTAATACTTGGAACGAATGTCTTAAGCTTTAGGCATCTGCCTGGAGAAACCGTGGAGAAGTTGCATCTATAACAAAATACAACATATTGAGCAGACCTCTGCCTGCCAGATGCGTGTGGCGTGCGTGGCCACAGTATCACACAAATATGCTGTTCCCAGTAATGTTGTAACTGGTACTGTACAGGGGATCTGAAAATCCCAAAATGCTTTGGACAGTCAGATCTGCTGGTAGCATTCCTGTCTGGGAGATGGTGCAGTGGTAGCTGAGACTACTATCAGCAACACCCTGCCCGTGGTGGAAAGCTGATGACTGGCTCAAAGTCTTCTTCTGTCTCCCTTGGGCTAATTTGCAGTCCTCCTTCAGGAACCAAATCATGTTCATGAGGACTGTGTCACAGTCCTGTAGCACGGCCCTGGTTTGTGCCAAGAGGTAATTTTTCATGGTTGTCTGGATTGTGTGAGATGTCTCACATAAGGGCTCCTTTGCAGTAAGAACTAAAAGGTCTTCTGGGAATCCTAGAAGATTGATCCTCAACACGCTCATCTGGGAAGTGCCTACAGTTCTGCTTTTATTGTTCCCCTCTAAATCCTACCTGAGCCAACAGGAAAAAGAGAGGCATGACTCTCCCTTGAAGCTTAAGGAGAGCTCCTACTGACCCAAGTAACTGTGGATCAGGTACTTTGTTCCATACATGCAGTCAGGGCTTCGGTCTGCTTTTCTGTGAGTAGAAAGCACCAACCACCTCAGAAAATCCTGCCCTGACTCTTGACAGCCAGGGTCATGCAGGACTCATTAGAGAGAGTAAATAAAGGTTGTGGGCAGGCCTGGCAGCGACAGCTTTCTCATAGTGCCAGCAGGCTTTCAGCCAGGTAAAGCTGAACTCCCAGTGTGAGCTCCTCAAAGCTCCTTTGGGATGTGTACAGAAGAGTTCTGTGGTGAGATGAAATATTTAAAACTGCTTTGGGTTGAAGCGAGGTGGGAGAGCAGCAGCCTCTTTAATCTGTGCACAGTTTTAAGACTGTGTGTGAATCATTGATGAGGAGGGCAGAGTGTTTCTAAAGCTCTGGCAGGTCATTAAACCCAGTGATGGACTCATTAAACAGGGAGCTGCATGGAAAGCCCTGGACAGAAGTACTGGAGTATATCACATACGTTGCCCTGTGGAGTGCCAGCACTTTATACCTGTGACTTTCAGGGTATTGTTGCTGCATGTATTACTAAAGGCAAATGTCTTAGACCAGTAGATCATGTTGAAAAAGAGGAAATGTGTGAAAGAAGTTTTTTGCTCTGTGAAGCAAAAGCATAGTAATATACATTAACTGGAATTCAGGACTCGAGATGCCACTCTTCATTGCTGAGCCTCTCCTTCATCTTTTCTAAGTCATGGGGATCAGGAGAGGTGCCTGGAGGATAGCAAATGTCACTCCAGTCTTCAAAAAGGTTAAGAAGGAGGACCCAAGTAACTGTAGACCATTCAGCCTCACTTCCATCCCAGGAAAGGTGATGGAACAATTTGTTCTAGAGGCTGTTTTCAGGCACATCAAGGACAGAGGTGTCATTAGGTACAGCCAGCATGGCTTCACAAAAGGGAAGTCATGCTTGACCAACCTGATAGCCTTTTATGAGGGCATAACCAGGTGGACAGATGATGGCAGAGCAGTGGATGTGATCTAGCTTGACTTCAGTAAGGCATTTGACACGGTCTCCCACAGCATCCTCACAGCCAGACTGATGCAGTGTGGTCTGGATGACCAGGTAGTGAGGTGAATCGTGAACTGGCTGCAGGGAAGAAGCCAGAGAGTGGTGGTCAATGGGACAGAGTCTAATTGGAGGCCTGTATCTAGTGGAGTGCCCCAGGGATCGGTGCTGGGACCAGTCTTGTTCAATCTATTCATTGATGACTTGGATGAGGGATTAGGGTGCACTGTCAGTAAGTTTGCTGATGGCACAAAGCTGGGTGGTGTCGCCGACACCCCAGCAGACTGTGCTGCCATTCAGCGAGACCTGGACAAGCTAGAGAGCTGGGCTGAGAGAAATGTAGTGAAGTATAACAAGGGTAAGTGTAGAGTCTTGCATCTGGGCAAGAACAACCCCAGGTACCAGTCTAGGGTGGGGACTGAGCTGTTGGAGAGAAAGGGACCTGGAGGTCCTAGTGGCCAGCAGGATGACCATGAGCCAGCAGGTCATCTTGTGACCAAGAGGACCAATAGCATCCTAGGGTGGATCAGAAGGGGGGTGGTTAGCAGATCAAGAGAGGTTCTTCTCCCCCCCTTCTCTGCACTGGTGAGACTACACCTGGAATATTTTGTCCAGTTCTGGGCCCCTCATTTCAAGAGGGATGTGGAGTTGCTGGAGGGAGTCCAACAGGGCAATGAGGATAATAAAGGAAGTGGAGCACCTCCCTTATGAGGAGAGGCTGAGGGAGCTGGGTCTCTTTAGCTTGGAAAAGAGGAGACTGAGGGATGACCTCATTAATGTTTGTAAGTATTTGAAGGATGTGTGTCAGGAGGATGGAGCCAGGCTCTTCTCAGTGTCATGTAGTGATAGGACGAGGGGCAATGGGTGTAAGCTGGAACATAAGAGGTTCCACATCAACCTGAGAAGGAACTTCTTCACGGTGAGGG
Organism: Rhinopomastus cyanomelas; assembly: GCA_013400115.1. Classification (NCBI taxonomy): domain Eukaryota; kingdom Metazoa; phylum Chordata; class Aves; order Bucerotiformes; family Rhinopomastidae; genus Rhinopomastus; species Rhinopomastus cyanomelas. The sequence goes on from VXBP01008204.1 coordinate 929,159, forward strand.
TGACGGAGCACTGGAACAGGCTGCCCAGGGGAGTTGTGGAGTCTCCTTCACTGGAGACATTTAAGACCCTCCCGTATGTGTTCCTGTGTGACTTGGTCTAGGTGATCCTGCTGTGTCAGAGGGATTGGACTGGATGACTTTTGTGGTCATTCCAGACCCTAATGATTCTATGATTCTACATTTCGTTTCTAACTATCTGATTGTATTGCTCATGGGGATTGAGTAAATCACCACTGCCAGCTCTTTTAACTGGAACTTAATTGGGGTTGGGAAAGTGGATGGGAGTTACAGTGTTAGTGTTCCTATGGCGTCAGTGGAAGATCAGCAGAAATTGGCATTTTGCCAAGGGATGCCCTCAAACCCCTGTCCACAACTTGTGCTGGCCTCAGTGCCCACATCATCATGACCTCTGCTGTATGTCCTGTTCTGTGCCTTAGGCTTTTTCTGACCCATCCACAAAGACCATACAGGCTGTTCAATTTGTTGGATGGTTTTCCAGCCATTGCAAAGACAAATGTGGTGTCTGATGATCCCTCCACTGCTCTGAATGTTGCTCTCTTCACAGGGAATTTTGTTTTTCAGTAAATCTGTGCTTAAGCTCTGGCCACAGACCTGAGTAAACCTGGCCCTATTGCTCACAGCCTCTGTGCTTCATCTCTAATTGTTAATTGCACAGACCTAGAAACTTGGATGGTGCAAACTGGCACTACCCCCCTTGGCTTCAGATAGGTTTACAGGATTTGAATGCTATCCCCTGATTGTCTTACATTTACATAGCTCTGTTCCAAAGCACTGTGCAAATGTCACGCAGAGGAGATGATATCTGCTTTCCTCAGGGGTCTGGGCACTGTCCCTCAGTTGGCAAGCAAGCAGCAAATGCCCTTTTCTGCAGAAAGGCCACAGCTGTCTGCCCTTGCTTCTCTGCCCCTCAGGAGAGAGTAGAAACAGCTGCAAAGGAAAAGAACCTTCAAATTTGCAACGTGGAGGAGGAGCAAGGGGTTAGCAATGTGGAGGGTGCTTCTGAGTTGATAGCTCTGAGTTCCTTTTGCCTCTTGGTTGGGGTGAGAATCAAAGAGCCAGCAGTAATTTGGAAGGGCTTGTCTGGCATGGTAGAGCTATGGGCTTTCTCACTCAGATGCTGGACTTGTGGTTCAGGTAAGTCCATGCATTGCTTGAAGCCATATGTGGTGGTGAAAGAACATCGTCCACCTTGCTGCGTATGGTAACTGCATCTGAATGTTTATGCTTTATAGCTAAAACTTCAGTTGGGTCAGCTTGCTCCCGAGATGTAATTGCTTCGGGTAGGGAGCAAATTGTTACTTACGATTGCTTGGGACTCCAGATGAGAAAGCGAAGAAGAATTACATGTGAACTTTATCTTCTACTGCACACAAAGGTGTCAAAGGTGTTCTAGTTTTGTTCTTAAGTAAGTGGCAATTGGGTTGTTCCTTGTGCTTTTTCTTTTTGGCTTATAGTTTTAAACAATGAGCTCTCCTTCGGCTGATCCGTTCAGAGCAGTACTGTAAGCAGCGTGCTCAGCGGAGGGAGGAAGAGGGGTATGTGAGAGGGCTTGGGAGTGCACAGCTGGGAACTGGGAGTGCAGTGGGAAATAACAAATTAATTCTGACACTGTAAGTGAAGATTAAGCAGCAAAGAGTGTAGCTTCATCTGGCAGCCATTGTAGAAACAGCTTGGATGTTTCAGTAATCAATTTAAAGTTGAGCTTATCAGGCATGCAAAAAGCTCAGCTCTTCAAGGTGTGCGGCTATAGCTCGAAGCCATTGGAAGTCAAGAGAGATTATGGAAGTGTTGTGTAAAAATGCATTAATGAGATCTTTTCCATCCATTGGAGGAAGAGACAGAGCTGGCATAGGCAGGAGGAGATTTCTGTTGCTCGTGATCCTAAACTGTTGAGATAGGAGTAGAAGAGAAAGCTGTTATTTGTTCTCTGTAGCAAACTTAGGAACTACCTGAAGCTGAATTGCCTCTGACTTTACTGTCTCTGGTTCTCTAGTCACATGAAAACCTCTGTCATCTTTTCCCATCTAGCTGATCACAGTGGTTTGCAGTGGACTGACACAGCAGCCTGACCCCCCTTTCCCGCTCATCCTTGCCCAGATGTGCTCTGACTGGTGCATGCCACTCTCTCTGAAGTCATTGGGGCTGTGTTCACCTGGGCAGACCTGCATCAGATATAAATTTGCATAAGCTTTTTACTTCAGTGGGGCCAGAGTAATTTAGTGTGGTGTGTTTTGCAGTAATTCTACTTGGGCAAGGCAGCAGGCAATTGCCTGGGGAAGAACCGACTCCCTTAGGTACTACCTCTGCCTGGGGATATGCAGTGGCCAGGCTGAGCTGTCTGCTGCACTCCTTTGCCTGTAATTAAAGGCAGCAAATTAGTTAGATGCAGTGCTGAGAAATTAGTCTTTATAAGCCACTTAAGCAAAAACATCTTGTAAGAGTCATTTGTTCCATTTTAGAGCTCTGAGGTGTGTGATCCCTCTCTTGTCTGCAGTCCCTCTCTGATTTCCAGCCTGCTGATTACAAGGTCCTCTGTCCCTGCTGATTCCTCCAGCCTACGGCTGTGCTTTTTGGCACCTGGCAAAGGGCAGACTGGGCCCTGGCTGCTGCCAGCTGTCCCACAAGTGACTGCTGCAGCTGCTTTCTGTTTGGGCACACAGGGGGGTTGAGACCTGACCCAGAGACAGGAGTGGTCCTTTGAGATCCAAACCTCTGCTGTGGCTGGATGCAGTCATGGCATCAGTATGGTAGCTACTTGCCTGGGAGTTTTTTCAATGCTTATGCTTGTTTATTTTTTCTCTGTGGCAAAGAATAGTCTGATCCTTCTGCTAGGCAGGTAAATGCACGTTCAAAGGACACCTCTTACTGACAGAAGAGTGAAGAGCCAGCCAGTATCTCATCCCGTTGATTCACTGGAGAAGGAAAATGTCAGTGTTTACTTTGCCCTCTGGAAGCAATTTGGTGCAGTTGATATCATTCCATGTTCTGCTGTGGTTTTTTGTCCTAGTTCTTTCAGCAGATCAGTGTGCCACTCTGAGCCTTTCAAATACAGTAGGGCAGCAGAATACAGAGGCAAATGGAAGGAAATTCAGGTGAGGAAAAAAAACAAACCCAAAGAAGTTACCACCTTTCTCCAAATCTAAAGGGTTGGAAGAAGAAATGTTTGGGAAGGATGAAAATGCTGAATATAGTCTCAATGGCTAGAGGACAAGGAAAGCTGCATGCTTGCATGCTGAGTACGTGCTGGGGAATGGCCTACAAAGCAGGGCACAAAAGGTTCCTCAGAGCAGGAACATAAAATTAAGAGAAGGGGAAACTGCAGGCTGGAAGCATTTGAAATTGTCCTGGTGAGAAATCTTTGACAAGCTGTGGGAAATTTCCTCAAGGCAAGACTTTATATTGCTGGGTTGCTTAAAAAGTAAACTGGATGAAATGGTAAGAAATATGCTCTAATGACTCATCTTCTGTTGACTTAATGGATTAAAGACCTTTGATTGCCTTCAGTCTCTTAGGTTTACTGTTCTGTGAGCAACAGCTTCTAGTCATTAGGAATAACTCTGGGTGGAAGGAGTAGCGCTACTGGAAATACTAATTAACTTCCATTGGTTTGGTCATTTTCCATACCTCCTGGCTATAACAAATTTTGGTTCCTCACATTTTTTCATCCAAGGTTGCTGTGCTGCTGAACTTTCCAAATGGAACTGAACAGCCTGTGAGCAGGTAAAGAGGAAGGGCATGAAAGCTGTGTTTTAATATTATTGGTTCCTGGAGAAAGTTCCCATGAGTTGGTGGAAACTTCAGGGTGCTTAAGAGACCAGAACCTGTCCTGCACTGAGAGAACATCAAGGTGATTGAAAGCAAGATAAGAATACAGCTGAGTCTTGCATCTACCTGATTTCATCCCAGAAACAATGAAGAACCTCATTCTGCTGAAGATATATGGAGCACTGCTAATCTGCTGCTATACTCAGAATTCTGAGTGCTGAGAAAACTGTCTGGCTGTAGTTTCCTAGTCATCCTTCTCCCATTGCACATTCTCTGGTAAAGCAGCCTGGCAATAGTCAAAACTTTAAATACATTAGCCATGCCTTTGCATTTGAAGGATGAGCCATGCATATTTTATTTTCTTCTAAATCAGATTTGTAGACTGTTTCCAGATTATCTTTCTGCACCAAAATTTGACTTCTAAAAAATGGTGGCTTTTCTTTTTCAGTTTTAAATGGTGGATTTCTTAGAGCATTCAGTGCAGAGCTCCCCAATGAATAAAGGTGATCTTTGGACTTCATAACTTCTTTCCAGTGGCTTTGGGTCTGGCTCCTGTGAACTTCTGAGCATCACCAGTCCCTTTGACTGGTGGGTTTACATAGGCTGAGACTTGGTTAGAATTGGTCTGATTTTTTTCTGTCTAAATTTGGCTCAACCTCAGTCTTTTTCTTATTTTCCATGACTTCTTAAAGGGCTAATAGGTTTCTGTTTCCTAGGAATTGCAGATTGCACTTACTGCTTTTAACTTGGACAGCACAACCTTGGCAAATGCCAAGCTGCAGTTCTTATGACACCCCTTATGTTTTACCTTTAATTATTTCAGTGCTTGTGCTGTGTTTCGTATGGCTTAGTTGTAAAATTGCCAGAAGGAAAAGACAGTGGTGTAGGACCACTAATTTTCTGTCTATGGTTGAAGCTAAACTTAAGTTCATTGGTGTAAAGAGCACAAGTTTTATGCTGAAAAGAGATTTCAGCAAGCTTCATCCCTAACTTGTTCAGTGCAATGCAGGTTTTGTACATGTGAAGACTAGTGCCGGTCTTCGAGTCCTCTGAGACTCTAAGTAGTAGTGGGGTTTTGGGCTAGTGAAGACCAGTGATGGAGGCAGATGAAGTGAGCAAATGAGTGGTTTGTTTATGATTTTCTAGAATTTGATATTAAAATAACAATGCCTTCTGAAAACAATGGACTAGAGTCCCTTAAAGGGGAACAGTGCATAGTCCTGGCTGTGGGCAGAAATCAAGTCTTTATCTCCAAGTAACTGGGAGGGAAATTGAGGAATGAGATCCAGGTAAGGAATGAAAAAGATGTTAATCTGGAAAGGTTCAGCATTCACAGTTATTCAGTGCTCATATTGCCACAGGTTCAAACCAAACAGAAAGAAAGTCTTTGTCTTCCTGCTGGGGTCCCTGGGGCTGGGGACATGCATGCATGCACACACTTAATGGCACAAGGGGAAGGGCTACCCCTTGCCATCTCAGCTCCACCATTTTCCCCTGAGCAATCTGCTGAAGATTTAAGAGTTACAAGTCCTTCCAGCTCTATTCTCATGCTCACTTTCTCAGTGGCAAAATGACAGTTTCTCCACCTGATGTTCCATCAGTCAATGTGGCGCCAGCTGCGTGGCCTGCCAAGTGGTGAGCACATAATGGCAGTGGCCACATGGTGGCATCCAGCAGGGACCTTCCTCCTCCTCTGGGCTTCTGGCTCTCCCTCTTTAAAGTTATCTCACCATCTGACATCTCTGGGCTTGTGATAGCTTCATTTTTGCTTGATGCAGGGAGGACCTGGCATTGGTGATTTCCTCACAGTGTGGGTGGTGCAAGGGCTTCCTGCCACACGCCTTGGCTCTGCACAGCTTGGTTCAGTATGGTGTCAGTAAGGTGCAAGATGCTGCCACCACCCTACACCAATTAAAGGTGCTGCACAGTGTTCCAGCCAGGTGCAGGGTAAGCAGGACTGGGGGACATGGTGCTCTTGCATCCAAACCAACCACAAACTCCCAACTCTGAAGCCTCCCCATGCCCCCAGATCTTAGGTTTGAGCCTTGGGGCACTTATGGCTCTTGTAGGCTGGTGAAGGCTTTTGTCTTCCCAGATCACTCACCTTAAAGAAATAATAACCTAGCTGGTAGCTCTTAATTACTCAGCTTACCTGAGCAGTTCTGAGTGGGAATGGAGTCATTGTGAAGAGACTAAATCAGAACTGGAAGCCTTACTGGAAGTCAGTTCATTTTCTTAGAGTGGTTTGGTTTAGAATGGATCTTAAAGGTTATTAGTTCCAACCTCCCTACCAAGAGCAGGAACACCTCACACTAGATCAGGCTGCTCAGGTGTCCACACAACCTCTCCTGGAACACCTCTGAGGTAGAGGCATCCACAGCTCTGGGTCATGTGTTCCAGTGTCTCATTACTGTCAGGGAAGACTTTATTCCTTTTATGTAACCTAAATTACCCTCCTTTGGTTTGAAGCTTCCATCCTTTGTCCTGTGATTGCACTCCCTGCAATCTTTCCTGTAGGCCACCTGTACTGGAAGGTAACTTAACGTGTCCTCCTGGCTTTTGTGACTTGGTGCTCTCAGCAGCAGCTGAAGACTGATCATTACATGCTGAAGCTGCGCTCTGTTCCGACCTTGTCGATAGCTCCTGGGTTAGTTGCAGACTCTGCCTCACGAGCAATAGTATGTAGATGTAAGTAAATGGCTCTGACTGATCATCTGTTCTCGAGCTGCCATTTGGCAAACACGAGCCAGACTGCACTGTAAAGAGATGTAAATGACTTCAAGGGATGGAGATACTCACTTGTTCATGAACTTTTTGTAGAAGGCACATTAACTGCAACAGGATGCTGTGTTCTGCACTGCCTTACCTCTTAGCTTCGTTTCTGTTGTCGATTCCTAGTGTGGTCTTGGGAAAGCCACGTGGAACACAACAGGTGCTGGGTACTTTTGTCTTGCTAGAAAGATGTGGCAACAGGGTAAAAGTCAGGAGGCATCTTCTCTGTTGAAATTCTGCTTAGCAGGGAGCACAGTTAAATGCAGATATACAGCTCTTGTGACGGTGTGGTCCTACTGCCCCTGAATGTGGGTCACAGTTAATAGGAGTAGCAATCCTGGCTGTCAGTGATGCTTCTTTTGAACCTGTGCCATGTTTTCAAAAACATGAAGGCTGTTCTTTAGTGCCTCTGGTACTGTCTTGGCTCAGTTGGACATCGTGGCTCAGGGATTTAGCCCACCGGTAAACAGAGAGGTGCCGGTGCGTGTCTTTCTCACGTGGTGTGAGGATGTTCTCTGCTGTGCTGTCTCCCCACCCAGGGCTAAGTGGCAGGCTTTTTCCCAGCTGAGCTGAAATAGGAGAACATTGCTCAGGACTTCTTTATCAAGTAGGTCTTTTTGGTGCTAGTACTGGATGTTATGAAGCTCCTTGGTTTTGTTTCCTAATGCCCTTATAGATGGCTGTCCCAGTAAAAGAGCTGTGGTGAATTTGGAACACTCACTGTGCTTTTTGTGATCTTAAGTGTGCCTATTAAAGCAAGAAAAGGCCATATTGAAAATCAATTTTCACCTTGTAGGTCTTGAGCAATTTTGTAAGATGTAATAAGATGAGCAATCTGGTTCTGGCAGTGAAAAGAACAGATGCCAAGCTATAATTTCCCTTACCAGAAAACGCTGTGGAGTCACTCTGAGAAAGAAGAATCTGTGTTATTAATAGAAGACAGTTAAATCTTGGAGTCCTGAGAGCATGTACTTCATCTGGTCTCCGTCATATGAAGGGCAGGATGCAGAGACATATCCCAGACAGCCAGGAGAGAAATTACAAGATCTTGGAACATAAGAGGTTGCACATAACTTGACTGAGCAGTGGAAACCATTGCGTAAAACCTCCCATAACAATGGGGGCTTCTCTTTGTGACTGTAGAAGCTGCATTTTCTTCAGGTCTGCCCTTCAGAAGAGATGGCAGAGCAAAGCTGGCATTGCCCACTTGCACAGAAGTGATAGCTCCTTCGCTGCATCAGCTGAGCAGATCTGAGGAACAGGGCAAAAAGATATTATCTCCTAAGACTGCTGAAATGTGACAGTGTGAACATATCCCTTATCTCTAGAAATGTCCTGGGTCTGCCACCAACACCTCCTCCTCAAGTTTAGAACACCAAACAGCTTTTGGAACCACATGCCACCCCTGCCCAGTTTTTCTGCTATAGAGACGCACGTCACTTTTAAAGTAGGGGCAAACTCTTGCCAGAGTTTATTGCTTTTATAACCCTAGGCAAGCAAGCCCTAACTCACCTAAACATTCTTCAGCTTGTTCCCTCTTCTGGCCAACTCTGTCATCTCTCCTTATTAGAATTGGGTTAAGTACTGGATCACAACAAATGTTTTATTCTGGACACTGTGGCAGAGATAATGTTACATTCTCAGCGTCAGCAGATTCGTTATTCCCCATTAACTCATTGACTTATGTATTTTTCCATGCTTTCCTCTTAATGTATTTATCGAGTTGTCTTTGTTTCCTTAGCTGTAATTCATTTTATGCCTTAATCTTTCCGATTTATCCCTGTGAGCTTCTACTATTCCTCTACACTTTCTTAGTTACCTGTTGTTGTTCTTGCTTTCTGTGCAGTTGTTTTTTGATTGTGAAGGTGATCCTGATGGAACCATGCTGCTTTCAAGCTGTGTTCTCTTTCTTCTGTATGGAGACAGACTGCTCTTAAACTTTTGCTGAAGACCCTTTCAGCAGTATCAAATCTTCTCTACTCCTCTCTTCCTTCAGCTATCTTCCTAGGATATCGTGCCCCAAAGTTCTCAATGTCCTTATTCTCCTGATCTCTTTTCTCTTCCTCATTTGTCTCATGATCACTTCTATCTTTCAGGCCTTCAGCAGTTTCTCCTCCCTGGAATAAAATCTAAGTGCCCATCTACTTCCTAGAGCTTTCTTCTTTTAAAATAAAGACTTGTCATCATCATAAAGAACTTAGACACTCTGTCCTATGCTACTGTTTTGAGTAAGCAAAGTCCTTTAGGAAAGCTCAAATTTCTGCTATTTAGCCTGAAAATACTCACCCACTGCTTCTTTTATTATTCTCCTCTCCACTTTCTCTAGAACAGATCTGGAATAAAGGCTGACATTTCTTTTGTTTATGACCTTCAAGCAAGCACTGCTGTCATGAAATGCAGCATCCCTTCCCTTATTCTGTTGTTAGTCCCTTGAATATGTGTGTATAGAGGTTTTCTGTTTTTTTTTTCCTGTGTGGTTTTCTTTCTGATAAGTTTTAAGTATGGAGAAAGACTGAGTAAGTGAAAGCAGAACTAGGATTCTTTGTAATTTATTCCAGAAATTGCTTTTGCCTTCACAGTGAGCTCGAACTCCTGTGAAACATCTCTGCTCGTTATTCGTATCCAATACGAGAGCTGGTAAATTAGTGCTGGCCTACTGCAGCTTTGCTTTAAATACTCTTCCTCTTTGCTTAACATTCTGTATCAAAGGATGTGTTTACAGCACAGTCTGAGGCTTCTGACACTCCTAACAAGCGATGGGCTGAAAGGAAACGGCCTCGAGGTGTGCCAGGGAAGGTTCAGATTGAACATTAGGAAAGAGTTCTTCACTGAAATGGATATGAACCTCTGGAACAGGCTCTCCAGAGAAGTGGTGGACTTGCCATACCGGGGGGTATGTAAAAGATGTGTATATGTGGTGCTGAGGTTACAAGGATTGGGGTGGACTTGATGGTGCTGGGTTTGTGAATGGTTAGTCAGTGGTCTTGCAGGTCTTTTCCAACCTAAATGATCCTGATTCCACTTGCTTCTCTAGAGCAGAGCTATCTGGTCAGATAACTCTGGAACTAAGAGACTGTGTCAATTCTCATTTGTCTCTTGTCTGCACAGTATCTGCTCTCAGGAGTCCCCTGGTTTTTCGTGGGAATACTCAGTCTCTTTCCAAAAGGAAGTGTACTTGCAAGGTTAGCTGGTCGCAGGTGTAATCTAGTGCCACTGGTTTAGCAGCAGGGTCAGATAAAGGTGGATGTGAAAGGACATGATCATTTTCACTGGAACCAATTCGTAGTTAAATGAAGGAAACCATGCACATGCACAACAATAACAACTTTTATTGCACTTACAACCACCTGTATGTGCTATGTGTCTGTAAGTGTTATTCACCAACATAGGACCTCTTAGCCAGGTATTTTCCTGTGTAAGACCCAATATCATGCGGGTGACATCTGAAGTTTTTACCACTAGATCAGAAACATCTGCCACCCCCTTTTTTGGCAGCAGCAGTTAGTGATTGTTCTGGACCCCTGATATAAGATGGTGTGATGCACACCTTACTAATGAGTGCAAATGTATTAAAATAGGAGAGATAAGATGCTGAAAAACCTCCTGTCACCCCAATGCCTGAGGCTTGATACTGGCGTGGTTCTTCGTTTTTTAACTAATCAAATAGTGTTCAAAGTGTCTCTAGAGGTAGGAGGGGGTTCACAACACAGTTCAGACTTGGGTCTGGAAGCGTTACTTTCAGAGTTTTCAATTTCTGGCTCTCCTCCAGAGTTGCTTTGACTTGTAGAAGTCATGTGTCAGGAAGTGAGCAGGGGGAGAAGTCTTCCAGTCTCTGCTCCGAATAACAAAATGTACAGATCTGCCTGGTACCTAAAGTTTTCTTACGGTTTGAATATTTTGCGTATTTCATAACCTAAACCAAAGCGTAAAGCTATAAACACTCACTGTTCTGGTGCAGCTTATTCCACTGCCTTTAAAACAGAATCCCCTTTAATTCAGTCTTTTGTTCCTTTTGAACAATTTCAAAAGGAATCCTCTTTAATAAGTTGTGTGCTATGGTTTCTTACTGTCTAGTTGTGAGTCATACAGCCCTCAGAACGGGTTCCTTATGTAAGTGTTTTTGCTTTTGTTTCATTGGGGGGGAAAACATCACAGATGCACAGAGAAGCTTGAAATGATAAACTTTAACAGGTTAAAAAATGAGAGTAACTAGAAAATTTGGGCATATTATTTTTGATCACGTTACTGTTGAAAGCAAATTGGTTTTTAGTAGCTCTTAAGCTATGAGGAACTGGGAGGTGTGTTTGATTTGGCTATCGGTCACTGAAGTTTCCACTTGGAAAAGGCGTATCTAAATACCTCTTTCTTGTTTTTGGAGGCTGGACACTTTAAAGTTCCTTTAGTAATGTACAGAGCTGGAACAGAGCTAGTCCACAGAATTTGAATTTGGATAATTTGGGTTGCAAATGACCCTTGGGATTATCAAGTCCAACCATCAGCCCTACTCTACAAAGTTTACCTCTAAACCACAGTAGACTTGGGAAGAGGTATCAACTAAAGGAAAAAATTATCCTTCCAATGGATTCAGACATAAAGTGACCTTAGATTAGAGGAACAAGTGGCAGAACTGGAAAAACTTCCAGTGCAAGCAAGTTTATTGAGAGGCTTAAAGAACCTTGGTTTGTGTGTGCGGCTCTGTGCCACTTGCTGATTCACCTCTTCTGAGCATGATGAAATGGGACACAGTCAAGTCTTGTACCTGATTATCTGAGCATAATCCCGAGGCTGAAGTGTCCTCTATAAATGCTGACGGCAACAAATTCAAAACCTGCTCTCCACAACTGTAGCTGTTGTCAGTATTTCTTCTCGCTGGCAGCATTCTTGCTTGAAGTCTCATTCCCTTTGGCTGTGCTGTTCAACCATCTGTGCCCAGTAGAAAGAATTCTTTACATCTCACCGTATCTTTGTGGTCCTACCCCACTGACATGCTTTAGCCTCCAGCTCTGTCTCACCAGGACACCCTCAGGCTGAGGACTGCTTTGGTAGGTTGCACAGATGTTGAACTGAAGTGCAGTGTCTACGTACTGACCCTTCTCACAGTAGGATTAAACGGGGTCTTCATACTGCCTTTGTGCACCTGGTAATTCTGTAACCTGGACGTGAAAACAAGACCTGCTTTCATGCACACTCTGAAAAAGCAAGGTCAGTACTCGGCTCTAAAGGAAATAATTTGTAGCATTAACAGAGAATTATGAGCCAGGCCTGTATCCTTGCACCAAGGCAAGCCTGCCTTCCATGGGCAACCGGACAACCACCAGCTGTCCAGGGGTCTTTAACCTCCAGAGCTGACAGCATGAGGATGAAACCAGAAAAGCTTTCCTGTTAGAGCAGAGACATTAGAGGAGGCCTGTATAATTACTAACCATTAAATGAAGTATGCTCCTCCATCTTCAAATGCCCAGGCAAGTGTATAATTAGCTGATATATGCCAAATGAATGATTATCCAGCAGCAAAAACCAGAGGAGTGAAGGGAAGCTGCTCACCCTCCCTTTCCTCTGTTGGGAAGAGTGCTATGCAAACTGAAAAGTTTACTGAAAAGTTGGTTATTTGATGTTAAACGACACAATGATTACCTGGACCTTTGCAGCTGGCCCCAGGCTTTTTATTTTGTGAAAAGCAGGTGACATTTTGTAGCTTGGAGAATGGATGCTGCTTGTAATTTCAGTTATTTCTTGTGGACTTTCATGAGGGATCTGAAATAGATGCTGCTACTGAAGCTTCCTGGCAGTCAGTCTCTCTGCCCAGGGAGCTTAGCAGCCGGGGGATCTTTGTAGGACTGGAGATTAGGTCCAGATCTACAAGGTGGGAGGTTGGATTTTCAGCTGTGTTGTGCTGATACAGTGCTGATGATGTGAGGACTGTGCCAACATGCTGCCATAAACCTGTGTGGGACAGATCCTCAGTCACGTCACTGTGCCGGTTACTCCGTTGCAGCTGGTTTGTACTACCTGTCCCTGACTGATGGGCTAATAACGCAATTAATTTAATCATCTTCTGTTGCAGCCTAAAGTGTGCTAGATAATCTCACCATTGCTGTGATGTAGTAGTGTTTCCATGGATATATAAGATACCTTTTGATATGTCATCAATAAGTTGCTTGTGTGAGCCTCTTGTATCTTAACTACAGCATCTCTAAAACTAGTTTCCTCTAGATGCAGAAATGAAATAGAATCAGACATAAGGAGCTGACATTGGATTTTCTTCCAACTGACTCCCCCAATTCAAGAGTTATCGAATGAAAGAATATAGATAGAAGGATATTGATATGTCCCGAGTACTTCCAACCTCAACAGGTTTTATAACGTAGCTTTGTGCCTAATAACTGGAACCACACCTGGGATTTAGTGGTCAAGGACTGGGCTGAGTGTTGAATTGAATTGCATGTTTGTAGTGTGCTACTCAGTCTTTAGATGGCTCCAGCTGCTGAAAACTGTTTGGAAAGGGCACTTCATGGTCAACAAGAAAAAGTTTGAGCGTGAGTTTTGCTGAAGCCTCACTTGGTTACTTGAGTGGGTGATTTTAAATATTTTCTGAGGAAAAAAGTAAATAAATTTTGTGTACCATGGCAGCTAACAAGGGTGGGTAGTGATGCTTGTCGTTTCGACATCAGTTCTCCCATTTCTTCCTTTAGCAGTTCTTTTTTTAAATTTGGAAGCTTACAATTAAGTAAGGCTAAATATAACACTTCAGGTATTTATGTATTTATGAAGCTTGAACATAAAGTGATTTGTCATCACAGAATAGCAAAGACTCATTTTAAACATTAGATTAATTTATGCTCTAGAAGAAATAGCATTGATCTGCTGGAAGTGACTTATGAATTTGCCTCATTAATGAGTATGTACATAAGAATTATTTAATATGCATAAGCTTTTCCTCTCAAATAATCCCACAGCATTTTGCAGATGGATTTATTAACTACAGCCAGTGAAAAATAAAATACTGAACCACACACCTCGCTAGCACGCTTCTGCGCTCATGTAAACCTGACAGTGCCAAGTACGGCAGCAGCTCAAATAACAAGTCAAAATTGGAGGAAACTGAGGAGAACTGTGAATCAGAGGGTTAAAATCTGGGAGAGGAAGGTGCATGCCCTGCCTTTTTCAATCAGTGCACTACTGTTTTGGTTATTGGGATTATTGGTCTTGACTTTTAGCTCTCAATCAAAGGGCAATTCATTTCTCCTACTGAATAGTTGGTTTAGAAGCCGTTAAATTACCTTCAGAATCTCCAGTGTTGCTAGAAGCAGCTGTGATTGAAGTTAGTGGATGGTTTCTGGTTAGAATTGATCAGGTACATTTCTAGAAGATTCAAAAGGTTTCTGCTTTGAGAACTTGTGGGATATGTGTGGGAAGAATTGACAGTGTGACCTGGTGGAAGGAGGAGTGTGTAATAGGCAGGCAAGAAAGCTGTCCCTCTGCAAAACACTGCAGAATGTGTGTGTGACCAGAGCCTGGGAGATTCTAGGTCGGAGGCTTCAGCTGCCACAAATACCTCTGCTTCAGTGTCCCCTAGGCACAAGGTCCTTGGATGGACATGGTTTCCATGTCTCTGCTTCTCAGGCTATTTTCTATGTATGAAGAATTAAGCAATCACGATCACTATGCTAGTTCAGTAGCTGAAGCATTTACCTGCAAGAGAGACAACAAAGGTGCAGATCCAAAATGGATGCAGAATAAACATCTACACAGATTTCCCACGTTTCCCACCCCTGTGGACCTTAAAGTGTGTTCAGTTGCATGCTCATCCATGTCTGGGTACCAAGCAGAAACATCAGCTTTGTGAAGATAGTTTTCTTCTCAAAAAGTTTGAATTGACAATTTCTTGTAAAACAGAGATTTTTACTCAAAAATGGAACCCTGCTTAGCTTGCAGGATCCAATTCAAAGTATGTACTGACATGGCTGCAAGCACAACGCACACCGTGGAAAACCTTAAAGTGTACAAAAGAATATAAAATGAACTAATTTTCCTTTCAGTAGGCTTCCTGGAACACTTTAGTATGTAAAATACAGCATTGCTCGTAGTCATTTCTTAACCTCAAGGTGCCAGCTACTAACTTCTGGAGGCCTTTGGCGACACCACACAGCAGTGTTTGATAAGAAACACCTTCTTAAACTTTTAGTCCGGGCTCCTCCTGCTTCTCATTTAACTCTTAAAGATTAAATTCTATATATGAAATATTAAAANGAAGGAGAGAAATCCAAGGGCTGAGCTCACTGCTAATAGAGAAAAGGTAATGGGAGAAAGCTTCACACTAAAGCCCTTTACAACTTTTTGAACTGTGATCAATTAGATGGAGGAAAGTTGATCATACTCAAAAGTGACAAACTTTTCCTCTGTGATAGCACACAGTATGGAAGGAGCCATTTGGCATCCAGAGAGCAGGGAGAACAGAAATGAGACTGTAGTACACTGAATAATTTTGTAAATTAAGTCTAGTGTCCTGGGGTGGTTCAGAAGAGCAGTGTCCACCTTGTGTACACAGCACTGCAGTGAGATTGGGCTGGCTGCTCCTCTCCTGTCTCTTCTGCTCCTCAGGTAATTGTTCAGAGCCAACTCTCTCTGTTTATGTGGAGGAGTTAAGGATTGTACAAGGGAAGTTTCTAACGAATCTCTATGGCGGGGAGGAAAAAGCAAGAAATGTTTGTCACGAGCAAAAGAATCGTTCACTCTTACAGTATTTGATATCGGGTTTCCAATATTGATCAAATCTCAGAATGTCTATGAAACACTGAAGCTGTTCTGTAAAAGGGAGAGAGCATGGAGTAAGTGACTTTTGCAAGGTAGAATACACTGAATTTTGACAATTGCCTGCAGACAAAGCTCTTTTTTTTCAGTCTTCACTGCAAGTATAAGATATTAGGAATCTTACAGGAGCAACAGTTCTTTTAAAGGGTTCTGGTCTAGTGTTTAAATTCCAAAAGCTTTGGAAGATGACCAATTTGAGGGATGAGATTTTTAGCAATCTTAGGGAAAAATTAAGATCTAGATGGATTGGGTTAGATCACAGTGAGTCATTCCTGAGGGTGTAGAAATAGATTAAGCAAGGTCTTTTATTAACGGTATCTTCTGTAATATTTGGATTACTTCATTTCATACTGTGGCCCAGGATGTGAAAATATTGGAATATTTGGATCCTCTCAGTGACTTCTTTTTCCCCCCATGCTACAAGAAGGTCAGTACTAAAAGGCACGTTGCTGGAACACGTTGCGTTGAGATGTTAACCAGCTGACCTCTGCAGAAGACAATTTGTCAAATTTAAGTCTTAATTCTAAAAGCATCGAAAGAGATATTAAATGCCAATTTTTAATACACAAGCAGATATTGTGTATTATATCTGCTTGTGTATTATATTAATATAGAATTTAATATATCTATTATATATTAATATATAATCTAATATATTTAATATNGACCTCTGGTGTGAGGAAACCAGGCTGAGACCTCCAAGGTATTAGATTAATCTAAGCCAGAGCTGTGCTTAGGGAACACGAATCCATGCAAACGGTTCTTCTGGAGTCTAGGAAACTAGTTGCAGTGGTTTGTGCCCTCTGTTTGCTAACACAGCAGTTCACAGGGATGGTGCCTGACCTCCAGAGATGTACAGACAGGACAGAAAAACACGGCACCAATTGCTACTCAGACTCAAAGCTCCAGCTGCCGGAGGAGACTGCTCATCTTTGCATTGCAGCAGAAAGGAATTTGCATTGCAAGAAAAGCTCTGGGAAATGAAAAGTCTCAGTGGCTTCAAAAGATGAGCTCCTTATGGCAGTTTCAAAGTAAGTTGTCTTAGGCTATTTCATGGGTCCTCATCAGCACAAAGGTTCTGGAGAGAGATTTTTGCCTAAATGGCTGTCTCCCTTAGTCCTTTGGCTGCAAAAGTCTTGTAAGCGTCTCTTTGGGAGGCTTTCTGGAGACAAAGGAGGCTTTAAAATCTCCAAGAAAATGCAGAAATCTGTAAATGAAAGAATTACCAGAGACTTCAAAAAGCTCATGTAACCAGGCCCGAGAAATAGACTTCATAATGAGCTCCTCTCATGGCAACAATCCATCGTTTACTTATCTTCATGAACTTCTGAGGCTGGCTCTGGAGCTTGGTGAGAACCCATCTGGTGATTTCATCGCTTCTGAGAGACTGCGGTGACTTGTTTTGTGTTTTACTGGCTTTTGACTGCTGCTAATGGCCAGACAGCAGGGAGTTAAGAGCAGTGTGGTGAGAAGGGTGCGGAGGAAAGGTCTTTCACCCTGTTTTTCTGTTTGTCTTAATTAAAGCGTAAAGGGCAAGCAGGGTTTTTTCCCCATCTTCTGCACATGGAAAACAACTACTTGTATACATCAAAAACATTTCTTTTCCTTCATGGTCTTCTCTGTGTATTGATTTCATCAATGAGTAGTGCATGACATGTTTTTCTTTATAAGGGATTTTTGACATTTAGAGAGCTGGACAATGCACATGAAACACGTATGCTAGTTTATCCCTAGGTCTTTATCCATGAAGGACAGCTTCTACAAAGCAACTCACCCTTTCCATCTTTGCAAAGTATCTACAGGGACAGAAACGTGCTTTGTTTCCTATAATTGATGAGGCCCTATAGTGCCACTAGCTGCAAGGGAAATAATGAATTATATGGACAAAGCAAAGAAACCAAAGCTCAGCAAACACACCAACTGTAGTGAGGTCTTTTTTCTGAAGTGTTGACATCAAAAGAAGTGAAACACAGCCTCTGATGTCTTTTTTTAAAGATATAATGGTCTCTGCCTCTCTAACAGGCAGTTTGTTATTGGTCACCTTAGCTCTGTTTCCTTTGCTGCTGGTAATGAGAGGATGTGCCCCTGAAATATGTCTGGATGGAACAAGGCTGGAGGTTGAAATGAGTGTTTTAAGAAGGGTAATCAAGCATTTGTGCTGCATGCTGCTGTGTTTTCCCCACTGTACCAACTGGGAGCCAGAGACACTGCTTGACCAGAGCACAGGGGCTGGATTCTGCCCTTGCTCACTTACTGATCACGTTGCTGTATTGACTCTGTCACACTAACATGTTGCCCCCCTCTTTTTCCTCTTCTAATGTTGACTTGTTATTTTCTCAGGAGGATTCCAGAGGAACTTTTGGGCATCCTCTGTTTCACTTTCACTGTCTGGAGCTTGATGTTTTAGAATGGGCAAAACACTTAAAGAAGCTGCAAGAAATGCTGTATAGTTTGCTCGCTTGGGAACTGATGCTGGTGCAGTAATGGAGGCTGGATGTTTCTGCTCTGAAACGGCAGGTCAAAGCAGAACCTGATACAGCTCTTAGCAATATGAGGGCTGTAATGTTGCTGGCTGTAGGAAACTCTGCTGATGATGTTTGCCAGCTTGGCATAACTCGGTACAACTGGCTTTGTGAAGATGACTCGCTAAGCAAATTTACCTCAAGGCTGAAGTGCTAAATTCCAGTAGAATTCAAGTATCTCTCATTGGATGTCTTTGAAAGTCTTACCCTCAGTGACCACCTGGGTAACCTCCATTTCCATTGTTTTCTATTCTAGTCTAACTTTAAAAAATAAACTTGGCTGATGCTCAGTAGAAGTGAAGCATCCAGTTTCTTGACAGAGACATGATTGAGAATTTAAACACTTTCCTTGCAAGAGGGGAGGTGGAGGTGATGGCAAATACACTTTTCAATGTAGTAAACCTTTGTTAAACTCAATATGAAATACAGGTACTGGGGCAACTTAACTAGTCCAGTCCGAGTCTGTAGGTGTCGTGGGATGTTCACATGTTTCAAATCAGTCTATACCTGCCTAATTTGCATGGTGTTTAATAGTTATTTGAAAGGTTAAATATTATGTTAGGTGAAGAAAATGCTGGTGGCACTGAGCACTTGTCTGATACAATTCTGATCATCTGCAGTGGCTGTATAGAGCCTTTCTTTCACCATAGCACTCTGCTCCAAAGTTCCCTCTTTCTTTTGGCATACATGCTCACTTGTAGAACATCCCACTTGTGAACAGATACAGAGTCAGCCTAGTTTGAGTCATGACTACCCTAACTTTTGAAACCAGGGGCGTTCCCTTATTCCATACACAGGGAAGAAAGCTACTACATCAGTCTCCTGGAAAGTGGTGTGAGCATCTACAGACCAAAACAAGGTAGCAGTGGGACAGACAATCTCACACATAACAGTGTTTGAACCTTGGCATGTGCAACATGGATGTATTTCTAAGGCTTTGTTTAGGCAGCATGTAAAAATATTCTTTCTTTCCCCCCCATAATGTGCATTGTTTCGTCCATTTTTGTCACACACTGAGTAACACGTGGACCCCAGCAGAACACAGGACAGAGTTCTGTTGTCACATGAGCTGTGAAGGAGCCACAAGATTAAATTGTAGTGTTAGAGCTGTTGCTGGCTGTTGATTGTTTTTTGACAGCTTGCTGTGGAAATTAATACACTTGTTGATATGTTAAGCTCTTCATCCCTGCCTTCCCTCTCATCTTTGATGGGTTTGTCCCCTTATGGCTGCTGAAAGAATACTGTGAAACCAAGGTGTTCATTGTAGGAGGTAAATACTTGCCTTTTGCTGACCACCTGATGGGAGAAAGAAGTCTGGCTGGGATACCCTTGTTCTGTGTGCCCTGGTGCTTAAGGGGATTTCCTGTTGGATTTGAATGCCAGCAGTTACAGTTTAAAGTAGAAGGGTTGAAATCCTCTGTCACTGCTGGGGTGCTTATCATTTAGGGATTGGAATGGACCTTGAAAGATCCAGTCCAACCCCCCCACCACAGCAGAATCACCTAGACCAAGTCANCTCACCCCAGGATGCTGTTGGCCCTCTTTGCCATAAGAGCACACTGCTGGCTCATAGCCATCCTGCTGTCCACCAGGACCCCCAGGTCCATTTCTCCTAAACTACTATTATAGCAGGACTCTGGCCTGTGTGTAGGATTAAAATAGCCTTGGGATTTACAAAAGTCATATCCTAAATTGATGTGATTTTGAGAGTCACTGGGTCGATCTGATTTGTGACATAAGAATCCAGCCTGCTCTGTCATCTCGAGGATATTTCTAGCCTGGTGAGTGTTCAGAAGATGGCAAATTCATACAGAAGTCCATGGATGGCTTCACCAGAGCAAGTCATGTTCTAAAACCAAAACTGTCACCTCTTTAGCTGGCAGACCTGATGTACAGCACAATGACCCTGGTGCTCCTGCGAAGTGTCGCTCAATCTTCTGCTAAAGGCAACTGTTCACTCACTCTGCCGCGTAATTGCCCTATTTCAAGGCTAGAGCTACCTTCCCTTGGGACAGATTTCACCTTTGCTCAGCTGAGCATGTGTAGGAGTGATCCGCAGGAGCACATGGAAAGCAATTTAAAGCAGTGAATTCCCTGCTGCTTTTGGAAGATGTTAAATCGGGTAGTGCTGGAGCAGAGAGAGGGTATGATGCGAGAAATTCGCCCATTCTGAACAGGTTTCTGTTGTGAGCTGACGTGGCTATGGCCCTTCAATGCCAAATTCTTCCAGTATGAATTCTTCCACAAGGATTTTATTTTCTTTTAACGGGAGAGATTAAAAAGAACCCAACCCAACAGGCGTGGTAAAGGATGGGGATTTTGATGAACGTGCTCTGTGTCTGCAGTGTGGTTTTTCCTCTAGGTGCTTAGATCCATGATTAAAAAAAGAGAGATGTGGATACAGAGGACTAGTACTTGTCCTGCTTGTTTGGCACTGATTGATGAGAAGGCTATATCTGGCTGTTCTGTTTGGAGTGACAGAAATGGAGTCGCAGGAATCTCAGGTCATGAGACTGGTTTGAGTTAATAAATGAAAAAACTTACTGGTCAAATTTCTGCATGTCTATTCCCCAGTAAAAGTTTTAACTCTGCCCATGAGTAGCCCCCTTTTATTTGCCTTTGGATGGGCTGTGCTGATGCTTGACCTACAGAAATCAGTCTGATGGTATAGAAAATAAGGTCAAATGGAAGCATTCCTCAGGCACTGCTAAGACGAACTCTTTCCATGACTTGCAAACAGTTCAAAGTTTCTCATCAGTTGATGGTTTCAGCATTCCTCAGTTGTGGGGTGGTTTGTGCAGCTGAAGTTGGGCTTGTTCGTAGCCCTTCGCAATGCCCAGTGTACCCGACCTGGGTAAAACATGTTTTGTTTAAAAAATCTGTCTGCCTAGGCCTGTGTTTTGCTCTCTGCTGCATGTGCAGAAATACCCCTGTCGTAGTTTGAATTGGGCAGGCTTTAGCCTGAAGGACTGGGACTCACTACGGCAGCTTGTGATGTGCAGCTTGGAATTCCAAGCTGAAGTAACTGACTCTGTGTACCAGTGGGACTAGTCTGAAGCTTTCTGTTACCTGTCTAGTGCTGTGAGTCTTGTCTTGACTGTGTTTGGGGAAAAGAGGCACTGTTCCTAGAGCTGGGCACAGCAGCTACATTGCCTTTGGAATGTGCTGAATGGAGATCAAGTGGGAAGCTCAGAACCTCAGAGATAGCAGAGGAAGGTTTCACCCGGGATCGGCTGTTTTACTGAAATGGTAGGTGGAAGTCTGTCCTGTCTACAGCTCATGGAAGACAAGATACTAGAGCAGGGGATGTGCTTGGAGATCGTGGAGCAGGGAAGTGGCCCTTAAATGAACTGTTAGCACTGAGGAATGGATGCAGGGACTCAAATACGGACACCACACTTCCACAAGGGAAAGAATTGCTGGAGGTTTCTTCCCTTTGAGGGGATGGAGGTAGCAGCTTGGACCAGTTATGTGAAAACATGTGATTAACCTCTGTGTCTTTAGTGTTGGGTTTTTTTACATTGTGTAAATTAAATGTCTTGGTTTTTTTGCCTCATTGAGCCAGTCTTTCGTTTTGCCTGTGACTTTATAAGTGGTTTTGAACACTCCTGTTTTGTTTTATGCTTCAGCCCATTAGCATTTTGCTAAATTATTTGGTTAATCTCATCTTGGGCCTGACTGACAGGATTAGCTGATGGACAACCCTAAATAGCTTGGAAACAGGCATTTATGGAGGACCAGTTCTGCACTAGTTAGTGTTGTTTATCTGTGATCAGCAGGTAGCATTTTGTGTGTTGAGTATGCCCCGTGCTGCTTCTAGGAGGCTGCGGAAATCATCTGCTGGGTTTTGTTTGATTTGCTTTACATAACATTCCCAGGCAATTTAACACTTATTAAACCAATAAAGTTCTGTGCAAATAAAATACTATAAATTCCCCCCAAATTTAATAGAAGAGAATCATCTTCAGATGTTTAATTTTACATTTTGCTAGCTGATAGCACTTATTATAGATGTCTGTCTGCTCTAAAATTGGACAGAAATATATTGTCTTATTTTTAGTCACACTTTGTTTCTATTTGTACACAGTTAATAAACAATTTGTTTTAATGAAATGGTTATTAAAATGCCATCTCACTCCTCCTCTCCAGAGGTGTGTAGCCAGCTGTAACACACAATGTTCACGTTCCTAATAGGCTTGTGCTGTCCATGGCTCAGCTAAGCTGCACTGGTGGTTAAAGCCCACAGCAAAGTTACCTGATAAAATCTGACTACTGTTCTCTAACCTATTGTTAGCCTTTGGTTTATGCCATAACCTTCCCCACCTTCATTTCAGAGATGATCGTACTAATTAACCCTTTATTAAGAAAATGTTAATTGACAACTAAGGATTAATATAATACTTTGTATATGGACCACTTAAGATCACTCAATATTTGTTATTTTAATGAATTTTATGTTTGCCGTGCACACTTTGCCCTGTGTACTCTGTTAACATTTTGGGCCCGGCCATCCACCCAGTGTTCCACCCAGCAGAGTTCATGCCTGTCCAAGCCACGGGCAGCCAGCTTACTCATGAGGCTGTTGTGGGGGCCAGTGTCAAAGGCTTTACTGAAGTCCAGGTAGACTGTATTGACAGGCTGTCCCTCATCCCCTAAGCAGGTCACCTTATCACAGAATGAGATCAGGTTTGTCAAGCAGGATCTGCCTCTCCTGAACCCATGCTGGCTGGGCCTGATCACCTGGTTGACCTTTAATTTCTTGATGATTGCAATGGCAGATGACACAGACTTCTCTTTTGGGGTAAAAGAGGTGTTTATTGTTCTGCATACAGCTTTTTTTCTATCATGCTGTGCCTGCAAGGTGAGTTAGCTAGCAAGCCACGTACTTACATATTTCACACTCCTTTTCCACTACGTCCCTGGTGTCAGCAGTTCCCACATTCTGTTCTTTGTTCTGTCTTATCCTGTTGTCACCTTTTCCTTCATCTTGTTACCATGACATCTGGTTCTTCTCACCAGCTAGCAGCATTCCTTAGCTGAGATGTTTAACCATGAGCATCCAGCTCATGAAGTAGGTTCATAACCATTTCCTCCTGGATTATGAGGGATCTATTCTGTTTCACATCCCTGTCTTCCGGCTCATGGGACTGTGCACCCAGGGAATTGCTAGTCTTACTACTAAAGACTGAGGCAAAGAAGGTATTAAGCACCTTAGCCTTATCATGATCATTGGTCACAGTGTTCTGCTCTGCATCCAACATGTTGAGATAATCCCTATCTCTCTTTTTACTGTTAATGTACTTAAAACCTTTTTTTGGTATCCTTCATGACAGTGGCAAATTTTAGTTGTAGTTGACCTTTGGCCTTCATAATTTTCTCCCTTCATAACTTCACTATGTGTTTGTAATCCTCATAAGTTGCCTGCACCCCCTTCCAGAAAGTATGAGTTCTCCTTTTACTCCAGAGTTGAAGCCAAAGCTCTCTGTTCAGCCAGGTTGGTCTCCTACACCAAGATGTTCTGGGAAGCTTAGGTTAGACATCAGGAAAAACTTCTTTATGGAAAACTTCATCGGGTATTGGAACAGGCTGCCCAGGAAGAAGGTTGCATCACTGTCCCTGGATGTGTTTAGAAGTTGTGTAGACATGGAGTTTAAGGACATGATTTAGCAGTGGGCTTCATAAAGTTAGGTTAACAGTTGGATTCTTTCTTTCAAGCCTAAACAATTCTGTGATTCTATGTGTTGTAGCACTGCTTTAACTCAAGAGATAATAAACAGGCTAGCTCTCCACACTGTTTGAAAGGTCCCTTTTCTGCCAGAGCAGACTTTTATTGTGCAGCTCTGGTTATCCTGCTCCAGAGGCATCCACACTCATCAGTTAGACTGACTCCTCTACCCTTCCAGTCATGCACCAGACTGTAGTCATAAAATCGTTAGGGATTGGAAGGGACCTCAAAAGACCATCCAGTCCAATCTCCCTGCCACAGCGGGATCACCTACACCAAGTTGCACAAGAACGCATCCAGGCGGGTCTTAAATGTCTCCAGTGAAGGAAACTCCACAACTCCCCTGGGCAGCCTTGTCCCAGTGCTGTAACCCTCGCTGTGAGGAAGTTCCTTCTCATATTTATGAGTTTGCTTTTGTAAGTAGTACTGCTGAAAATGCACATGGGGAAAGCTAGAAGTCAGGGGTGGCTTAATGAAAATGTGTTACACACATGATAAACTTTCCCTTAAACTATAACAAAGCCCCCATCTTTATGTAAGTACTGGGTTGTTTCAACTAAGACTGAGACAACAGGAGCACTGGCTTTGGTGGTATTTATAGCCCATCTTCAGTGTTTAGTGGATACAATGACAGTGAGGTCCAGCCTCTTCCAAAGACCTGACTCTGCTAATCTTTTAAGAGAGGCTTGTACTTCAGTGGCAGATGTCATCATAAGAATTAATCCTTAAATGGTCACTTTACAACTGACACCCAAAATGGACCAGGCTGTGCACATAATCAAATAATGGGTTTTGAAAGGAGTTTAAAATAAAAAACAAATGACTGACTTGTACTTGAGGTTCTCACACAGGGAAAGAGACTTCTTACTTGTCTTACTCTGAGAACTAATCCAAATTTTTGTTTGATTGAGGCATGGAATAAGCTTATGTTAACTACTTGATATTTATTTAATCTTTTCCTCCTCATCTGTATTAACTTAATGAGGACCATGTCTCTCCATTTCATCCACTGTCAATCAGGTGTTAACCTGTTAATGGGAAGCATTTTACCATTTTCTTCTGGTATGTGGAAGAATAAGCAACCTGGTTTGTGGCTTCTGATTACTTCAAATTTCCTATAGCAGGCTTTTCCCTCAGCCAATTTTTTATGGTTTATCTATATGAATTCTTTATTGTTAAATTGTTTTTAATGGGACTTCTCTTATTAGTGTCACTGAGAATTGGTCTGTTTTACCCTCAGTTAGGGGTAGCACCTATTTTAAAAAACAAACCAAATCATCCAAGCGGAAGAAAAGCAACATGTTCCTACTCAAAATGCTATGACAGTTGGTTGACTAGTCTTGCTTGGCATGTAGAGTCCTTCTGCTTGCCACAGTCTGTACTCTGCCTAGAAATAACAATCCCATGTTGCTCCCTGATTTGGCTCTGTGGCTCTACTTGGGAAGGTACTGCTGGGGGATCTGATACCACGCTGGAGCTGGGAACACGATAATTCTAGGTGAAACAGCTCTTATTCCCAACTCTTGGTGGGCCTGGTCTTTGCTGCCAGGCCATGTGCTAATGATATTCTGAACTTGCCATCGCCTCTAGGATTGGTTAATAAATATAGAACTTTCTGCTTGTTGTCCTTTAGGTAGAATGGAAATTGATTGTGGGGAAAGAAGCTACCGAGTATCCTGTAACCTAGCAAGAAATGAGGCAAGTCTATACGCATGTGGAAGTTCCTTCACAGTGTGTACTGGTGGAGTGACTGTGCTCTCAGTACGGTGTGCTCCTGGAGCGGCTGTAGCAACAGTGCACTTGCACAAAGCAGAAATCCTCTTTGCTCAGTAACGCCCTGTTTGCTCTAAAGGTTTATGTTAAATCAGGTTATGGAACTGGAGAACTCTCTTCTCCTCAGCTGTAGACACCGCAACACAGATGGATCTGTTAGGCAAGCCAGCTGCAACAATACGACACTAAGGAAATCAATGCAACCTTGATGTGCACATGGCCTGGGCAGCTGATATTGATTCACTGCTGATGTGCTGCTGCATAATCCATGCTTATTCGGATCTAGTGGTTTCCAGATGTAATTGATTTTGTGTTTGTAAGAAAGCAGCAGTATAAATTACATGAAAACTGTTTCTTGAAAGCAAAAATGTTTTGGACAATGGAGGGTAATTCAGCAGCAAATTGGCAGACTGCTAACACTAACTGAAGAGCAAGTGGCTGAACAGTCAAATCCAGTTGCTTCCAGTCATGGCAAGCATCTTATCATTCTTGGGGAGCACATAGCTGTGAAAGACACACTCTTCCTTCCCACCACATTTCCACAAAGACTTCAGTTCACTGTCAGGCACTTTCAGTACCAAATATGCATTTTATTGAAATGGTAATGCACCACAGAAAGCAGAGACCTCAAGGGCTTTACTAAAATTGAATGTCCCTGCAAAAGCCAGGAATTGAAAAAGTTCAAACAACAGAAATAGGGTGGCCAGCAGCACTAGGGATGTAATTCTCCCCCTGTACTCAGCACTGGTGAGTACCTTGAGTACTGGGGGCAGTTCTGGGCTGTTCAGTTCGAGAAAGATATTGAAGTGCTGGAGCAGTCTAGAGGAGAGCAATGAGGCTGGTGAAGGAACTAGAAGGAAAGACTGATGAGGAGAGGCTGTATGAGCTGGGGTTGTTTAGCCTAAGGGAGACCTTTTCACTCTGCACAACTATCTGAAGAGAGGTTGTAGACTAGGTGGGTATCTGGCTCTTCTCCCAGGCAGCTAGTGAGAGGACATGGCCTGATGCTGCACCAGGGGAGGTTTAGGTTAGATGTTAGGAAGCACTTCCTCAATGAAAGGGTGATCAGACACTGGAACAGGATGCCCAGGAAAGTAGTGGAGTCCCCATAGAATCATGAGGAATTGAAAGGGACCTTGAAAGATCATCTAGTCCAATTCCCCTGCCACAACAGGATCACCAAGATCAAGTCGCACAGGAACACATCCAGGTGGGTCTTAAACATCTCCAGAGAAGGAGACTCCACAACCACCCTGGGCAGCCTGTTCCAGTGCTCTGTCACCCTCATGGTGAAGAAGTTAATTCTCATATTTATATGGAACCTCCTATGTTCCAGCTTAGACCCATTTCCCCTCATCCTATCACTGGATGACATTGAGGGGAGCCTAGCTCCATGCTCCTGACACCCACCCCTAACATATTTATAAACATGAATGGGGTCACCCCTCAGTCTCCTCTCCTCCAAGCTAAAGAGACCCAGCTCCCTCAGCCTCTCCTCATAATGGACGTGCACCCCTGTAGGTGTTTAAGAAAAGGCTGGACATGGCACTTAGTGCCAGGGTCTAGGTGATTGTGGTGATGCTAGGTCATAGGCTGAACTTGATGATCTTAGAGGTCTTTTCCAACCTCAATAATTCTGTGATTATCTCAGCCTGAAGTAATGACAACGGCAGTGTCCTGGATCTGGTTTTTTGGGGGGACAACAGTGAAATTTGNGCTTTCTCAGGTCAAGCCCTAGCCAGAACATTCTCTAACTATGAAACCCTTTAAAGCAAATAGGAACGCAAACGTTATTTCCAGATTTTAGAAAATTAATTCAAAATGGGTTTTTATTTGTGAAATATTTAAATATTTGCTCACAGTCATAGAAATACAAGCAAAATCATACAAACATTAGAGATTGGAAGGGACCTTGAAAGATCATCCAGTCCAATCCTCCTGCCACAGCAGGATCACCTAGACCCAGTCATGCAGGAACACATCCAGGTGGGTTTTAAATGTCTCCAGTGAAGGAGACCCCACAACCACCCTGGGCAGCCTGTTCAGTGCTCTGTCACCCTCACTGTGAAGAAGTTCCTTCTGATATTTATATGGAACCTCCTATATTCCAGCTTACACCCATTGTTCCTTGTCCTATCACTAGATGACATTGAGAAGAGCCTGCATGAACCTCTTATAAACTAGCACAGGAAATGGTGGTTGAGGTGCAACTGCAGTTTTACATAACTCACATAGGTAACTGTAAATTATTTTACATAAGGATTACTTACAGACCAACACTTCTTTATGACAATTCCATAATGATCACATAGGAAAGAAATAAGTGTTTGTGTATACATGTATTTAACATTATTGTAAGAAATAGTCTACTGAAACTAGACCAGGGCTCTGCTTCCACTGAGCTTTTCTTTGCTCTTCTGTCATCCTATTTATCTTTACGTTCCCCCTGCCCCTTTGACCAAGACTGTACTTTGTGTGTTTTTTGAGATGGGAAAAATGTATTTATTTCAGTGATGTCAGCAAATGAAGGTATTTTGTGTTCAGGAAAATAACCTCAAAACACTGCCTGTCTGAACCCCTTTGCTAAAGTTTCTTTTAGACCTGACTGGGTATTTCCACCTGCTTGTTTGGTTGCTACCTAAGTGCAGACACAAATGTTTATTGGCTGTCATCCTGGTGCTAGGGCTGGAGTTGTGGTCCCAAGGAAGGCAAAGCTGGGACATTTTCCACCCAGGTATGTGTGAACACATCTGCATCTGAGAGACGAGGCTGTGCTGGAGCTCTGCAAGGAGCAGCACTGGAGGAGCCAGATACATTAACAGCCCAAATGAGTGAAACCACGGTGTGCCAAAGCTACTTATCTGTTGCTTATGACTACGGCACTGCTTCTGTCTAATCAGCCAGAAAACTATCTTGGGAAGCCCTATTTTTCTTCTCTTGAGAAGAAAAATCCTATTTACAGCCAGT
This sequence comes from Rhinopomastus cyanomelas, assembly GCA_013400115.1. Lineage (NCBI taxonomy): Eukaryota > Metazoa > Chordata > Aves > Bucerotiformes > Rhinopomastidae > Rhinopomastus > Rhinopomastus cyanomelas. Next base: position 957,515 of record VXBP01008204.1, read on the forward strand.
GATGCAGAAAGATGGAACAGATTCTGGAAAAAAATATCCTTTGAAAATTTTCTTGAAGAGAGGGTGCAGAAGAGGCTGTGGAATGAACTTACGAGGTTTGATTAGGTATGTGACACAAGAAGAGCAGAAAGCTAAGAAGTCTTTAAAGATGTGTACCTGAAGATCAATTTCTGAGGATGATGTTACACAGAGGCCAGAAATGTAATGAATTTGGGTCCTTCAGCAGGTGCTGCTGAGAATCTGGTGACTCTTCAATAATGTTTGTCCACGTAAAGGTGCCACAGGGCTTCATGTCTATTCCTGGAACAAATGCAGGGATTCTGTGCGTGATGGGGCCAATGAGTTCCCCAAAGCATTATGGAAGGGCATTTCCAGCTTTGGCTGCTTTCAGTCATGGACAGAAGGCTTTGGGATGCAGGCAGCAGCACTGTGTGCAGCTGTTGTGAGTCAGTTCTCAATTGCCTGCTGCCCAAGGAGGTAGGTCAGCATCGAGTAGTTCATCTATCTGTAGTGTGGCTGGAAGGTGGCTGGGTTACTGGAAGCACAGGTCAGCATCCAGACAGTGTGGAGAACGCTGCGCTTATCCTCACATGGCTCCAGGAGAGCCTCACTTTCCCAACAGCTGCAGCACACTGCTGCACATCTACCTTATGCTCATGCTGGTGTTTCTAGGTGTGAGGAAAGAGTAGGAAGGGGCTGGTGAGCAGTACCAGACATTAATCCTCAGCTTTGAGTCTCTGCAAGCAAGAATTTTCATGTTAAACAGAGTTCCAGTGTTTTAGGTTCAGGTCTGTGGTCCCTGCTTCCATTAAAGGGGGTGTTATGAGGACTGCATCAAAACAAGGTGGTTAGTGAGGATGTGTTGCAGTCGTATGACCTGCAGCCAAAGCAATTTTCCTAGGTCTTTTGGTTTGAAAGTGTGTAGTTGCAGTTCCTTGAGCAGGAGGCAGCATCTGGCTGCCTATAACCATGCAGCTGCAATAGAGTTGTTACTGCTGTCGAGGTTAGAGGCTTGAGCAGAGTTCTGTGATGTGTCTGGGATGGTGAAAGGCTGGGAATTCACTGTGTGCCCCTCTTGCTGTGCAGGCTCTCATGCAGTCTGCAGAGCTGCTGCTGTGCCTGCTGAATTACTTGCATGAGAGCCACGTGTGGGCAGTTCTCCAGGATTATGCTTCTGACTTCAAAGAGGGTGGCTGCTGGAACAGTTGCTCCTTTAATGCCTACTACCATGCTTTGTCTTCAGTCTGCCAAAGGCAGCGATGATGCAGAGTTAATTGACTTCTTTTATCCAGACTGCAGCAGCTCACGCAGCCTGTCGGGTTCGCAGTCACACTCTGGCCTGCTGCATTAACTTTTCTGCAGATCTCCTTTGACTGCATGAATGTCTTGTCTTGTGCACCTACTCCTGGGAGCAAGGGGCAGTCCAGCTGTTCTTCTCTCACTGCCTGTGTTGGCTTATAGTTAACATTCTCAATGCTTTTAAAATACAAGTAAAATGTGACTCCAGGGCCCTCTGGGAATACATGTCTGATTTAATTTTTGTAGGTTTTATCTTTGTCATTGATCCCTTTCCATTTACTTTAGTCAAAAGTGAGGAAGTGATGCGTGACTGATGTTTGAAGGGGTCAGCAGTTAAGCTGTGATTCTTACAGAAGTCCTGGAAATGGGTTCTCTTTGCTTTTATGCAGCCAAGATTGTTACTCTGGGGAGAACCCTCTTCAAGGCGCTGAATTCACTTTTTTGGTCTTATATCTGTTCTGTTTCAACCCTCCTCGGAGAGTGAACTGGACATAAGGGATGTATCCTGTGAGGTCAAACCTATTGGTTTGGCCTCCACAGTAAGAACTGCTCAACTCAAGTTGCAAGAAAGTGATGGTAAATGATTCCTGTAGGGGGTTTACTTTAAAAGTGTTTGAAATTGATTCAGAGCTGGCTTGAAATAGAACATAGAAGAGGAAAATAGCTGACATTTAGTTTTATTTGATTAAGGGTCTTCAGATCATCATGACATAGTAAATGGGCCTATAATGAAGTGGTGAACACTGATTGAACTGAGAAAGCTCACAGAATCACAGAATGTTAGGGATTGGAAGGGGACCTCAAAAGATCATCCAGTCCAATCTCCCCACCTGATCAGGATCACCTAGATCAAGTTGCACAGGAACATATCCAGGCAGGTTTTAAATGTCCCCAGAGAAGGAGACTCCACAACCACCCTGGCCAGCCCCTTCCAGTGCTCTGTCATCCTCACTATGAAGAAGTTCCTTCTGATATGTGTGGAACCTCCTATGTTCCAGCTTACATCCAATGCCCCTTGTCCTACCACTGAGTGACACTGAGAAGTGCCTAGCTCCATCCTCCTGACACCCACCCCTCACATATTTATAAACATTAATGAGGTCACCTTTTTTCCACGCTAAAGAGACCCACATCCCTCAGCCTCTCCTCATAAGGGTGGTGTTCCACTTCCTTCATCATGTATGGCTCTGTGATAGACTCTCTCCAGCAGTTCTGTGTCCCCCTTTAACAGAAGTGCCCAGAACTGGACACAATACTCCAGATGTGGTCTCATGAGGCAGAGTAGAGGGGGAGAAGAATCTCTCTTGAGCTATTAACCACACTCTTGATCCACCCCAGGATGCCGTTGGCTTTCTTGGCCACAAGAGCACATTGCTGGGTCATGGTCATCCTGCTGTTCACCAGCACCCCCAGGTCCCTTTCTCCTGCACTGCTCTCCAACAGCTCCGTCCCCAACTTAGACTGGTACCTGGGGTTGTTCTTGTCCAGATGCCAGACTCCACACTTACCCTTGTTATACTTCTTTAAATTTCTCTCTGCCCAGCTCTCCAGCCTGTCCAGGTCTCACTGAATGGCAGCACAGTCTTCAGGGGTGTCGGTGACACCACCCAGCTTTGTGTCATCAGCAAACTTGCTGACAGTGCACGCCGATCCCTCATCCAAGTCATCAATGAATAGATTGAACAGGACTGGTCCCTGTCCTTAGTTGTTAGTGACACCCTAGTATTGCTTGTAGTCACCCTGTTTCTTTTTACATAATTGTAGCTTCAGCTGATGAAAGACCCTGCAATTTGTGGAATTGGTGGTAAAAAAGCATCTTTATGGTGCAGGCTGAAAAGGAAATGAAAGTTTTCCTGGAAGCTTTCAGGAAATATTGTGCTATATTATGCTATCTACAACTATTGCCCTTCTTACACACTTCCTGCTTCAGAGAATGGAGATACAACTAACTGTGCCAGGTTACAACTGATAACAAATTCTAGGTTTGTTGTTTTGGTTAATCTGGTACCGCACTGTCTGGATAATATTTTGCATAAACCCATAATTTCAAATCTAGGAAATGCAAATGCCAGACTTTTGAGCATCATAGAGTGAAGTAGGTATATGTAGCTGGTTTGCCATGTTCCTGAGGCCCAAGTCTAAAAGCAAATCTGCCCTTGGCAGAAAAGCATCTAGGCATGTTAGTTTTATGGCTTTAGGTGGAACAGGTGGCTCCACTCTTCCCTACTAATAAAGACAACCATAGACTGAGAAGTGCAATTGTGGGATAGAGGACCATCTCCAATGCCTTTGTTCTAGTTTGTGTGTGGGGTTCTGCCACCTGGATGTGTTCTTCCTGCCATCCCTTTGTACAGAATGGGGTGAGCAGCCTCCAATACAATATGCCCCCCCAAAAATTGTGCTGTTGTAACATGCTTGTCACCATCGCACCTCGTTCACAGCAGGGAGCTGACCCAGCTGCCACCCCACATGGCTGGGATGCGTCACCAACTGAACGATTTTCAAGTGCAGTGGAAGTCAGAAGTGGAGGGGAGAGGAGTTGGGCTTTGAAAGGATGTTGGGAAGCATTGATGTTTCAATAATCAGAGGCTTTTTGTTAAAGAAATACACAACTTAGGTATAATATGGTTATCTGAGCACACTGTGACCAATTATTTTACATTTAAGGGGAGGCTGGTGTGGTAGTTAGATTTTTTTTGCATGACTTGAGCAATCTGAGTTCAACTCTGTTACACAGTAAATGTCTTCAAAATCACTTATCCAGCTCTAAAACAATGTTGAAAATAACTCTCCTCTTCATGAGACCATAGGAAGACTTCAGTCAGTCTATAGACATTGTTGTCATGGAGTAGATCTGACTGAAGGACCTCCTGTGATGCATATTTGTGAAGCTTTTACAGCTCTTTTGATGGCTAAAGCTATGAAAGAGCAGAACTTTATTTTAGTTATTCTGGGGGACAAAATACATTCACTACCTGTGGTGACATAGTTTGGACTAAAAGTAAAGCTATTGTGTTTAGATGGTACATAGACAAACAAGTCTCGGGGCTCATGTGAAACCTAATGCAAGGAGGCAGCTTGTTTTGAAAGGACAGGCTGCTTGACAGTGTAAAACACATGTTGAAACCTACACGGTTTGGGTTTTTGTGTAGATATGCTTTTTAAGTATGGGAATTTTTCAGTCCTGTGGATAAACCTTGTTTTTATTCTTCGTAGCAATTGGCAGCTTCATGAACAGCTAAAGCAGAAACAACTCTGGTGCAATCTATCACAGACTTCCTTTGCAGCTATGGGAAGTCATTTAGACACAGTTGAGCCTTGGTTCATGTGTAAACCGGGTAAAATATCCTTATCTTGCCTCACAGTGGTCTCAAGCCCTACTTTGCATTTATTCTATTCTCTTTTTCTTGTTTTTCTCAAGGACCATTTAAGTGCCATCCTGCTCTCTGGGACACTAGAGAGCCTCATTTGGGGGTAGCCTAAACCAGATTTCCCTGGTTCTTCAGAGACATTACAGGAACATTTGTTGGTGTTAGACATGAAGTCCTGACCAGAGTCCATGTTTAGTGTAGTCCCAGCCTGTCTAGTAGGAAATAATCTTTGCACGTTCAGTAGGGCGTGCTCGTGTCTGTTCTGTGTGTCTGTTGGTGCTGTTCAAACAACTGACACTCTTCACCCTAGAGGAGCTGCTTGCTATAATTGGTAAATCTTTCCTTACGGTACACTAGAGCGTGGCATTTAAGTGATTCCTTCTGGGAGAAGGAAACATGTAAAAGGATGAAAGCATATTCTGTTTAGATGAGAAGTGTCTAAATATGTTCTTCCTTTGGTAGAGCTGTATCCCATATTCAGTGCTTAATGAACAGATGACAATGATAAATGTTTGAAGAGTGTTGTTACTGAACAAATATTTCAAGGCAGCAGGTGGAAATATGGGTTCAGTTAGTGTTTAGAGGTTTGGAAACATGAAAGCAAAGGTATGGAATGAATAGTCTTTGTCAGGACATCCGGGTCTGTGCTGTCAAAGGCTTTAACTGTTTCATGAACTGATAAAACACTCGAAAACAAGCCAGGAATTACTGCTACCAAAAAGTTTTTCTGTAGTCCAACACTCGTGGTTAGAAGTTTATTTATATTTCAGCTTAAATGTCAGTGTGTGTTGGTTTGTTCCTTGGTGTTAATCACCAAGAGTTGCATGGAAAACAATCTTTTCCCTTTACCCTTTTGATTTTCTAAACAGGGGTCTGGTGATGCAATAGATTTTTCTCCTCCTGATCATATTGTTAGCCCTACTTCTTACTATTTCTGGGCTTAGTAGTGAATTGTTGTGACTACACGAGATAGGAACCGTCTGCTTTACCCCCAGGAAGTGTTCTTGTAATGGTTTAACAGCTTTCTCTCTTACTAGTAAGAGTTAAAAGGAGGGTTTTTTTCCCTACTCTTGCAGTGGATGTGGTCTATCTTGACTTGAGTAAGACATTTGGCACAGTCTCACACAGCATCCTCTCAGCCAAACTGACACAGTGTGGACTGGATGATAGGGTAGTGAGGTGGAGTCCCCATAGAATCATTAGGGATTCATCCACTGCTCTACCATCATTTATCCAACTGGTTATGCCCTCATAAAAGGCTATCAGTTGGTTAAGCATGACTTCCCCTTGGTGAAGCCATGCTGACTGTCCCTAATGACCCTCCAGTCCTTCATATGCCTAGAGACAGCATCTAGGATAAATTGTTCCATCACCTTTCCTGGAATGGAGGTGAGGCTGATCGGTCTATAGTTACCTGGGTCCTCCTTCTTATCCTTTTTGAAGATCGGAGTGATCCGGTGACAAGAGAGACCACTTCATACACGATGGCAAATTCGATGACACCAGGGAAGCCTTCTGTGTGCTAAAAGAGTTAGAGATGGAGGTGAATATCTGAGAAGAGACATGAGCTGTCCAACATGATGAACATACTGAGTTCATGCACTGAGTTCCCCTGCAGGCATCCCAGCAGCAGAGCAGCACAGTTGAGTTCTGGGAAGCGACCTCTGCCAGCCTGGTTGTTCTAGTTTTTCTTTTGCATTTTTCTTTGAAAGTGAAGTGTAAGAGTCTTCATCGTCGTGTCCCGTCAATCCATGCATTAATCTGACAAGGTGGGACCAGCCAAACAGGAATGTCAGTTTATACTTTTTTGCATGCAAGAATTCTATTTGGTTGCTCCTGATGCCATGGTGTCAGACTGTGACCTGGCTCCTGAGCTGGCATGAATTGGAAGAGACTTGCTGAAGTTAAGGGAATTATACTGATTTACACTGAGTACAACAGCGAGGAATATTTTCATTGCTGTCTGTGTTCCAGGGCTGGCACAAGCCTGCCAACCAATTTTGGGCCAATGCTTATTTTGTTTTCAAAGTCTTTTTGACATATTGGATGATGAAGTCATACTGGCCAAATTAAGAGGGCCTAGACTGAGGTACTCCACAGCCAAGTAGTGTGGTTGGAGAGCAAAAAATCATCCCTGTAAAGAAGAGCTGTAGCAGACTAGATTTCCCTATGGGCGTACGCAGACACACAGCATTTGCGATCTTTATGGCTGACCAGCCAGTTTATCTTTTGAAAAATGAGTGTTTGTAAAGAAAGCTGATGTGAAATAGTCATGTAATCAGTTATTCCCCACTACTGTCATGTTTAGGCTATTTCCCATATACCCTGTCAGAGTTCATTTGTTGTCTTTGGCTTTAGATTGTAAGGGCACCATACTGTCTGATGTCTGTACAGTGCCTTACACAGTCCTCGTGCAGTCAGCTGTCTCTTTGCTCAAGCAAGCTTTGGAAGACAGATTAAATATTATGTAGATCAAGACAGCAAATTCTATCAGCCTCAGATGGGAACTTGGGGCTGCAGTGTCTATAATTCCTTTTTTCTGGTAGGACAGTATCACTTTGAAATTTGTCATAGCTGCTGAAATACTGTCCATGGTTTGCAAATTATGACTGTGCATGTAGTCCCACTGAGTACTTCCCTGGTTGATAAAGATGCTTCTGTGGATGCCGAGGTAACACAGGATATTATTTTTACCTAAAATAGGAAAGACTAGAAAGTATTTGCTGCATTATGGCTAGTTGCCTTTCTCTTTCCCCTTCCCATTTTCTTAGCATAAGCAAGCATAACCTCGCACTGAGGTTAGATGAGATGTGGATTTATAGAACATCAAGTCCACTTTCACTGTGGGATAACCACAAGGTAAAAGCATGCGGACAGGCAGCTGCAATAGATTTACCACATAGAATAAATATACATATGATAACCAGCTTCCATCGCCGCCACCTCATTAGACTTTTATATCTTTCCATCCCTTTGGCAAGTCGATTCAGAAATGAAAAAGCTCTGACTTTGTAAATACTCATCAGCTTAATTCAACAGAATCAGTTGTAGACACCTGCAAAGAGAGGTCGGGAGCTGCAATGACACTAATTTGGGTGCTTTAATCTGTAGACCACTTCTCCTCCTCATAGATATGAGTTTGTCACTCAGTAAGAGCGCTTTGCCGCTGGAAGAGTTTTCGTCTGGAAATATTGACTACAGCACTCAAGATAAATGCCAGATGGGAAGCCTGGGGCTTCACACTTCACTAGCAGCTCATGCAGGTGAAAGCCATACTGTTGGCTTGACATCAGTGGATGAAAGGATGTTCAGCAGAGAAGAAGTCTCTTTCAGCTACCCTCTTGCTCTGCTCAGGCTGTCATCTGCTTTCATGGGGACAGTCAGATTATTTTGTGCTGCCCCAAGGCTTCAACACAGGTCCCTTTGAGAAGGATTAAGTTCCTCAAAATGAAGGATGATACAAGACCACTCTGAATCCAAGACAACAACATGAATGATCAGTAGTGTTGTTAGTGGGACAGAAAATGATTGCTCATGCTAAGGAAGAATTCTGGCTTTGCTGTAATCTGACTATGTGTTCCTGAACTCCAGCACATCTATTTTTGGGGACAACCCATCTCTCTCCTATGTTCCTACTGGTAGAAGATTGCTGCTCAGGAAATGTTTCATTGCACCAGCTGTCTGATCCTTCAAAATTCATGGCTCTACTGCTCTTCCTCCATGCAAGACACCAGTTTTTCTTAGCTCACTTCTGTCCCATTTTGTTCAAGATTTCTACTTGCAGCCTTTGCAAGCCTGGTACATCCCGATGAACCCTACTACACTGAAGGAAAAGTGAAAAAGAAAAGGCCAGGAGCCATCCTTAGACCTGTCTACACTTAAGTGCAGTGCACAGTTTCACATTGCACCCAGTTTAGCTCGTCTGCCATCCTCTTGTGCCTGTGAAAGGCTGCAGCCTAGCAGCTTCATCACTGGTGGAGATTGGGAAGATCTGAGCTACTTCAGATTTTTTGACCTGGTTTCCCACCAGCCTGACAGGTGACCTTATGTAAAAGCATCTCCCTACGCCCCACTTCCCTTCTACAGCACTGAATTAATAATGCTGACGAGTGTTTTTCTTTGAAACATGCTTTGAGGTTTACAGATCAAAAATGGTATTTACTGTCATCTTTGTGTGTCGTGGTTGTTTGTTTAGCATATGTGGCACACCAGAATCCTTCAGGAAAGCCGTAAGTGGCAGCAAACTTCTGTTTGTACTCTCTCTGTCCCTTGTGCTTGGCAGAATGGAGTAGGAGCTTTTTTCAACACAGCGACTACTGTCAGGTTACAGCAAAGCTTACGTCCAACAAATGCTAGTGGTAGAGTTCTTGATGTGTCCAGAATAGAAACAACTTTGCTCACAAAACAGCCTGCACTGGACTACAAAGTGTTGATTATATCACTTTAAACACAAAGCCCTTGACACATTACCTGGGTGTGAGGCACTGTCAGCGTGTGCACTGTGATTTCCAATGCACAGCAGGCTCTGGGTCTGCAAAAGATTGTTGTCTGGTCTAAACAGGCATATTCAGAGGTGAGTAATACAAACTCTGACTATGCAATGCATGCTTAGCAGTGAGGGCTTCAAAGATGGATGGCGGCCTGAGTCATCAACCTACGTGGGTGTCACACTCCCATGAATTGAGGTAGAGGTTGAGTGTTTGTACTTAAACAAGCCCCAAACCTTAAGATATAAGGGGTGGATGTGAGGGTGTGTGCATGTGAGTCCAGCCACGGCTTGTTGAAGAAGGGAAGGCAGTATAAGGTAAAAAGAGAGAATCGCAGGATCACAGAACAATAGGGATTGGAAGGGACCTCAAAAGATCATCCAGTCCAATCCCTCTACCACAGCAGGATCACCTAGACCAAGTTGCACAGGAACATATCCAGGTGGGTTTTAAATATGTCCATTGAAGGAGACTCCACAACCCCCCGAGCAGCCTGTTCTGCTGCTTTGTTACCCTCACTGTGAAGAGGTTCCTTCTCATATTTATCAACCAGATCAAGCTCCTCTTTTTTTCTCAACTTCCTCTGGGGGTTCAGCAGTCAGGGACTCGATATCAGTATAGCTCCCACAAGTATAGAGACAGGCAAAGAAGGTGTTCAGTATCTCTGCTTTCTCTGTATCCTCTGTCTCCAGGGCACCCACCTCATTCAGCAGGGGGCCTATGTTGCCTCTAGTTTTAGTTTTACCTTCAATATATTTGAAGAACCCCTTTTTGTTGCCCTTGACCTCTNTGACCCTCCAGTCCTTGATGTACCTGGAGACAGCCTCTAGGACAAATTGTTCCATCACCTTTCCTGGGATGGAGATGAGGGTGACCGGTCTACAGTTACCTGGGTCCTCCTTCTTACCCTTTTTGAAGACTGGAGTGACATTTGCTGTCCTTCAGTCCCTAGGCACCTCTCCTGATCTCCATGACTTAAAAAAAATGAAGGAGAGGCTTAGCAATGACCTCCGCTGCCTCCTGTAGTACGTGCAGTTGCATCTCATCAGGGCCCATGGATTTATGTACATCCAGCTTGTTCAACTTATCCCTAACCCAGTCATCATCAACCAGATCAAGCTCCTCTTTTTTTCTCAACTTCCTCTGGGGGTTCAGCAGTCAGGGACTCGATATCAGTATAGCTCCCACAAGTATAGAGACAGGCAAAGAAGGTGTTCAGTATCTCTGCTTTCTCTGTATCCTCTGTCTCCAGGGCACCCACCTCATTCAGCAGGGGGCCTATGTTGCCTCTAGTTTTAGTTTTACCTTCAATATATTTGAAGAACCCCTTTTTGTTGCCCTTGACCTCTCTTGCAAGGTTTAATTCCAAGGAGACCTTTGCTTTCCTACATTCTGTCACCAGAGCCTTATAATCACCCCAAGTGGCCATCCCCTCCTTCCATGGCCTATAGACTTTCTTCTTCCTATTGACAAGGCTGCTGGAGTTGTGAAGTGAAGAGAGCGAGATGGAATGATGAAGATGCCTTACCTCAGCTTGGAAGAAAACACATTGCTGCCTAATGGGAGACAGTGAAGCATCTGAAATATGTAAATGCAAGAGTTGAAAAGCAGGTGACCTCTGCACGTAGCTGCTCTGGTTGCTGGAAATTACCCAGGAGATCTGGCAGTATTTTTGCATGTTATATCCACTCACAGGGTAATCTTAGTCATAAACCTTGCTTCATGTGACATAAAAATCCATCTCGGGTCTCAAGCAGTTAAATTAAATATAATCTTCCCCCAGTGTCTGGCAGAATATCACTTGTTCTAAAGACCAAGTATTATTGCAAGAAAGCCAGTAACAAGGGAGTGAGCTGTTTCTCAGTGTGCAAAAGAATTAATCCTGAGGAGGACTGACTTTGCAGTGTAATAACGTGCAGCCCCTGCTATGCCTTGTAGATTCAAAGAACTTTTTAATACCTGCACGTGTGTTGTCCAAACAGCAGCAGTTTCAGGCTGCACAGAACACAGCAGTAAAGACAAGTCTGGGAGAGTAACTCAGGTGCTTTTGAGTTAAGGTGAGTTCATGCCCACAGAGCATCCTCACTGTCAGACTTCAGTGGCTGTTGATCCAAATCCTCTAATGGAAACCTTTTTAATGGATAGTTATTTTCTTCAAATTTGCTTGTGAAATTTTTACTTGCCTCTAAAAAACATAAATAACACGCTGTTTTTCATAAAAGCTTTTAAGTTCTTATCTTCTGAAAAATGTTCCTTTAAACCTTCTGAGAGGGGTAGGAGGAGTGAGCAACTTTAATGCTCTCTCTATTCTTTGTGTAAATAAGAACAGACTGCAAGAAGTGGGATAAAATGGAAATAATCAGAAAAAACTTGCTATAAAATTATTGCTATTTTTAAACATGCACAGCTTAGGTTTGAATCTTCTTTATGGGAAAAACAAACTGGCAATGGTTTTAAAGCTGAAGTGAAAAGATGCATTTCATTTAGAATTTTGAAAGTGTGTTTTTCCTATGTCAGCTCTCTATTTTTTAACCATAATTTCACACAACAATGACAAGATGTGGCAATTCAACTTTGCCAAGTAAGTTACCAAGAAACCTGAAGTGCAGGGAGGCTTGAGCAGCAGCTTGGGCAACCTGCTCTGGAATATGTAAAGTCTTCGTAGAGCCTGAAATCTGAACAGTCTCTGAGCCAGGGTGAGGAAAACAGCCCTTGTAGAGTCTCCTGCCTTTACTGTTGCAGCTTCAGCTGACAGGATGCAGTACTGTGGCAGCTGTAAGTGAGACACACAAGTAACATGGGGAGCTTCAGAACTGCAGGGTGTCTCAGCCTGCAGCGGGCAGATTGGTGCAGAGGTAATTGTGTGCATTTACCCTTCAGCTGATCCACAACAGTTTTTTTAACTATAGGACAAGCAATTATCAATAAATCTAATAGTAAAATTAATTCCACTTTTTATTTACTACATAAGACAATGATTAACTTTCTCCCTTTGGACTTCCCAGTCAAATTTAGTACTAGATCTTGACCTGAAGAAAAGGGAGGGGGAGGGGAAATGATATAAATCCTGTTTCTAGCACCTTTGCTTTCTTTATAGATGTATATCCTGGTTTCAGCTGGGATAGAATCATAGAATCATTAGGGATTCATAGAATCATTGGGGATTGGAAGGGACCTCGAAAGATCATCCAGCTCAATCCCCCTGCCACAGCAGGATCACCTAGACGAAGCCACACAGGAACACATCCAGGTGGGCTTTAAATATCTCCAGTGAAAGAGGCTCCACAACTCCCCTGGGCAGCCTGTTCCAGTGCTCTGTCACCCTCACTGTGAAGATCCTTCTCATATTTATATGTTCTGTGATTCTATTATTCTGTTGATGGGGTTGTGTTTTTATTACAGGGAAGCTGTCCTTCTCTCTTAACTTGCTTTTCTATTTTCCAGAGCCAATGCTGACATCAGGTACAAGTCATGTATCTAGTCACATAGGTAATGGCTCCTTCCTAAACTGAGTTATTCCTGTCTCAAAAGAATGGATAATTTTGTGACTTATCCTGGAGCATTGGGGTGTAGCTGGCAGCAATAAAAAAAGCTACAGCAGTGAAAGAAGGTCTTTTTAGGCGATTTGAGTTCAGGATACACTCACAATTAAGCTTTTGTTTGCTGTTGTTCTTTTTAAATAACTAAAAATTCAGGGAGTGCGTTGAGGGAAGACACTTTGATATGTTGGGTGCTCATCTATCCGGGAGGATGTGGTCTGAGCATTGCGGATAGTTTCCTTCTCTGTGCAGAACAGAGCAAGGTTTGTCTGAGCATAAGAAAGGCAAAGCAGTGATCCTTCAGACCACAGCCTTTTACTCTGAGCTTTTATGTTTGAAATCAGGAGTTTCTTTAGCTTTAGAATTTGAACTGTGCTGCAGGCAAAATGCATGAAAAACACAGCCTAGAGGAAAGAATGGGGCTTTTTTGGGTTGCCCTGATGTTGCCCTCTTGGTATCTTTGTGGCTTTTTTTCTGAGATTTGCCATTTCTCTGAAAGCAGGTAGTGAGGTCTGGGACTTTGTTTTCAGAACTTGGGAGAGCCTGGGCTTTGAAGAGGCTCATACCTTCACCTGGCATGTACACAGTAATGCAAAGCTGAGTTTTTAACTTTTGCTGTCCTGCATTGTTTGATTCTCACCTCTGCGACATTCTTCCACTTAAGAGCAATTCATAACTTTGGGGGTTTGGTGGGGAAGGAAACATGTATTTGCTTGTGATGTAGCTGATACTGACTTTTATTTAGAGGCAAAATAGTCCTGGTAGAAGTCCTTGGAGCTTGATTCGATTTGTCAGACTCCATACTCAAATGAAGTCAATGAAAGGAGACGTGAAACCACATAGTACCCCCAAATTATCTTCTGCCTGTGCCTGTAGTCATCAGTGCAGTGAGCGATCTCTCTCCCTCACATCCAAGAGCTGCACTGAACTGCTGCTGTGATGAGGTGCCCACGTCTCCGCACAAGCTCGGATGCTCTGCAGGATCTCTGCTCAGTTAGTGCTGGGGAGTCTGTGCTCCTGGCTGGTAGCCCTGCCTCGGACCCTTCCTGTACTTGGTCATATGACAAGGACAGTGGAGTTACTCCAGCAACTTCCTTTTTCTCAGGACCATCTAGCTCTGAAGAGATTTTTAAAGCTGTGTTTTTTCTCTTAGAAGTCTCTGTGCATTTTTTTCTTGTTTGCAGGCGTTTCGACTGTTAAACCAGTTCCCGTGCTGGTGGGTACAACTTTCTGTGTTTGCAACGCAAGGCACGGGTTACACATTCTATTTGTTTCACCAACATTTTAGCCGTGCTGCAGAAAGATGAGCTGTGAAACTGATGCTGCAGGAGGGGTAAATGTGACGAATATTTTTCCCCCCTCACTTGCAGGCAAACATTCCGGTTTGTGTCATTTGCATGGAAGTAGGAGGGTATGAATGCAACTGGGGTTCTGCTTTCTTTTGAGTACTCGCCTGGTTAATCCCTTATTTTTCTTTAATTGACTTTCTAGTAATGACTTATGTTCTGTAACGTGACAAGAGGAAATGGCCACAAGTTGCACCAGGGAAAGTTCAGATTGGAAATTAGGAAAATTTTCTTTAGTGAAAGAGTAGATAAACATTGGAGCAGGCTGCCCAGGGAAGTGGTGGAGTCCTTATCCCTGGAGGTATTCCACGGCCAAGGAGATGTGGCACTTTTGGATATGGTCTAGTGGTTATAGAGCTGTTAGGTTGAAGGCTGGGCTCCATGATCTTTGAGGTCCCTTCCAATTTTGTAATTCTGTGGTACTCCCCTCCACTCACATTAGATGTTCCTTGATAGTTTCAGAACCTGTAGTAACCTTTAAGTAATTGCCTTTGTTTTAGTAGAGCTGGTTTTTGGGTACAGCTCACTTGCAGCTCACAGAGTTAGAGTGATGTAAGCTGGAAATAAATCAGGGAACAATGTTCCAGTAACTCTTGACCTACCAGGAACAGATGCTAGCGTCATTGAATTTCCTGTGCTGTTGGCCTAAACTTGCTCTTTTTTACTACCCCGTCACAGAACGACAGGTCACTGATTCAAGTGTTGATCTGTGTGGATTAAATGCGTGGTGAAGATGCTTTCTCGGTGGTGCCACTTGAAATTCTCTGCTGTAATGCAAAGCATTCAAAGCAAATAATTTTCCGTTTCCCGTTTGCCAGTGAATACGTGCTATTTGGTTTGTAATTGGAACACAGCAAGCTGCGCGTGTCTTTCACAGATCATGAAAAGCGGTCCATGTTCCAGATTGCAGAAGTATTTGTCACCTTTATTTTAAAATGGGAGCCATAGATTTTATGGGGCATGTGAATACGTGTATTTGTTTTCTCACGCAGGTGAATCAGTTGTATTCTGACCTGATATGGGCTTTATGACCAAACTCGGGTTATATTCTGAATTAAATTTTGTCTGTTGCTTACATATTTAGATTTTAGCTTTGCATTATTATTTTTTTGAGGAAACAACAATATGGGAAAATGAGGCATATCAAAAAGGCTGTGCTTCTGCACGTTATTCATAAGCCAGGAGGTTCAGTGAGCTGTGCCAGTTTGGCACACTGAAGATGCTTGACAGTCCATTTCTTATGAAGTGTGGTGCATTAAAAAAACTTTGATTTTACACGACCCTGGATCCATTTGATTAACGTGTTTTCTAGGGAGTTTTTAAAGGCTTGTATTGGCTGAAAAATGTCCACTAATCCTTAATGGGGCATGACAGTGGCCTTGGTATGGCTGTGATGGGGAATGTCATCACATGGGGGAGATAGAAAGGATTATGTTCCTAATGTTATGGGGGATAAAATGCAAATGAGTTAATGGAATAGATTTCCTTCACACTTCTGGAAATTATATTTTTTCAGATCAGCAAACTTATGAAAGCGGTGTATCTCTGCCTCTGAAGAAACACATGCCTTTCATAAAGCAAAAATATTTGTAATCTTTTCTGATCCTACATTTTTCTTTGAAAGAGTGTGTGTGTGTTGTTGTTTGGTGGCGAGGCTGAGGGAGGGAAACGGGGACAGTTTGCACACAGCGCGACTTAACGTGATGGGAGTTAGTCGGAGTTCACGTGCCAAACCAGAGTTAGTCAAAAAAGCGTTGCCGCACTTCCTGGCAGAATAAACATCTTTGTGCTCCTCAGCTGTCTTTGTGTTTTGGTGGAGGGAGGAAAAGAGTTCCAAGAAATGCTGTAGGATGCTCGTCTGCCTATGATTTGTACATGGCACCTGTAGTGCAAAGAGGACGGCAAAGTGCAGTGCAGATAGAACTCCTGTTACGGAGTTTGAGTCGGGTTATCTGTAGCACCTAATATTGCTTTTGGTACTGAACATTTTTACTGTTGCTCAAATAAATTTAATTTAGGCCAGTGCTGAGAGCTGTTGAAAACCCCATCATGGGCTAAGATCCTTTTTCTGAGGTTAACTCAAAAGGAGCTTTGCCATTTTATGATTGAAGATTGAAACCAATGAGAAAATAGGAAAGAAAAGGAGACCTGGAAATGTTTAGAAGTAGTTAAGGGGTAGTGAGGTCAGGAAAGTGATTGCAGGGGGAAGAAGCTCTCTTGTCAGTCCATCAGACAGAGTGCTGCTAAACTGAGGGGTGAGCTGGTTTGTAGGACCAGTGTATGCTGGCTGGAATAAATACAGGAACCAGAGATGGATTGACACTGGGCTTAATTAATTTTTGTTCTCATGGAGTGAATACATGAGCAGTGTGATTTTATACTCTCATGGATTTGTTGGTCTATTTAAAGCATAACTCTGTGCTTACTCTTCTGGCATTCAATAGTTTTATCTCAATATTGTTATTTATCAGTGAGAAACAAACTTGACTGGAGATATGGGTACAATATACACTCCAACACGATAGCCTTTAGGTCAGAATCGTGTTATGTGGAAGCTGCCTTATATTACATCTAGCTAAAATATTATCAGAATCTTGCTCTGCCACACCAGTAGATTTTCTAAGATTCCAAGACAATTTCTCTCCTCTGCTATCTCTGCTTGTCACCAATAGACAGATTTTTACAGGGGCTAGTCACTCAGCAGGTCTTATTTTCACATAGAGAAGTTTCCTGTGCATTGTTTCAGATAGCATGGCTGTAGTTTATATCCATATTAAGGAGGGTTTACAGCAGGTTTGACAATTTTTAGCCCATGGAAGAATCAAGCTGATGATTTGGCTTCTATTTTTCCAAATACACTCTATGCAGAGCCAAGTACCCAAGGGCTGGTAAACCCCATTGAGGTAATCCATGTCTTGACACTCAAAGTGTGTCACAAATTTCTCCACACGCTAACTGGCTTTGAAACAAGCTGTTGTACACAATTTTTTCTCAGTGATATAAACCAGGTTGTTTATTCCCCCACTTACCAAGTGAAGAGTTCCTTCAGAGCACACGGTCTCAGATCTGGAAACTCAATGCTTTGATGTATCATAAATGGTTAAAGATTAATATGGAGGAGGCTCACTTTCTTTTGGTACTTCACAATTTGATTTAGCCTAGATGTTATTTCTCAAAGGAGAAGGAGTTGTTTACTTTGGAAATATCATATGTGATGGAATATTGAGAACTGAGAAATCATTGCCTTGATTCTTACACACAGGCATCACCACGATGCAGGGATAATTACAAAATGCAACATTCAGGTAAAGCTACTTAGAGAAATGCTTTGATTAAACATCAGCAACTAATGAGGAATGAATCGATACCTAGGAGTTAGTATGAGCACCTTATGAAAAAGACACCATAAATTCTTCTTTGAGATGTACTGTATCATTCAGAGATATCAGACAGTGTAAAACAGTGCTACCTTTGTTAACATAAAACCTCTTATCTGCCTGACTCAATTCCATGTGTTACCAGCATTAATTAAAAGCCCATTCTTTGTTTACTAGGGAGATATTTTAAGTGGTGTGACTGAAAACAGGCCGTGGTTCTAAGTTTCATTCTTATTTGCTTATATTGACAACCAGTATAAATCCATGAGAGCAAAGAGTAGATTTGTTCTCCCTTTAATGGGACTGCTCGTGCCAAGTGGCCTTGGGATTAGATCTTAAATTGGCACCTTTGAAGTCTTTGATACAGTTACAGACTCAGTGAGCTGTGTAGAGCTCTCACCTTCCTTACAGCTAGAACTAGCTGGAAATTACTTTCCTCCATTGTTGAAATGTGTTTTCTAACAAACATTTAGCCTGCCTGCTAAAAACAGTGCAAAACACTGAACAACAAATGCCGTTCAGCTGAAAATACTCAGCTTTTCTAGAGTAACAAAACAAATAAAAAATAGCTAGAATAAATGTAGGTGACACCTGAGGACAAAATCTCTTCCTGTGTCTGAAAAAAAATCTAGGAGAGGGGAAGGAAGAGGAATCATAGAATCCTTAAGGATTGGAAGGGATGTCAAAAGATCATCCAGTCCAATTCCCCCCACCACAGCAGACCAAGTCACACAGGAACACATCCAGGCAGGTTTTAAACATCTCCAGAGAAGGAGACTCCACAACCCCCCTGGGCAGCCTGTTCCAGTGCTCCGTCTCCCTCACTGTGAAAAAGTTCCTTCTGATATTTATATGGAACCTCCTATGTTCCAGCTTACACCCATTGCCCCTCATCCTATCACTAGAAGAGGAGGACTGGATAAACAGTTCTGTGCTTCTAGTTATCAATATTTTTAAAGATGTCCCTCCTGTTTGCACCTATTCCAATGCAAAATGGCAAGATGGACCAGCTAGTCCATGTCTTCTCTCCACTCTCCTCAAGTTTCCTTGCATTATCTCTTCCCTGTAAGAAGGAAAGTAGTCAAAGCCAGATAGCAGCTATATCCCTACTATATAGGGATATATATCCTATAGGGATATATAGGGATCTCATAACTGCCATTGTAGCGAGCATTTTACAAGAAGATGGGTGAGAGAGTTTGTACTGCCATGGCCGTGCACACAACATTAATTAATGGTCATTGAATGACCTAATATTCACATGGGTCTTTCAGTCTTCAATGTCCTAATGATTGGGTTGGACCCTGTAATTAAATATTGGTTCTTATATATTTGAAAAAGATCCTCAGCAAATTCCAGCAGGAGGCCCTTTTACTAGTGAGACTGTTGCAATGATCCCGGCTTTATTATTGCGTCCGTTGGGAGGTATTGGCAAGGAGCTGCAGATCATACTTTCTGAGTGTACCCTTGTAATTGGCTACTCAGCACAAAAGTATTCACACTAGTCCTGCAACCATCCGTGTCCTTCAGTCTCACCATACAAGCTGAGGGGTATTGTAGAATGGACAGAAAGCCAGTTTGCAGGCTAAGAATGAACAGGACCTCTCTTCTGAAGCAGCAGGGTTGGGCAAGGGGACATACAAATGATAAGAAACTTCCCTCTGAGATGAAGTGCAGTGCCTATCAGAAATAAGAAAGTTTCAGACCTCTGTTTGAAGCAGTGAGTGAAATTAAATGTGCAGAAAACCTGACTGTGCCCGTGTCAGAAGGAAGAGCAGCATCAAGTGTTCGGGGCTTTCTAGTTCACTTTGTCACTGATACTGTCTTAGTTACCCAGCTGAGTCTGTTCTATCTATATATCCTTCAATTCATGAAAAATGAAACCCCACACCTATATATGACCTCCATTCCCCTTCAAGAGTGATGCAGTTTGCAAAATCTTCTGGGATCTGCTTGAAGAAGGGGGTAAGAACGTCACACGTGTGCTCTTGTCTCCTCTCAGGGCAGGGTATATTCAGAGCATTTTGTGTTGCTCTCACTTTCATTCTGGAAGTATTTGCTCAGTAAAAAATGAGGCAGACGAGAAGATCCTGAGAAATCTGCACTCTCTGATGCTCTGCTGTTCTCTCTGGGGTTGTAAATTACACCACCAAAATCCAGAAAAACAGACTCTTGAAAAAAATTATGCCTGTTGATACAAGGGAAATGGGAAAATGGAAAACTAAATGAAGCCAGGCTTTTCTTCCTCCTATAAAGACAGATCTCACATTCCAAATGATGAGAAGCCTGCAAGATAATTCACTAGTTGGGGGATTCTGTATGGATTTAACTGGGAAGAGGACAACTAGCAGCAGCAGCTCAACACTAGTCAGCAAGAGCTAGTCAAATCCTTGCAATGATTGTGAGCAAGAGAAATTAGGAAAAGAGGGAAAATTTAAAAGTCATCGCTCTTCCTTGTATCTAATGATGTCCTCTTGTACACGTGCTTTCTGCTGGGATCTTCTAAACATCCAGATTCCCTCTTGCAGCTGCTACAGACTGTTATTGCTCTGGTGCTTAAAGACAGTGCCCAACCTTGGTTTCATAGTATGAGAACTGTAAAGGTCCAGTAAATAACCTCTTCTGAAGAATTAGAATAAAACTAACTTTCTCTCAAGAGTTTACCTGACACTGCTGGTGCTAAAGAAAGAAGGAAAACCTAAAATCATAGGGTGCTGTGTCAGTGCCTACTCCATTTGTTATAGAAATGCCTGCTGAAGCGAAACATTGTGCTCTTTTTGACCATAGCCTCACATGAGCAAACACTTTATCTTAGTGCTTGCTCTCAGTTGCTTGACTTCCGGGTGATTTAATCAAAAACTTCACTAAATTGTATGGCAAGCAGTCTGTAGGGCTTCCTGACCTCAGGTGTGTCGTGGAAACAGGTGACCACAGCTGGTGAGGGCTCAGTCTGTAGATTCTCACTTCAGTGAATTTATTTCAGGTGCCTGTGAGAATTTATTTGGGATTCCCACGTGCTGTTTCATTTTTAATGAAGAAAGTGAACGAGCTAAAGTACCAAAATCAAATATTTTTATTTTGGTGGATGAAGGACTAGACATGACCTGGCAATGTGTGCTTGGGGCTGAGAAAGTAAATCACTTCCTGGCCTGCATAAAGAGAAACGTGTTCAGCAGGTCAGTGAACATGCTTCTCCCACTTCTACTCCACTCTGGTGAGACACCAACTGGAGTACTGCATCCAGCTCTGGGGCCCCAGCACAAGAAGGACATGGACCTGTTAGAGGCTGTCCAAAGGAGGACCACAAAATTGATCTGGAATGCCTCTGCTGTGAGGACAGGCTGTCAGAGCAGGGAGTTGGTCAGCCTGGAGAAAAGAAAGCTCTGGGAAGGCCTTATTGCAGTCTTTCAATATATAAGAGGGGCTTATAGGAAAGATGGAGAGAGACTCGTTACCAAGTCTTGTGGTGACAAGACAAAAGACAACAGTTTTAAACTGAAAGAGGGTAGGTTTATATTGAATATAAGGAAGAAACCTTTTATGATGAGACACGGAAACAAGTTGTGGATGCCTCATAACCATTGGGAAGTTTTTAAGATCAGGTTGGATGGGGCTTTGAGCAATCTGATCTAATGGAATGTGCACCTCTGCAGGGCAGTGGGGTTGACTAGATGGTCTTCAAAAGTCCTTTCCGACCCAAAGCATTTGGTGAGTCTATAAATCTATCAAATATATCCATGAGGGGCAATTGGAAAGAGAGACAAAGTAAAGGAAACAAAACCTGTAGTAGAAAGGAATATTCAGTGGGCATTACCCTCAAGAGCTTTGGCTGAGTGGCTGCACAAATGAAAAAGGCTTCTGAACAGAAGGAGATCCTGCTCCCTTTTCCCATGGAATGGCTTTTGCTGCACTCATGGACATCCAGCTTGAGCAGAACAGGAAGAGGCTAAAGAACAGACACTCCTAGGGGTTTCTTTGTGGTGTTTGGCAGGGAGAAGAAAGTTGAGAACCAGCAGCAACACAATGAGCAGCCAGTAACAAAAGCAGTGTTACCCTACAGGTGTGTGTGCAGCATCATCTGCCTCTGACAAATCTGGTGAGCAAGTATTTCATATCTCTGGTCCCAGCTCAGGCAACACTACCACAGATATTCTACTTCTGGTGTAGAGAGTGGCACGTACTGGATTCAGCTGACAAAAAAGGAGACCTCTATTCCAGCAGGTGTGGAGATCCAAGGCCTAAAGGAAACTGAATTGAGAATTAGAGATGTTAAATCACTTTGGTTGCTGAGATATAACCTCAGTGTGAATGGGATTGTGTGAGCTCCCTCCTGTGTCTACTTGTGTGATAAAGGTGGACCTCACCGAGACACCTAAGCAGAGAACACTCTTCATTTGCCAGTTTGAAGTGCTTCTGAATCTCCTGTGCTGGTAATGCACTGGTGATGGCAATATAAGGGGAAGTCTAGAGAGTCTAGACTTTACAGTCTTTCTCTGGGCTGGGGAAATTTAATTGCAACAGAAAAATACTACTGTGGCATTAAGGAAAATCCACTTGTGGGAAGCAGTATCAGGCTAAACCTGCTATTTTTAAAATTTACACAGCAACCATCTAATCCGAATCAGTTTGATTTAATAAAAACTTCAGTTTAAATAATCTTTAAAGAAAAAAATGTAAGGTTTTAAAGCAAACAGTGTCTCTTTTAAGGTCTTTATGATTCATTTTTTTTTTCTCTCCTCCCTCTGATTTTCACTGAGACCAGAAATCTCAGTATTTCAAAATTTCAGATCATTGGTGTTTGAAGATCATATTTTAACCCCGTTTTGTCCCTTTTTTCTTCAGGATATGATAGAATAGCAGAATGAATAACTTCCAGCTGATTTCTTGTTCTATTTCTCTGTTACTTTCATTGTTTCCTTTGCCACTCTGTCAAGCTTCAAGGGATGAAGAGAGGTATTGAAAAGGTGCAAGTTGAGGGAAGGGAAAGTACACACACACACACACTCACAATGGGAAAAGAACAAAACTCCCCTGAAATCTTTCGTTTCTCTGGGTTAAACTGCAAAAGATAGAAAGAAGGGAAGAGGGAAAGAACATTTTTTCCTCAAAATAAGAAAACTGAATTGGTAGTGATGTGTGGCCAAATGATGTGTGGAATTTGTGTACCTTTAAGTTCCTCTTTTTCTCAAGGTACATTTGCAGGATTGTGGGTGATCTGAGAAGATATCATTCCTTTCCAACAAACCTTGTAACTTTGAAATGATCTTTAAAAAGTGACAATAAATCCTGTGTGTGGAGAGCATGTTCTGTCTTGGGATAATGGTGGGTCTAGGTGCCCCAAGCTCTTTTTTCACCCAGATGTGATACAGAGTTTTCCTATTGCCAGTGTCAGTCACAAAGAGACGTCAGTCTACTAACTGGCCTAAGAAAAATCCCTACAGTATCAAGCTTATGTTTCTCAATTCCTTACTCAGGAGAACCCTCTAAAAGGGAACCACAGTTTAAGCACAGCCATTGTGAGGAGCAGGAGAGTCAATGAGAATGCATTCTATAGGATGACTGTCTAAAGGACTAGGAGGCATGGGGTGGCCAAAATCCAGTTCAGAACTTTGCCTTCAAAGTTGTGAAGCAATTTCACCTTTACTTTACAGATGGAAACCTGGGAAAGAGATTTGTAAATTATTAGATTCAGGCTCTGAAGGGAAAATCATAGAATAGAATAATAAAATTGCTTAGGTTGGAAAAGACCTTTTAAGATCTTGAGTCCAACCACTCACCTGCACTGCCAAGTCTACCACTAAATCATCAGTGCTGGCTTGACCACTAAAAGCATCACCTGTATCTGTTTGGACTGCAGTCAACCCTTAGAGATTAATGGTCTTAACACTACTTTTCAGCTTTTATCAGACCATCTGATCTGATGCATCCAGTGAAGATGAAAGAGTAATCCCCTGGGTGATGTGCTTTCCTTTACCTTTTCTGTCTGAACGCTTGTCTCTTTGTCTTGCCTGCCCACTTTTGGCATATTGTCTTCCGATGCCTTCTAACAGTAGTACTGGTCTGCACCTGATTGTGTGTAGAGGACAGCAGTCTCTCCAAACAGCAGCTGGCTCTTTAGAGATGTGTATGAGTTTCCTTCTATATTTCCTCTCCTCTCCTGGCAACTCCTCTCGGTATGATTTATGAATAGCAAGCATAAGCTGGGGGTGATGCAAACTATCAGCACCTCTGAATTCTAGTGATAGGAGCCAGGGTAATTAATAATAATAAATCAGGAGTGTTTGCTTTGCATGGAGATCATGTAGCAGAGAAGTGTTATTCTTTATTCCTTGGGAATAGGGGAAGTCAGTCCTAGCCCATCCCTATGCTGTTAAATCTGTATCTCATTTTCCTTAGATAATTAAGTAATTCCAGCCTTTCAAGGAGAGAGACTCCCTCCTTTTTCCCTGTTAGCTCGCAGATGTAGTACGTGTACCTTGCGGCAAATCAATGCTAACTATATTACCATGTATTATTGCAGTAATGGAGTAGAGTAAGCCCAAGGTAAAATGTTCAGCCCTTGCCAATTGCATTATGAGCATGAGGATCTTTTATATAGCAGACTTATTAATTGTGTTTTCATTTGGGTTCCTGAATTTTAACTCTTTTGAGAGCATTCTTCAGCTCTGAACTACCACTAAAGCTGCCAAGTGTCTCTCCTTGGTACTGCTCTGGAACATGAACATCTGTGGAGATGATGAATAGATTTAAGCCACCTCCGACAGAAGGCAGCTTTTAAATCACTTAGGAGAACACAGAAGAAATACACTCTGAGTTTGGAGTGACAAATGTTGTGTTCAAGTGCTCTTTTAAGGAAAAGGGAGTGAAAGACCTCATGAATATTTATAAATATGTGAAGGGTGGGTGTCAGGAGGATGGAGCCAGACTCTTCTCAATGTCATCTAGTGATAGGACAAAGGGCAATGGGTATAAGCTGGAACATAGGAGGATCCACATAAATATCAGAAGGAATTTCTTCACAGTGAGGGTGACAGAGCAGTGCAATGGGCTGCCCACAGGGGTTGTGGAGCCTCGTTCGCTGGAGATGTTTAAAACCCGCCTGGACACGTTCCTGTGTGACTTGGTCTAGGTGATCCTGCTGTGGCAGGGGGATTGGACTAGATGATCTTTGGAGGTCCCTTCCAATCCCTAATGTTCTGTGATTCTGCGAAAGGGTTTGGCTCCTTTGTACACCCACTGGCTGCATCATACAAAATGCTTGTGTAGGTTGTTCCTCCTCACTCCCCAGATGAACTCCCTTATTTGCCCCAGCAGCATTTATATTTTGTGAAGATCCAGCCTCCTTAGATATCCTTCTCTGCACCCCGTCTGAAGGCAATGAACTTGCAGGTCATCTGCAAGTGGTGATCTAAACTTCAGATTGGGGATTGTCTCTGCTGCATTTCCAGATATTTTCCCGGAACATGATAGGAACCCAAGGTATTGCTAGAGTTTAAATTATTATTAATTAAGTAATTGGCATTTGTGTCATGGAAGCACATACAGCAGTGATGCTGACCTTTGGCAGCCTACTTCTGAGCACATATTGCTGTGTGTGTGCTTACATGTTGTTTTCTTCATGGGGCAATATTTTTTAATTTCCTGGTGTTTTGTGAAACTTCAGTTAGACCCTTGTGAGTTGAAGCAGTCAGCCAGGGCAGTCTAGTAAAGGCTGTAATTGCTGCCACTTAGTTTTGTCATACTTCCTGTCTTAGAGGTGCTGGGAGCATAAATTTGCCCGAGATTCCCCCTTTCAGAATGTCTCAGACTCTGCATGAGATTTGATTCAACTTGGCTCTTTTTAGGAGCAGGTTGTTGCTGAATCAGTGCACAGGAGACAGAGGGAACTGCCAGAAGTGGTTTGGTAATAAACACCTGCCTACAGCCAGCTGCTTGTCGCTGTAGTTCTGTGTTATTTTTCTTTATAATAATACTTCCTTTTTTCTTTTTTTCTTCTGCACTAAATATACACCTTTCCATTTATGTTGACTCGTATAAAGTCTTCCCTCAGTGCTGTAGTTCAGTTCCTCTCTTGTTTGGGGTTGTTATTAAAAGAAAGGATGGATATAGCTGTAGGTGAGAATCTTAAAAGGTGTTTGTTGCAAGAGAGGAAACAGCACCAAGCTGTGGCAGGTTGAACATTCTCCTGCAAAGTCCCATCATCAAAGCTGAGGGCACTGGCAGACTTGTTTCTCTCTGGCTCTGCAGACACACACACAAATTGCCTTGGATTTAGCCTGAGTGATCAAGAAACAAAACCAGCTCTTTCCCCTTCTAGGTCTGCCTCAAACTTTCAGAGAAGGAAGAGTAGAAGGAAAGATTGGTCTGGAAAAGGATGTAATAGAAGGAAAGAGTTGTCTTGAAAAGGATGTAAAAAGTATCTGGAGTGAGAGCCAAGTCATAATTGTAGAGAACTGGTTCTGTGTGATTCTGTGTCACTGGCCACAGCTGCTTTGTTCTTCCAGCGTGTGCTCTGTGGGGTGGGAAAAGGCAACTGGTGTAATTTTTCTGCCTTGTTTCTGATTTCTACAGGACAGTTGTCTAAAGCATCTCATAAGCAGTATCTGGTGGACTGGAGGCTATCCAAGAAGTTTCCCTTTCCTGTGGATTTGTGGGTGGTTGCTCTTTCTTTTGCACCCTGTGGGGATGTGGATGTGTCTGGCATTTGTGCCCCTCTTATTTAAGCTACTAAGTCCTTTGAATTTCTTCCCTTCCCTCACACTGGGCTAGGAAGTAACTAAATTGGGATTGCTGGAGACAACATTATCTGGTCAACCCAGGAGCTAGCACTGCGCAGTATGTGAGTGCTTGGAGAAGGCATGGTCACCTCAGTCAGTTACATGCTCCTAAGCTATCCTTTCAGTTGTGGTTTGTGTGGTATTGCTTGTGGCTTATGGGTTACAGCTAGTAGTACAGCCCTGAAGGGCTGCTTATGCCTTAATGGTTTATAGAGATGTCACTGTTGTAATCTTTGGATCCTAACAGTGATCTCTGCAGTAAGACAGTCCTAGGACCCTTGTAGAAGGGAAATACACATCAAACAAAAATCAATGTGTGTCAGATGGCAGCATCCCTTGGGAAGAACTGAGAAAATACAAGTGCTGTTGCACACCCCATACCAGTTGAGTTACACCTGTATCTCACACTTGTTACACCTGTTTCTTCAGAGATAAGTTTGTAAATAGGATCCCAACCAGCAAATGCTATTCGGGATGAAAATAGGATACTTTTTATTTCTTTTACTTGCCTAGAACCAGAAGCTCCAAAAGTCTTGCCCTTTTAACTGAGTCTCACACTACTACTTTGGTATTTTGTACATTGTACTGTGCTTTGGTTTAAAAGCAGCTGAGTCTGTTTTAGGTGAATTAATGATGTGATCTCTCGAGATCCTGATTTTGGAGGCTTGTATAAATGCTAGTCACTTTTGAAATGGTCTCACCTAAGTGACTACTGAATCTGGTGTTTTTTAAACCCTCATTCAAAGCCTTTGAAATTCAAATCACTCATTCAAATCACTTTGTATGTGATTACAACAAACAAATCACATACAAATCACTTTTTTGTATGTGATTACACACAAAGTGTGCTGAGATCATGAGGACAAGTCCTGCTCTGGCAGTGCAGTCATCAACTACTTTTTCAGTGCACCTTCAGGTATGCCAGTTGAGCTCCTCCATTATCTCAAGGCTGGTTTAGTCACAATAAGGAATAGCTGAAAACTTTAACTCACTGATGGCTGTAAATGTGGGTCATTTGAACAGCAGGACTGAAGTAGATGGTAACTGGTTGCTTCCAGCAGGCACAGTGGCTAGGGGTGGACAACTCTTGTATTGGTACGATAGGGTGTCTACCCGGCAGCAAGATTTAGCACTGTGCTTTCCTTCTGCTGGAAGTTTGTGCTAAACTTTGCCTCCATGCCCCTGAAATCGCAGTAGTTGTAGCTACTGTTGTCCCATTGTGAGTGTCTTGAAAAGAAGACCTAAACATTTTCAGATCCTGTTATGCCCCAAGGAAGGAGTGGAAGAAGCAGGAGAGGAATTTTAGACTGTCTTCATACCAGCAGTCAGTATTTGTGCCCTGCTTCTTGGTTGTAAAAGCCAACAATCATAAACATGAGGCTTCATTAACACCCTGAAATGAAAAACTGATGAGACGTACACGATATTTCTAACAGTAAGGATTCCTTTCCCCCATGGAACCTCCATGACTGAGGAATACTTTGGGACAGGAAGGGAGATGAGAATCATTTACTCTTTCTGAATCAATGAGCATGTGAATGTTAGTCATGTTCTCTTGTAAACAGATTTTTTCAAATGGGATATCTCAATGTCATAGCACATAGTTGGATAGTATAACATCTTAAGCCATGATGATGCCTCTTTTCATTATGTGTGGCACAGTTGGAGCCAACCTTTTAAACAAGCATTTTGAATTCAGAAGAGAATGAGGGGCCACAAATTTGAATGTCTTGACCTTGAACTTTGTAAGTGACGCAAAGGAGCACGCTTGACAAATTTGGCAAATGCTTCTGAAAATCTAGGATTTTACTCTGATCCTGGAAGACGTGGACTCTAGGAGAGAGGGGATCATTTATTTCTCACTGGGGTCTCCAAGCTATGCAAACTGCATATGAACTTGCATGCTGCACAACTTATCTTCGTACATGCTGCAAATCCATGCAATCATTCCATACTGATAAGCTCTCTGGCATTCCTGATGATGCTGATCATCAGCAGAAGGAGATTTTCTTATCTTGGTTTTAGGACTAGAACCCAACGTTAACTAGAAGCATCATGTAAAACCTGTAGAACTTCCCAGAGTATTCAAAATAGCTGTGCCCTCTCTGTGTGTCACCAAGTCCTTCACGCGTGCTGTGCAGGCTGTGCACCTCACAGGCAGCTTTAGCAGTGGGTGAAGACAGTGGAGCTGAGCATTCCTGAATGAAAGGAGCTCTTGACTCCCACATACATGGTGCTTGCATGTAAAAAAATTCAAAAGCAGGGATACAGCCAGGTCCATCACCAAACTTGGCATTGCATCTGCTCTTGTAGGTGAAGTTCTAGACTATGGAAGTGGCTTGTCACTCTGCTAAGCTTCTACCTGCTGCAGGTCAATTGTGGTCTGTGGCATCCTATCCTGCTTTGGGGCATTGTGTAGATGGTGTCGATCTAGAGAAAAGTGGTCTTGTGATGCAGTGAAGGGACCCACTACTTTGTGAGGCCCTTGCCCCAAGGTCAGCTGTGATCAAATTGTCCCATCACTGTCTCATGACCTGAGATGTGTGAAAACACTTCCCTTGGCATGCTGGTATGTGGCACCCATGTTGCATGCTGGGCTGCTGAACTCCCACTTCATGGTTTAGCACAGGAGCCAGATTGTCTCTTGCAGCGTCTGCACAGTGGTTCTCTGCAGCCCTTTTTAGGAGTTTTTCAGCAAGTCTGGCAATGCTAAAGGCTTCCTGCCATGGACCTGCTGTGCTTCAGAGGCAGACTGTCTGCTACACACCCTGACTGGGTGTGCTAGGAAAAAATCTGTCTCAAAATAGGGATAGTATCAGCAGAAATGGTGGTACTTAAAACCAGCAGCCTACAGGTGACATATAGAATATAGTGACAATTAGTGAGGATATAATGATAATTAGCTTTTGATGATTTTTGTTTAGGTAGATTCAGGCCTTTCCTTAGTAAACAAGAGCTCCTTTGTTTTCCAGTGACTAGTCTCACACATCATAAATAGGTTAAAGTTAACTGAAGCAAGCATTGATTTTCTCCTAGTACACATGGGATTTCCTCCTTGGGAGGGTGTGAGCAGTGCAGGAGACCTTCAGTGGAAGAATATATGTGTGTGAAGAGAGTGCTGTGTAACAGGGGCACAACTTTTATTTCTTTCCCTCCCACTATAAATTTTTTCTTATGATCTCTTCCCCAAACCTCCCTTTCAGGTTCCAACAAGGAAGGTTTCAGTTCCCACTCCGGGATTTCCTGGGCTGGTAGGTGACTGGAAGACACTGCCTTGGCCCCCAGGGAAGTGTGTGTGCAGGAGGAGAAGGGCATAGACCAGTGATGGTGATAGCTGGGCAAAACTGAAGGGAAAGGGGAAATGAGCAGCAGATCTACAATCAGCAGGGGACATAGTGATGGTGCAGTTATTGATATATGTGATAGGAGTTAACTCTTCAGTTTTATAATTAAGATTTTTTTTATAAATGAAACTCACAGTATAGGGAAAAAAACCAAAACCCCAAAATGATCAAGGCTGCTCTAGAAGGCTTTGGCATTAGATGATTGCCAGGCTCTATTTCTTTCTTTAGATCATGTCATTAGACTTCTTCCATTCAAATCTTCCCCTCCAAACAAATGTAACTCCCCCAGTTGCTTTTCCTTAAATGAACCCAGCTCCCCCTTGGCTACAAAGCATGTTCTTCTACTTTATATTTGTGCCACAGTTTGCCTTCCAGAATATTGACTTGCTTGCTTAGAACTCTACTGCATTGCCTGGTGTTACAGCATATGGCTGCCTTTCATCAATTAAAAATCAACATGGTCCAACAGAATAGAACACCAACCCCTGCTTCTTTGAATGGACGTTTGCAGCTGGGTAGGGATTAAAGCAGATTGTAATGGATTAGACCAGGGATTAAAACAGCCTGTAGTGGATACTGTGTTGGACTATTCCATTTCTATTTGTCGATATACACTGTGCAAATCTCGGGTGGTCAAATGGCATCCTCACTGTCACCATGTCATGGAAGTGACAGCTTTTTTAAGCAAACTTGATATTCCTGCAACAAGGTTGGTATAAACTGGAAAAGCCCTTTTTCTGTGTGCTGGTACTGGGCACGCAGTTCACGAATCGTGCAGGAGATGGGGGTGTTGCTCACGTTACCTTTGTCATCTAGAGAAGGAAAGGGAGCAGAGAGCGCTGGTGTCTCCTGCTTCGGCATTGAGGCGTCTGGTTAGGGCTGGGAGATCTGGAGCAGGGTGTTTGGTAGACAGTCCCAGAGCATCAGTGGGGCCTCAGGAGGACTTTGCTCATGGATTCAGGGATGCTGCTGCACCAGTGAGTGGTTGATCCAGGTGTTAACAAGGATGAGGTCTTAAACAGCGTCCAGGAAGGCTGAGAAAATAAAGGGGAGTGTAGTGGACTGCGCAGAGACTCATCAATGGCGACTCTTGGCCCCATGGTAGCTTTAACTTTGTTCTAGATGTGCAGAGGTCTTCAATAGCAGCAGTAAGCTGCTGCTGGCTCCGGAGTGACTGGAGAAACTTTAATTATAACATAAGGACAAGTTCTGCGTGCCACAGCTGCCACTTCACTGTAGGAGGATGGCATTAGGTGGGCAGTGCATCTTGTCACAGAGCTTAGCAATGGCAAGACTGAGAGGTGACAGGCGTGCCACTGATGCCACATACCTGGGGACACTGTTCTTGCAGCAGTCAATCTGGGGAGTCATTTGAGGCCCTTCAAGTTTGCCAGACTGTGTGGTTCCTTTACAAGCAGCAGCAGGGCGCAGCCTGCCTCTGGGTGTGCAGGTGCAGGACTGTGACAGGTGTGTGTGACTTGTGCAACCCCCTCACCCACGGTTTTATGGATCAGCTCTGGCTGAGGTTCACGTCATTGCTCCCACACAGCTGAAATGCCATCTCCGAAACATTTTGGCAGCGTAGTTAGAAAAGGAGCTGATTCTAAGCCAGAAATGACATCCGCTGGGGTGGGGGCGGGTGATTTGCTTCCCCTGACCCCACCTCCCCCTTTCCGTCTCTGGGTTGGGATTTGTGTCTCACAGGTAGGGCCGTGCCCGTGGGGAGTGGAACCCCTCAACACCACCCCCACCGCCTTCCCGGAGCCGTCAGCGCTTTTTTCCTCGAACCTGCCAACACCCTGAACCCTCTTTTCACTTCTGCAGGATCGACATTTAGCAGCAGCTCCCACCGTTTGCCACAGCCAGAGGGGTCTGGATGGGGCTGGGTCACAGGGAAGCCCCAGGGCCCACTCTTCACCGACCCCTTCTGTATCCCGCTCTCGATCGCACTGGAAGCTCCTCTTTAGGCAGGGGAAACTGTTGATCCGTCCCCGCTCTGGGACTGGCGGCAGTGTCGGGGAGAGACCGCGGGAGAGCCGCGTAGTTGGTGGATTCGTCCTTGGACGACGAAGAATGGCTGATTCGCTAAGTGGGAGGGTGGGACGATTAACATAAACGCTAATTACTGACACTTTTCAAAGGGAGGAGGAGAACGGGGAAAGGTCGATCGTGGGTTTGATGTGAGGAGAAAGTGCCGACGTGTTGCTGCAACGAATCGCTCCGGAGGGACGCGGCACAGCCGGCTGTGACAGTGGGGACAGCCGGGAGGGCGGGAGACTTCCCGCAGTCGCCCGCTCCCCCCCACACCGTGCGACACCCTGCGCGGGGCCAAAGCAACGCATCTCCCGCACCCTTCTCCCGACACAGTCCCGAGCAGCTGCTGCAGTGAGACGCCTGCAGATACCACCCTTCCTTGGTTACTCGCCCCCCAAACAAACCCCGCTCGTCTCCCTTCCCGGTCAGTGGAAGGTTCTTGGGATTCCCACGCAGAAGCGCGGGTTCTCACGGCCCGGCTCGGGACAGGCACATCCCACATCCACATGTCTAGGGCCGGTGCGGACGGATGGGTGAGTCCGTGGATACTCTGTTCCACACTGGGAGGCAGCCAGGAGTTGCTCCTGCCAGCTGCGGCGTGTTGTGCCCCTTCCTCACCCTTTGTACGCGCAGACGCCTGCATTTACACAGGGCGAGGGCTTGCACCGCTCTTAATGCGAGTGTATGTACGCGTACATCAAGAAAAAGAGTGAATGACGGCCGCCTTGTCTCAGGCAGGAGCACACACGCATCGAATCGGGAGGAAAGGCTGGGTGATGCTCCCGCTGATTCGGCGCGGTGTCCCGCTCCCGCCCCCGGTCCCGCTCCCGGCCCCGGCGCGGCGCAGCGGCTGGTGACTCGGTTGGTGAATCTCGGCGAGGCTCGGGGCTCCTCCCCCCGTGTGGTGGTACCCGCTCACTTGATCAAATCCTTGAACGTGAACAGTTTCACTGAAAAGCACTTTTCAAAAAAATAAAAAAAAAAAATCCACCGACAGTAAGGAACAGAATCCAACTACCGAAGACAGAGTTGTGGGCTTGGTTTTTTTCTCCTTCTTTCCTTTTTTTTTTCCTTTTCTTTTCTTTTTTTTTTTCTCCTCCTGGTCATCGTCTCAGAGGCTGCGAAAGGGGGAAGAGAAAGAAGGAGAGCGAGAGAAAGAGGAGCCTTTTCGCAACTGATATTTATTATCATTAGAATCTGGCCCCTTTCTCCTTAAGAAAAAAAAAAAAAGCCCTAAACGCAGCGTCTCTCTCCCCCCTCCCTCTTCAAGCCCCCCGACTCGCGCCGCACAGGCATGGAGAAGGGGACTCGTCGCTTCCCGACCTGCCACGCCGCTCTCCTCGCCTGGACATGGCTCTTACTCCTCTCCTGGTGCTGCACCAGCGCCGAGATAACTTGCGGATTCCGCTCGTCTCCATCGCCCTCCCGACCAACCTCCTCGTCTCGCCTTAGGCAGGACCAGCGAACGCCGCCGTCGCGGGGATCCCGGAGCTGGCAGGGCGGCTGGGCGCGGGGCTCGGCTGGGGCAGCGGAGCCGGTGCCGGTTCCGGGCGCGGAGCCCGGGGGCCGCTCGGGGCCGCGGGGAGCGTCGCTCCGCTCGGCGGGGGCGNCTGGGCAGCACCACCTTTGCGCTTACCGGAGACTCGGCTCATAACCAAGCCATGGTGTACTGGTCCGGGCACAACAGCAGTGTGAGTACCGACCCATCGGACCGGAATGGAGGGGCGGGGAGGGATCCGTGAGCCCGTCGCGGGGCGGGATGGATAGGGGCTTTTGACGGCCACCTCAGTTTTAGCGCCACGGGGAGGGGGACGCGGAGCGGAAAAGAGAAAAGTTTTCCTGGGAAGAGGTGAAGGAGAACGGGAGCCCGACTGTTCCCCGAACTGAGGACGTGGTGATGGCCAGGGCAGCGCACCGCGAGCGCCGGGAAAGGGGCCGGGCTGGCCCCGGGTTTCACCCCGGTCCAGCCTGTCCCGTGTGCCCGCACCGCTGGGTTCCCTCCTCACAGGTGTGATTTGCACCTGAGCATGCCTCGCTACCTCCGTGACAGGGGATGGGAGAGCTCAGAGTGGGTGGAAAAGCCCTCTCTGGGGCCCCCGCTTTACATACTGGCCACGAGAGATCCCATTAGTTCATTAAGGAGTGGAAAGCCCCACGGCATGTTAAGAGTCTCGGAAAGGAGGCAGGTAGTGCAAAGACAGCAAAAAGTTTATAAAAATCGATGGCATGTCATGACTTTTCACTGTAGTCGGTAACAGAGTCACTGAGGCATCCCTGAAAGTCTGTGGGACTCTGTGTGTGTGGGGTGTCCCAAAAGCCCCCACGCCGTCATGCCGTGCTGGTGCAGGGCCCTCTCTCGTACCCTATGTTACAACACCCAGATGGCTGTAGACAGAACTCCTTTTTTTTTTTCTCTTTTTTAAAAAAACTTGGTATCAGAAATACGCTTTCCATTCTGATGTAAAGTCTGAAAACAGGTGTAATTTAAAGAACTCTGGGAAATCTTTACGTCTGGTGACAATATTCCCATTATTCTGATTATTATAGCTTGTCACTGCCTTGGAAATGCCTCTTTTATTGTTTTGTAACTATTGGAAATGAGCCTGAAGCAGTTAACAGCATAAAACAGATCAGCTGAATTTTCAGATAACGTTCTTCATGAAACTTATTAGTCATTAAAAAGCAAACTGTCTCTCACTCTCTATGCATCAGCTGTAGCTTCATAATGTGCAATTCAACTACCTCTTTTTTTTTTTTTTACTGGACTTTTTTTCCCCTCTATTTATTATTACTTAGGCAGTAATTCTGACAGCAATGTAGATGTTACTTTGATTTAACCAGTTTTTAAAGGCAGTTGTGTTTGCCAGACATGAATTCCACTCTCATTAAAGATGAAAGTAAACATTCAAGAGAAAACAGCTGCATGGTAGATTTTAGCAGTACACTTGTCTCTAGGATTATTTATTTTTGTTATGACATGGCTTGTAATGAAGAAAACAACCTATATGGCCTCTTTTTTGTCTCATTTTGGTGCTGAATCAAGGGGTGCTGAACAAAGGAAGATAAAATTTCCTGCCCCCCCATCCCTTCCCAGCATGGATTTCTAATAGTTTTGAGTATTTCTGGTTAAAGTAGCAAAGAAAACTCATTCTGTAGGCATTTGCAGGGGAAAATAGGCTGTTTTTTCTAAAGTGCCTGTCAGAAAGTGATTCTGTCTCATCCCCTGGTTCCTTTCACAGAAATATGCTATTTAAACATCTATTTTCCTTTATTCCTTAACTCCAGGTGACTGGGAAGGGTAATAAAAGAAAATGTCTCAATTGTTCTCAACTTTCCATTAAGATTTTGCACCTCAAGGTACCATGAATTGAAAGATTGCAACTCCAGAGCAAAGCAAAGGACTGGTGGTGTTTACTGCCAGTGTGGTGTTTGTAGGAAGGAAGTACAGGAATAAATACTAGTGTTATCTTTTAATGCTTTTTCTAATATGAGAGTTAGCTTCAGGAGACTTTTCCTGTCTTGTCTCTTGAGGAAAACACACTGCATTTAGTGATTAATTGGATTTTTTAAAGCAGCGTAGAGGGAAAGTTAAATGCCTGAATGCGAGTCCTTTCATTAATAGCAGAGAAGGATGAATTCAGTGCCCATTTTCCTGCTACAGTTCAGTTTTTACCTAATCCTGCTGTTGGGGTGGCTGTGGCACAGGAACGTCAAGCCATTTGTCCAAGGTCACTTGGGGAAACAGTGGCTTCTTCTGCCAGCCACACTGGTTCCCAGTCTCTCAGGCATAAAGCAGCAGGAAGGTGCATTGAAAATTGACAGAAAGTATTAACTCCTGTCATGATTATGCCCAATGACCAGGCAAAGCAGGCAGAACATGTCTGTATGCTGTTGTTTTCAGGCTACCAACACAGGTAAAGGGGCTACAGCTTGCTTTTACCAGTTCCAGGACTTCAGATCCTCAGCTTTGTTCCGCTCATGATTTATGAAAAGCATTATCAGTCGAATTTCATGCAATGGAGCGGCCTGTTTCAAATCAAATGTTAGTGATGGGGGAATTCCTAACAACTGGATGAATTTGTAAAGAAGAGAAAAGCATGGTAATAAAAAAATTGTGTCTTTACTGGGGTGTGTGTCTCCAGACAGCCCACAAAAGGGAGATCTTTGTAGCTACTGCATGCTCTGTTACCTAGAATGTTAAAAATCTCCTGTGTTGGGTTCGATTTTGTTATTTTCAGAGCAACTCCCTCTATCTCCTATGCCACTCTTCTCCTATGTTCCTCAAATCTCATTTAAACTTATTAAAAATATAGTAACTTCCAGGCAACAAACTTTTGTTTTCTCCATTTGCAGACAGTGCAGTTGGGATTAGGATAGAGGCAAAAGGCTGGTGAGATTGGGGAACTTGGGTTCTCTGCTTTGTCCTGCCCGGAGGCTTTTTCTGTGACCTTAGGAAAGACAATTAACCTCTCCGGATCTCCTCTTCCATGTGAAATGAAGCTAGTACTACTTAGCTACCACAAAGTGGTGGTGTGGAGCAGAATTCATTTCTGCTTTGTGTGATACCTGAAGATCTTTGAGTGGAAATTGTTAGGAAAATGCAAAAAAATACTATTTTGTGTAGAAGTGTGGTTTCTGTTATCGGGAAGGGGTCTTGGCTTAATTCAGTGGGTCTGATACTGGAAAAATGAGACTTTTATTTGGGCTTTAAGTATCAGTCTGCCTTAATAGAAGCATTTATTGAGGTCACTAAAGCTCTTGAGGGACTTGGTGGAGATCAGATAAAATGTTTTCTTGCTAAGGCTTTTCTGAAGGAAGGAAAATTTTTAGTGAAAACTACTATTATTCACGGAAGATGTGCAGGCCCTTCTGTTTTCAAAGCCATTTATCTCTGAACACACACTGTGTACAAATGTGCCACTCGGTGAGTGGCTGTACCTACACTCTTTTTCCCTCTCTCTAGATGGCTATGTTATTGCATGAAGTTTTTCCTTGCTCTGCTCCCCAAATACTCTCTCCAGCCTTCCTTTGAAGATGATCTGATTCCTCAGATTATCTTGTCTTCCTTCCTTTCACCATGATTTCTAGTATGAGGACCTGCAAAATAAGTAGCAGCTCCTTTAATGCTTTTGCAGCTTTAAATTTTGGTATCTTTCCTAGAGATGTCAAGAAGCTACAGTGGATAAAACACACTTACTAGTGGAATGGTAAATGGGGACTGTTGTCATTAGGTTTCAGAGTTCTTGCTCTGATGAATGTAGTTTTTTATAGGAAGTACTTAATTCCGTCCATGCTTTTTCCATAATGGAGGTACTACAAATTCTGTGGTGTTGTGGGTGGTTTTCTTCAATATTAGAAACAAAGATGCACATTTTTAGCTTTCTTTTTAGCCTCTAGAAGATATTTTCAGCCTGTCCTTTTTGGAGAGGCTTCAGCTTATGCTCACAGTGTGCTTTGTCTCTCCCACATATCACGCCTTTGCCTTTCTAGTATCCACACACAAATGTCAGATGTGAAGATGAGGAAATGTACAATACTGCCACAGTAAGAGCAGGAGAGGGCATTTGTTTAAGGCATGTGCAATATTTGCAGGTTGCTTCAGCCAGGCCAAGTTACTATATGATCCTAAGGGTTGGATTTTTCAGACTATGTGAAAAATATCAGCTGTGCATATGTTTAATTTAGTGCAGTGCAGCCATGCAGAAGATAAGCTTGGAGAAGAATAACGTGCCTAGGTGATACAGTTGAGACTGTGCAGTTGTGTTGATGCTTACAGTATGATCCAGGCTCTGAAAGCTGGGGAAGGAAGGATGAGAGCTGGTGAGACTTTGTTTTATCTTGCCAGCCATGCTAAGCTGTTTTGCACGGAGATCCAGTCAGCCTATCGCAGAATCATTTAGGCTGGAAAAGACCTCTAAGATCATTGAGTTTAAACATTAACCTCACTGAACCAGACCCGCTGCTAACCGTGTCCCTAAGCTCCAGATCTACCTGACTTATAAAACATGTGCAGGGATGGTGATTTAACTGCTTCCCTCAGCAGCTTGTTCCAGTGCCTGATGGTCCCTTCAACAAAGAAGTTTTTCCTAGTATCTAACCTAAACTTCCCCTGGCACAACTTGAGGCCATTTCCTCTTGTCCTATAGCTCATTACCTGTGAGAAGAGATGAATGTCCAACAGTCTACAACCTCCTTTAAGGCAGATGTGGACATCAATAAGGTCTCCTCTCAGCTGCTTCGTGTTCAGACTGAACAGCCCCATGTCTGACATTTCTAGAGTTAACACGGCTGTGAGATTCCCTCCAAAACAGGGAACATGAGATGTGTTTGGGACAACACTCTGGTAAAGAGGAGGCTAATAGTGCTACTGTTGCCTACAGCTACCTGAAGTAGAGTTAGAAAGAAAATGCACCTCATCTTATTAGTTGAAGAGAAATTAACGTTAAGGACATTCTGAAGAGTTTATCCTCAAAGAAATCGATGCAGCAAGGCATTAGAAAGTGCTGAGAATTTCTGGAAGTTTTTAAGACTCACATAGACATGATCCAGTGATAACAACCTTGCTCTGAACAGAAATCTGCAATTCTTTTCCTCCTATTACCACTGATGCTACTCCTTTATCCTGTGCAGGCTCTGAGGGTTGGCAGTGAAAAGCAGGTTGTGTAAGTTCTTGCAGTGAAGCCTGTCTCTTCCGGGAATGAGCCTTCTGAATGCTGTTGGCAGTGTTCTGGTGTGATCTGCTAATGTACTGGTGGTTTGATGCTGAGACATTATTCACTCCCATGGTGAATTACAAGCTGGGGAGGCTGATGAGCTTGCTGTGTGCCAGGTAGTTTTTCATTAAGATGCCTAACAGTGCAGTGTGATGGGTAGAACGAGTTGGGCAATATTTGCAATTCCAAATACACTGCTCTGCTTGGAAGGGAAGAAAATGAACCTTTAGGCAGGCAATGCTGCATTTAGTTATCAGCCATGGGTAAGCCGTCCCAAAAGTCCACTTGGATTCCATTCTAAAGTGTTTACTACTAGTGTATAAGATGGTAACGGAGCAAACACATGACTTGCACTGCATTTTGTGGATATTTTAATTGTTGTTCTACACTGCTTCTTTCTTAAATGCTCTGACAGGTTGTGGTCTCATGGCCATTGAAGGTAGGCTAGCTCTGTTGCAATGTCTTGATGCCACTTCCTTTAGTAATGAAGTTTACCACTGAAGTCCTTCTCCAGGACACTGCCAGTCCAAGCTTAATTAATATTCAAATATAAGATGGGGAAATAAAAATGAAACTCTTGCATGGCAATTGCTTTTATGGTTGTATTGAGTCAATGGAGCAGGAAGAAGGCGTCTGGAAAATATTTCTCGGGTTATTTCTTTATAGACTGGTTTCATTGCAAAGTCAGATTGATGTCCAGTGGATGGGCCTTGATGCTGGTGGTTGAGCCTGTGAAGCTGGCAGATTCCCTGGGCCATTACCCTGCCTAGTGCAGCAAACTGTTGATGCTTTTGTAGCTCAGAGCTCAGTAACAGTGCTGCTCCTGTTCTAGGTGCCTGTCAGCAGTTTCCCTTCAGGCCTCAGTACTCAGACTTTTTCATGCCCAGGGATGAGACTTAGGATTTGTGGCTAAGCTTTCACAGTGATTTAAATGGCAACAGAGACAGCTATGTGATTCTTCTAATTAATTTTTTAATAGAAAACATTCATCCAATTAAGTGATGAAGTATTTTGAAAATTAGTTTGAGCAGATAATTGATGTTAGACAGGAAAACTTTTCCCAAAAGGGAGGTGAGTTGTAACAAATATTTTATTAAATGTAGGCTTGTGGGAAGATTAAACTTTCTGAGAGTTTCCAAATTCATAACTGGATATGTAGTAGAGATCTTTGAAAAAAAGTTAAAATCTCTATTGTCTGATGGCAAAGCACAGGTTAAGGAGCAATAATCTTTTATTCTGGTTGCACTAAAGGATACTGGAATTCAGTCTTACAAACACTGAAGAATTTGCTGAAGTTCTTCGGATGTCTGTAGTGAGATTGGAGCACAGCCTACCTGAGTTACTACCGTCTTACAAATCCAGAATCATTTCAGGACTGAAGGCCAAGCCTGAGCTCATGGTTGTATTGGGTTCCAGGACAGTTAGAGGGAACCTGTGAGTTGTAAAGTTGAGGCTTGGGTTTGGCTACGATCTGGTCAAATTTGTTGTCCAATGAGAATCAGTTACAGGGAACCAGTGAGTTATGAAGTTAAGGCTTGGGTTTGGCTACAGTCTGGTCAAATTTGTCGTCCAATGAGAATCTGTGTTTGAAAGTGTGGAATCCAACCTGCCTCTAATCCAGACAGTAAATCAAATGACACTTTCCTTGTGAAGCATTGATTGCTGTAAATGCTGAAAGTCCCTAAAGGAGTAAAGCATTTGGTGTAAATTGATCTAGACCATTTTACTGAAGTTGAGAACTCTACCTGCAGTATTCCATAGCAGTGAAAAGTGCAAGTACAAAAAATGACTACAGAGCTGAGCAATGACACCTGCAAGCCCTTTGCACTCCCTGAATTACAGGATGAGGTTCCATCTCTCTTGTTCGCTGCCTTTCCCTCTGTCTTTCTTGCTCTGGGAGGTGGGAGGTTTACTCACTCAGTAAGCGATGCTGCAGACTGGCCTGGTGACATAATGGACATCATTTCCAACAGGGATTTTTAAGATGTAATATCCCATAGGTGGAAGATACTGCTTTGCTGAAGCCCACCTTGGCATGCAAGTTTCTTGGTTTGCTTTAAGGCCCTGTATGAATCCAAGGCAAACAAATTCCCAAATCCTAACTTCCTGTTAATATCCAGGGACAACTGCAGCATCGTTCTTAATGTTTCCTCTACAGAAAAGGGGTGGCACTGCAATATTTCCATTCTTGCCTTTATGGGGTGTTGTGATGCTGAGGAAATAAAATGAAGTGTCCTGCATGTTTCAAGAGTGGCTGTGCAGGCACTAAATGTTTGATAGATAATCCACTGTGGATATTTCCAACCCTGAATTCCTGCTCTGGACCAGCAGAGTCCCAGCATACAATAAAAATCAGGAAAAGATTGATGTTGGATAATCAGACCTCTCTTTTTCCTCCCTCTCAGCCCTGAAGGAGACTTGTTTGCTTTCCCCCGGGACGAGTGGGGAAGCCCTCTTGTTCCAGGAGGGTCCCCAACACTGTCACGAGGTTTTCTCCCCTTCCTCTTCCGATACGCGACACAAACGCTGACCAGGCAGGTCTGCAGAGCAGTTCAGGTCCCTGTGCCAAGAACGAGGAGACGTTTAATTAGCTCCAGCGTGCTGTGGAGCCCCTAGATCCGCGGGAGCCCCTTTGCTGGGGTGCGGGAAGCGGCGCTGGGCGCTAGAGGGAGCGAGGGCCTCTGCTAACGGAGGTTGCTGGGGCTGGGAAGAGCCGCTGCTGAAATATTGATAGGAAATCCCGCTCGAGCCATTGACTGCGTGAAACTCCCGCTGTCTGGGGTTCCCTCGGCAGGAGAGGAAAATAGTCTTGGCATGCACTCGGCCGTGGCAAAAGCATCTCACCCGCCTCGCTGCGGATCCTCCCTTCCCTTTGTGCCGTTCCCCAACTGCTGCCAGGCTGCTTCCTGGAGAGGGCAGTCCCGGTGCCGGGGTCTCATCTGCTCCACTCCCTTGCAGACCGAGTCTTGCGCCAGTAGAACCACCAGCATCCCCTCAGCACTTGCCCACAGTGCTGCAGGGTTGGGAGAAGGGATGATGTTAACCTTTACTGTGCCAGGAAGCAGCAGTCTGCATCCTGGCTCTTCCCAACTGAAACAGTGTATGCTCCCCATCTCCTCGACTGTCCTACACCAGTTTGTCTCTGGGACTGGTCCCCGAGGACAGGGGTTGACACTTTACTACTGATCTTCTCAATCTGCTGGACCACTTAGAGCTGGCTGGTGAGGACAGGGGAGCTGTCTCTTCCCACATTGCCTGATGTGCAGAGGACAGCCTGCTGCTGACTTATCCCTGCTAATTTGGGACACCACAATAATTTGACCAGCTTGAGTATGTGACTCTTTGTGTCTCTTTCTCTCTACTTTTCTTTCTCATAAGTGTAGGAGTACAGAAGTTACTGGACTGGAAATCATCCCAGCCACTGTATGGTTGGACAAGATAACATTTCTTCCTGGGGAAAGTGCTTGCGTTTAGTGGTGTCCTTGGAACTAAAACGAATATTTGTGACTTGGAAAAACTCAGACTGAGCCACAGAAAATTTCTTAGGTTGGTGATGGGGTAATGGCCTCAGGATCTGCTCTGGCAGTGCTTCAGACACTGCACTAGACTATAACATGTGCACACTGCCAGTATGTTTTTGTGGACAGTGATGCTTCTGATGTACTGTGGAAATGCACTGAGCCCCTTGTGGGAGTTTGGTAGGTTAGCAAAGTGGAAGGCTTGAGCAGAGATCTCCTGCTGACTTTCAAGGCAGTGTTCAGTTGTGATTCCTTGGGGTGCCAGAGGAGAGCAGGTTGTACATGCAGGTTGTCTTCATGATTTTTGCACTTGTCACAGAACCACGGAGTGGTAGGTGTTGGGAGAGACCTCTGAATTTCATCTAGTCCAACCTTCCCGCTGGAGCAGGATCACCTAGAAAAGATTGTACAGGAGCAGGTCCAGGCAGTTTTTGAATGTCTTCAGAGAAAGGAGCTCCACAACTTCTCTGGGTAGCCTTGTGCCTAATGGAGATGTGCCTTGCCCAATGCCTTGGCTTCCATATCTTCAGAGAGCTAACTCACTAGCAGGGCTCTTTCTGAGGCTTAAAATGGATGGATATTTGCAAAAAACTTTTGGGTGGAAGAGAATGTATAAAACATGATTCTTTAGCTCTTGTGAAAAGTACTTAAGGATCTCACAGGTGCACAGAGGCAAGCTCTATCTAATACTACTGGGTTCAGGCAGATGGGGCCTCTGTCTCCAGTTCTTTCCAACCTCTGTCAGAAAACCAGTGGGGAATTATTTCTTCTTGAGGTGGTGGGGTGGAAGGCTTAGGTATTTATTTCTTTGAAGCTTCCTGTCCTTTACCAGCAAACTCTGACCATTTAGTGCTTACTGGGTGACAGACACAGCTGTATTTATAAAGCTCTTATGCTGCCTATTTCAGCTGTGTATTTCAAAGGTCACTAAGTGGAAGGTCACTGGTAGTAACCTTTGTGTTTTCTTTTTGAGAAATAGATGTATGCAAGGGAGGAGAGATCTGCTCCAGGTTGTGCTACTGATCAGAACTGAAGTGGGAAGGCAAGTTTGCTGACTCCTGCCCCTTAATGATATGGCTTCTTAATCACAAAGGACCTACTTTACCTACTACAGCTCAGATGCTGCTTGCATTTTCTTTTTAGAAGAGAATGTATGAAAGGAAGGAAAAAAAGGTGAGAAAAGAAGTTAATAGGGGCAAGAGTAGGACTCCCATTAATGATTGGAAAGCGGAATGTACTAAGCTAAAATAATTCACAGATTGATCCAGTTAAAGCACTGCAAAGTCCTGGCTGAAAGTGATTTAAAAGCATCTTTGTCTGATCTTCTAATCCCTTTACTAGCATGGCTTCCCAGATTGAGTTATTTCAAATGGCATCTCCTTTTGAACTGAATGAGAATCACAGAATCACGGAACATTAGGGATTGGAAGGGGCCTCAAAAGTTCTTCTAGTCCAATCCCCCTGCTAGAGAATTGATGTGGTGAGACTGGGAGCCATGAATCTGGCCTTCCTTTGCAAATACGGAATGAGGTGAGGGGGTCATATCTGTCTGCTGAGGGGGTCAGGAGCTGGGTCTGAGTTATGTGTCTTGCCTGAAATGAGTTAATTTAGGATGATAGTCACAGCAGGGCATGTGTAGTTGTGTGTGCCTTTTTGTGCAATCTTGTCATGAGATAATGCAAGATGCAAATTTCAAGGGTCTTGTTAGATTTTGGAATCATTAGGGTGGCTTTGCCACCCTCTTTCTCTTCACAGTCCAAAGGAAAAAAGTCTTTGTCCCATACTACTTGAAGAACTGAGTGAGCCCGG
Source organism: Rhinopomastus cyanomelas (assembly GCA_013400115.1). Taxonomy (NCBI): domain Eukaryota; kingdom Metazoa; phylum Chordata; class Aves; order Bucerotiformes; family Rhinopomastidae; genus Rhinopomastus; species Rhinopomastus cyanomelas. Next base: position 1,001,129 of record VXBP01008204.1, read on the forward strand.
GGCAATTTAAAACTTTTTCTGGCCCTCTTTTATGGGACTTGTGCCTGGTCTCCCTGTGTCATTCTTTTGCAAGATGCAAGGCTGGAGCTGCATGTGAAGAGTAAAGCCACCACAGTGTCTTTCTAGCTTTGTTACCAATCAGCAAAATGTTGGCAGTGCTTGGGTCTGGGTCTCTTTAGCTTGGAGAAGAGGAGACTGAGGGGTAACCTCATTAATGTTTATAATTACGTGAAGGGTGAACGTTAGGAAGATGGAGCCAGGCTCTTCTTGATGTCATCTAATGATAGGACAAGGGGCAATGGGTGTAAGCTGGAACATAGGAGGTTCCACATAAATGCCAGAAGGAAGTTCTTCACATTGAGGGTGACAGAGCACTGGATTGGGCTGCCAAGGGTGGTTGTGGAATCTCCTGCTCTGGAGATGTTTAAAACCTGCCTGGATATGTTCCTGTGTGACTTGGTCTAGGTGATCCTGCTGTGGCAGGGGGATTGGACTAGATGATCTTTTGAGGTCCCTTCAATCCTTAATGTTCTATGATTCTGTGATATAGTGGGAGTGTGGATGGGGATGCAGAAGTGTTTCTGGGGCTGAGGCACTCCTAGACAGACCTGCTACATGAACTGGCATGAACTTTGTGTTTGCAGTGGGACAGGGTTTTGCTTCTGTTTGGGTATCAGAAGTCTGGTGCAAGACACAAGACTGGTGATCCTGCCTGTAAAGGACCACAGTGACCTTATACATGGGAAACCTTCCCCACAGTATGTGGTGTGAGAGGTAGGTAGGCAGAAAGACCTGTGTATCAAGCAGGAGGTCTCTGGAAATCTCATTTGCCATCTGGCCTGAAAACAGAGTTGCCTATGAGATGATGAGATTGTAAACCAATATGATAATCATCAGAGAACAGTTATTTTAGGAGGAAGAGGGTCTTTATCTGAATGTGGTTTGGCAGGTATTGCAACAACACCAGGAGAAAGTGTTGTTCATATTAGGTGTTGCAGGGATATAAAAGAGGTTGTTCAACTATCTTTGGCCAGACTTTTCTGGGTGAATGAGCTTAAACAGAAGGAATTTCAGAAAAGCATGGGATAAGCAGTATGGCAGAGAAAGGTCTGGCCAGGGCACCCCACTGGATTTTGATTTCTGCTAAGTGTTTTTGACGCTCTGTCCCAGCAGCTGTTAGAGCTGTCTGCTCTCTGAAGGATCACAAAATGAGTAAAATGCCTGGTCCTTCTGTTAAGCAGCAGAAGTCAGCCATCACTTATCACTTAACTGCTTGCCCTTCCAGCACTCTTCTATCTCTCAGTGTTTTCTTTCATCTCTGTCATGATTCCTCATTCTGATGCCCATTTTGAGAAGAAAATAATGGCACATGGTGTACTTGGCTGAGCATTACAGGTGTGCTGGAGGTCTAGCTGTGGTCAATACATGGATCAACTGAAGTCCTGCCAGCTGTGAGAATGGACACGGGGGTCCAGGTATTGTTTTGGGACCTGCTTCTTCACTCAGCTGAACTTTGAAGGACTTGGTATCTGTGACTGTTCCCCCTGCTGAACACAGCTCAAATTTGCCTACAGAATCCAAAGTTACTTCTCCACCCCTGTTAACTCAGAGATGGCATGGTCTGTCAGTCCAGAGCTGAAACTTTAACTTCTTTTTGAAGGCAACCTAAAACAACAGCTACAGCATCAGCACTGATGAGGACCTTAATTTTCTTAATGTTCACTGTTGATTTGCCAGCTTGCCTGGGAAACCTTGTTCCATTAATGAAAAGGCAGCATCAACAGTGGTGCAGCATTCTGGGCTTGCTTGTACTGCGTCTCATTCTAGCAGCCTCAATTCTATCCTTCCTTGCTTTTAATTAAGATTATCTTCGGTACTTGTTCCTACTTCACGTGCTGCAAATAACAAAGCCTGCCGTTCTGAGTTACGCTGAGCTTTTGGTCTGGTGCCTTTTATTTTTCTGTGTGCTTTTCCTAATTTATATCTTTATTGTTCTTATTTATGCTTCCTGGAGTGCTGCTCAAAACAGGCAATAACCTGGATTGCAGAGAAATGAAAACTCATGGGAAGGGAAAAGAGGCAGGTCCAGCTCTAGCACTGAATAACTGGATCAAATATTAGATGGTAAAATAATACTTTGGGTCACTTGAGTGTTCTGTGTCTTCTATAAAGTGGGAGATTCTCGTCTTCTTCCCCAAAGACAAAGGTTGACGGATAAAAGTCGCTGATAGTGAAGGCTGCTCTCAGACTGGGGCCTGAATGAACTGAAGAGATTTCTTCATGTGCTCATACAGTGGAGAGAAGGGCAAGAGCCAAGAGCTGAAACATGGAAGGTGCTATAAGGACACAGGAGTGAGTTGAGGCATGTGTGAAAGCACACAGTGCTGTTGTTTCTGTTTCACGGCTGGTGGAGAAACACCTTGTCTCACACTGTGTGCTCTTACCAGCGAGAGCTGTCGGTAACATTGATGACCCCTGGTAGCTGGCAGGTTTTTCAGTACAAAACTTGCTATACCTGTGTTTCTCAAAATAAGCTGCTTGGGGGCACCTGCGACGTGGATGGAAAGGGGCAGAGTGGAGCTCCATAGACTTTTTCTGTCTCTTAAAAGCCTGTTTCAATTACTGTGCACTTATGAAAGAAAGGTGTTTTAGAAATGTAGAGGACACTGTGCCTGAATGACATGTGTGTAAGAATTTGAGACCTGGTAACGATATAACTGTCACAGAATCACAGAACATTAGGGATTGGAAGGGACCTCCAAACATCATCTAGTCCAATCCCCCTGCCAGAGCGGGATCACGTAGACCAAGTCGCACAGGAACATATCCAGGCAGGTTTTAAACATCTCCAGAGAAGGAGACTCTGTTAAACTACACAAAATATAAACCTCATGGACCACAGATGGATTTGGGGCCATATTCTGATTCTGCCTGCTTGAGCTGTAGGATTCTGAGGGATAAGTAGGAAACCATGCCTAATGGTAAACAGTTGTGAACAAGAATGGCTTTTTTGTTTTTGGCTTTCTTTCACCTCAGGTGTATGCACAGCACCTTGCACTGGTTTTCTATCTTTAAAAGCTGTTGTATATAATACAGATGGCATAACCTTGCTGTTTGTTTTCTGCCTGCATATACAAAATTTGAAGTCCCCGAAGAGGAGGCAGCATGGGTATTCCCTGCCAGCTTGTTCCTGCAGGCCACAGATGATCAGTTGTGATAGGGAAGAGGTAGACCTTCCTGTGGTTTCTGTCTTTTTTACAGCAGCCTGTGCTAGTCTCTGGGGTCACACACTGGCTGGGTTTTCTCACTTTCTTGCTGCTGTATGTGGGGCCAGAAGATGTTTTCTTCCTGCGTGCCAGTCCCCTGTGGTGAATTTTGCTGACAGACAGTCCTGGCTACAGGGAAGCTGGTAGCTGTTTCAGGTTCATTCTTTATTTAAATGCTCTCCCTCTAGAGCCTGGATTGTGTTTGACTTGTACTGATGCCTTTTCCTTGTGCATCTTTCTGCTATGGCAGCTCATGCCCAGAGCAGGGACAGAAAATGGACCTAATAGAGTGAGTTACCACCAGGGAATGAAAAGTCCCTGGAGCAAGGCATGCACCGCTACTGTGAACTTAGTGGGGTTTTGATGCTCTGCTGCTTTTTGGCTACATCTGACCTCTGCCAGGAGAGAAGGGACGAAAGTGATTATTTGGAGCCAGTGTGCCAGTGTCTGGGATATGGTCAGCTGTAGTCAGATGTACCGTGGGTGACTGATACTTGGAGTTGTCTCGGACAAGAACTCGGACAAGAACAGAGGAATGGTGTCAGGAGGCTTTTCTCCTACTTAGTTAGGTCTATAGGGTTGAATGGGTCATTCTCATCTGCCAGGGTGCACGAATTGCTGTCATGCCAGCTAAAACTTTAAGACTGCTGGTTAAATGGTGTGTCCTACCATTAACTGGGAAGGAAAGATGTCAGTAAATACATGCTGCCGTTTCGAGGAATACTGTTCTCTGATGTCTATGGTGCAAAGCCCATTTTGGTTTTTGCAGTTTTTGTTGGTGTTGCTCCAATAGCTTGATTTATACTAGTGTGAACAGGACCCTAATGGTAATACTTCTATGTGCAGCCTTAGTTTTGCCCATGTGGGACTGGTATCTCCTTGGCTTTGTGCCCTTGTTTTTATTATTATTAGGTTTTGTTTTCCGTGGTCCTGAGCTTGGGACAGTGGAATTGAGTTGCATGGTTGTGGGGAACATAATTAAGTCTGCGACTTGAGGAAGGAAGATTGGGGTATTGCCACAGGTTGGGCAAGTAAAATATATTCTAAATGCTAATGTACTGGTTCTGGGAAAAGATGGGTGTCCATTTCTAGTACAGATTGTACAGCTCAAAGTTTTTCAGGCAAATGCGTGCCCTCAGTTCACTGTTCTGCTAAATCTCTTCACTGCTTTTGAGGGGCTGTTTTTTTGAGAGATCACATCCAACTTCCTGAGGGGAAATTGGACAGAAGGATCAGTTTGAAATAAACTAGAAAATAGACTTTTAGATATTTTATATGCTGTACCTCAAGCTGGGGTTTCTCTTCTGCATTTCCTGGAGAAATAGCTGCTATGAGGAATTTTTTTTTATTTTCTGGCTCCTGACACTTCTGCTTGGAGTAACTTGTCAGTGGAACCCTTTGGTCTCTTTGTTTCTCTCTCTTTAATGGGACTGCTGTGCTTGGTTTTAGTCCTTGGTAAAAACACTTGCCTTGATAAGGACCGTAGCTTAATGAAGCAGTGGTGTCTGCCATAGCAGCATGGTTATTTTTCAAGGTCTTATTTTTCATCTTTCTGATGCTGGAGCAAGAGAACAATCATATCTTCAAAGCTGATGATGATACACTGATGAAGTGTCAGTCAGATGCATATTAGGCCTGCATGACTTCCTTTTCTCTGGCTGTTGGTGGGCTTGGACAGGATGGAATCTGAAAACCTCTTCAATCTCCATGGTTGTGCTTTGGCCCGAGTTTCATAGCAGACGGCAACCAGAAAAGCATTAATACTGTCATAAATTACCAAGTGTCATGAGCTGTTGAGCTTCATGGAGAAGCAGAGGGAGAGCTGAGCAATCCAAGAGTACAGACCTTCAGAAACAGCTATTAGTGATGATGAGGGCATCAATTGCAAAGTTCCACCAAACAGTGTTCAAACGGTGTGTCAAACAAAAATGAGGCTTTCTTACTGCCATGTGGCATGTATTTTTGCTGCTCTGTTGAGCTCTGAATCACTTTTCCAAGTTCACATGTTAGCAGTGACCATCTCTAGCTTAAGCTATGTTGCTCCATCCAAGGAGTGCAACCAGTAGTCACATTGCTTTGTAGGGTCCTGATGAAAACCTAGAAATCATCTAAGCTTTGGCTTAGGAGTTAAGGCTCCTTAGCTCTTGAGACTCAGTGACTTAAAGGACAGACAGTGCAGCAAAGGTCATACAGTACAATACCATAGAGGTGTATTTATCAGAGCAAGTTCTCATTAACTCTTCTCCTTGACAGGTTAAATATCTCTAGCTGCTTCTGTCCATTTTCCTGTAGCCAGTGAATCCCTCGCGTTTCTATTGAGTTTAATGAGTTTTGGCCACATGCCTGGGAACATAAGATCAGATGTTCTGGAGGGGACCAGAAGTCCGTCTATTCCCAATGTCACATATCTGACATTGCTCAGCAGTGCAGCCGTGTCCAGCATTGAGCTCTGTCTGGCGTATCTAGCATCTCTGTGGAATCAAGCATGCAGGCTACACAGACCTCTGCAAAGTACTTACTGCTCAGCTTGGTGTTTTCAAGCGTGTGTGGGGCGGCTGACAGAAAGGAAATAAATTAGACTTAATCCCCAGCCCTCATCTCCACCCTGCAGATCTTTCCAGATTCTGACTTGGACCAAGCATGGACTCTCATTCTGATTTAGAAAAAACCCAACAGAAACAACCAAATAAAAAAGTCCTCTCAAACAAACCACTTTGTTTTAATTTTTATGGAATTGTTTAAGGGGTTTTTTTGGTATCAAAAAGCTGAGATTTTTATTTTAAAAGGTTAAAACACTTATAATTTGTACTGATGAAAGCAAATTCAGCACAGTTTAGGAGCTATAAAATATCCTGGCCTTATTAAGTTGCTATTTTACTACAAAAAGTCATGCTTGACAATACTACCCCCTCTGATTTGCTGTCCTATGCTGTATCTTGGAGTAAAGTTGGTGAAAGAAGATTGTGGTGTTTATATGCTTGGTTGGAGGAAAACAGTGAGCTCCATGGATAAAAATAGAGATTATAGTGTCTGATGCAGTCCTCACTTGTAAGATCATGTTGCTTTGTTTTAATTACAGGAATTATCTTGCTGACGTTGGTTTGTCAGTCAGCAGAGCGGATGCTTTCATGCTGTACTGGAGGTGGCCAGAAAGCAACAGTTAATTTACATAATGGTTGTTTGATTTTGTTTGGCTTTTGGTGTGGTTTCTTTTTGTGTGGAAGAAATAATTTGTGGTTTATTGGTGGGTTTGTATTTTTGTGGTTTGGTTGGTTTTTTTAATGTGGGTTTGGTATAATTGTTTGCTAATAATAGCAGCTGACAAAATCCAAAATCAAGCTGCTTCTTCTCTGCCCTGGTCAGGAACTCCACAGTTTATGGCTGAGTGGGTTGGGAAGGTGGTGAGTTTGAAAGTGGAGGGGAACTAGATCACTTGGTCCCATTTCTGAGCTCCAAGAAAACACTTTGGCAAATGCTTTTATTTTGTGTTTGTTTGGTTTTTTTACCTGGAAGTTAAGTTGCAACTGAAATGGGGTCATGAGTGCCTTTGGAGGCACTGAGGTAGAGCTCACATGTGCACTACTTGTGCACAGTGGAGAAACAAGTATGAGCTCATCCTTTACCCTTTACATGCACCGCTGTCAAGCTGTTTCCCTCTGTGCCTCAGTTTTGCTACTTGTGAGAGGAAACTAGCCTCCTTTGCAAAGCTCATTGAGACTAATTGATGAAAAGCATGGGATAAGCACTATTATCTATAGCTGTTGGCAGCTAAGGTTTGGAGTAGGATGCTTTTTGCTTCCTGCAGCGAATCAGGCATTGGGCACTGTTCAGGGCAAGGCAATAAATGCAAAACATTCTGTTGTGTTTTCTAATCTTGATTTTCCTGGGTTGCATAAACAGCCTAACACAGTTGTGAGATGGGCCTGTTGGGTTGTGATCCCATCAGTCTGCAGGGGGTTGTAGTCTAAAAGCTGCTGCGAAGATGTTCCAGTTTAATTTAATTTATGCTTTGCTTTTTGAAACACAATTTCATTTCTAAATGTGGAAAGTAAATGGAGCTGGAGATTTGTCTTGGTGCTGGGAGGAGAGTCCTACTCTGATTATTCAAAATGATTTAGTTCTGATGAAATATTTAGCCTTTAAACAACACATTTAATACAGTGAATTGCATTTTATTTATTAATGGCTGTTGCAGTGAGATTTGGAGAGGAATTCTGCTAGAACATGCTGTTGTGATATTGCAAAATACAGTAATGACTATAATATTTTGTTGAATTATTAATAGCCATTGTGCCCACAGAACTGCATACATGTCAGATTTCAAAACCAATTTTAATCTGTAAAGTGATATGTGGGCATTGCTTTGTTTTTTTGTTATTAATTAAAGGGAGACAACAAAAGCAGGAAGAATAGTCAGGTGTTGCCAACTATTTAACTCAACTCTTTTNAGAGCCAGATCTTTTTACAAAGACAGATTTGTTGTAGTGGATTGGACTAGATGATCTTTCGAGGTCCTCTGTAATGATTCTATGATTCTATGAAAGGTGTGTGTGGGAAATGCAGGCATGAAGAGTGCTGCTGCTTTAGCAAAACACCCTTGTCTTACTGCTACCTTCTCCATGGCCAACCAGCTCATTTGTATACTTCCTCTGTCACTTGGTGGTTATTGTCAAAGGAATCCAGCAGAGCACTTTTAATCTCTGTGGACCACATTGCTTTCCGCTAGGGCAGACGCTAATCTGTCACAGGTTTGGCTTCCAGCCAGTAGCTCTGCTCAGTTCAGTTTGAGGCTGTCACCATATGAAAGATGGAAAGTTCTGCCTGTGGGACTCTAGTACTCACCTCAGGAAGAGTTGCTCCTTAGCTTTTTCATTCCACATGGTGCCCACGGAACTCCCAGATGTTGTCTGGCCCAGGCTTGATGTAGTGTGGGAGTGCGATGGTTTTGCTGTTGATGTACCTCCAAAAAAAATTGGAGTTGTCATTGTATTCTGCAATATCACAACAGTGTGTTCTAATAGAACTCTTCTCTGAATCTCATTCCAACAACCATTATTAAATGTATTAAATGTGCCATGCTCCATGCTGATTGACTTTCAGACAAACTCAGACCTGGTTTAGGGGACAGGGTAATCCAAGGATCTTTCCTTTTGGCACCTTGTCATGGTGACGAAGGAAGTTTAGACAGTTGGAGGCAGACCGTGATGTGCTATGTGGTCTCTGGATCATTTAATGATTCCTAGCATGTTTTATTTTCTAGTAGGGACATAGCAGATAGAGAGCAAAAGTTATATGAAAGTGTAGACATCTCCCAATTTCAGCAATTGTTTTTGCATTATTCCCTTCAAATGGAGTGGAAGTTGTCTGAATTCTCCCTGGACTTTATTTGGGGCCTGTAATAGCAGTACAGAATGGTGAAGATATGGGAATACACCAAAGATTCCTTTCATCTACTTTAAACTGCTGTTTTGGAAGCATCATATTAAGCCAGTTGTCCAATTAGTCCTTGTTCTCTGGTGTGACTTGCTGGGTTGCAAAGCAACTGGGAAAACTTTGCAAGTCATACTTGTTAGTTACTGGTAACAAATGTGTTTTCCTCCTCTTCCCAGCATCTTTCTGTTTTACTTAATTTTCCAACTGTAGCTGCCTATAAAAGCGAGTTTTTATGGATATTTTGGTGAATCTCAAAGCACTTTGAAAGATCTAATCCATGAGTCTGCACCTGCACATATTGTATTTGATTTGTTTGGAGTTAACTTTCCCCACAGCAGCCCTCAAAGCGCTGTGCCTTGTACACGTAGCTAGAAAGGTGTTGATAGCACATTGTTGTCCTGGCTAATGCTGAGTAGTTTTTGAGTAGCATCAAGGCTCTCCCCATACCTGCAAAGGCCAGTAGAGACTGTGGGTGGGCAAGAGGTTGGGAGGAGTATAGCCAGAAGAGCTGACCTAAACTGACCAAAGTGATATGCCACACACATGACATCATCCTCAGTGATAAAAGCCAAGAGAAAGGAGGAGGAGGGGGCATTTGTTATTAAGGCATTTGTCTTCTGGAGCAACCACTGTGCATACTGAGGTCCTACTTCCTGGTAGGAAATAGAGAATATGTTGGTTTGTTTGGGGTTTTTTCCCTGTTTTTTTTTAAATTTTTTTTTTCTGTTTTCCTTTGCTTCTGCACACGACCTTTTCTCTAATCAACTGTCTTTGTCTTGACCCATGAGGTTTTTTCTCTTATCTTTCCCCATCCTGCTGAGGAGGGCAGTGATAAAGCAGCTTGGAGGGTACCCGGTGGCCAACCAAGGGTGACCTGCTGCAGATGTATTTAATTCATGTATAAACCCTGTTTATTGTCTTTTAAACTCTTCGAGAAGAATATTAAAGTAGGCATAAGGTAAAATGCTGTTAGCTTTATGGAGAACAAATCTTGAAGATAACTCTTATCTGCCTGTTTTAGAGTTCTACCCTTTAAGGTGATCCAGCAAGTTGCAGCAAACAACCCGGTTGTGTACAGAGCCACTGGGATTAGAATGACCAACTTCCTTAACTTCAGAAGACAAATATGTGAACTCACATTCAAGAACCAAAGGATATGGATTGCAGAGAACTGATGGAAGAGGGAACTCTGGATTTCATATTAAGACTGGCAATTGGGATGAAGTATGACTTTGTGTGCAGTTCTTGGAGCTAGCGAAGTCAATGATGAGCATTAGGCAAAACCAGAGGGAGCAAGGGCACAATAAGCTCAGGGTTACATACAAATCTTGGGAAGATTGTTAAAACCTTTTCTTTATTAACTGTTTTCTTTTATATCATATTTGTTAATGCTGCTCTTTCTTTTTGGCTTTTAGAGAGCATCTTTCAATCTTTTAGCAGAGCTACGCTCATAGAAACTGAAGAACTAGTCTTATAATAATGTTGAGCATTAAACTGTTACAAAAGTGTGTTAAGTTATAAGTTAAGTTATAAGTTAAGTAATAGTAACACTGAAATGAATAAACACATCACCTTAACTTCATTAAAAGCCACATAACTCTTTTTCAGACAACCCTTTATTTACAGGTAATCTGCTGGAAAAGGCTGCATTAGTGCAGTCGTGCTTCTACAGTCTTGCTGACAGTTTCCTCCTGCTCAGCCAGAGGACAGGAACAAGCAGCAGTCTGATGGCTGAGTCTGGAAAAGGCGTTTTGCACTAAGAGAGAGGCAGCTTCAGGCAGCTGCATTCCAGTTTTCTTTTTGGAGGGTGGGATGGAGTAGTTCATTCTTGGACCATGTAATTATCTTTCTTTTACTTTCTGTACCAGAGAGGTTTGCTCTGTGCTCACTGTGATCTGTGGGCTTGCACTTTGTTTTTAAAGAGGAACTTTTGGAGGACATCAATAAAAGGCAAAGTCAAGCAGGAGTCTGAATGTCACCAGTCTGAACTCACTTTTCATTGTGAGCTGATCGGGATTGCAGTCCAACATGTCAGGGTGACTAGAGAGCAGAGTGGGGTCTCCTGAACCTACTGAGTTATGTGGTTAGTTTGGCAGTTGCATCCAGTACTTTCTGTCTATCCACATGTCTTCTTTAATCCATTCCACTGCTCTACCACTGCTGTATTGTCTGTAGCCATGGCCTGGGGAGCTGGCAGTGAGGGAAAATGATGGGCTTTTCTCCAAGGATGGCTCTTGGCTCCCCAGGGCTTTCCACTGCCTTAAAGCAGTGTCTTTGGAAGAATTGATGCTCTCAGCTGGGTACCCTAGCTGCTAGGTATTTGAGTGAGACAGATGAAATGCTGCAGGCATGAGAGGTGGCAGGTTCTTCAGAGGGCTAGCTGATGATTTGGTTGGCTTTGAACATTTCTATCTCAGAACTGTCCACGGGGAATGAAAGCACCAGGGGGGGTAGAGCAGACTTCAAACTCCTTTGGGTGTTAAACTCAGAAGAGTGGGACATGAAAAGCCTATTTTTTTCCTGCCTGTGCTAGTGACCTCTGGCAGTTACCTGCCACATTCTGGTGAGACAAGGGAAGATGTAATGGGAGAACAAGAGGGAGAAGAAAATGAAGTCTTACTACTGGTTGGGTGGTTCAGGGAGGCAAAGCACTTGTCAGCCAAGTGGAAAGGTAGAAGTAGGGAGGCCAAGTGGTAGTGAGGTATGAGTCCAGTAGAACTACAGAAAGTGGTGCTCAGCTCGAGACTTGCTGGCCGTAGGCAGTCTGGCAAGACTGTTTGGTCAGCCATGCTGTCTTTAGGCCGTGCTAGACAATCTTTGGGACACTATCTTTTCACAAGAGTTTTCATGTTTGAGAGAGGCATGTGGTCCTGTGATTTACCTTTGATCAGCACAACTGAAATGTTCCTCACTACAGTTCTCTAAGCTTGCTAGGTGTCAAGCTCCCATTAATTATCTTGGCAGTGATGCGCCAACATCCACTGTGGAGCTGGAGTACAGAAGTTCTTTTACTACAAGCTATTGTGGGAGAAGTCTTCAAGTTCATGCCCCTGTTTAACCTCAGTGATGTTTGTCTGGTGCTAACAAACATATTTCACAGTGACTGCACAGAGGGACTACACAGATATTTGTATTTGTCTCATTGGCTTTGCAGAGTGTAGTAATCTGCTGTGAGGAAGAAAGCCACTTTAGCTCAAAGAGACCGAACTTTGCAGTACATTAACTTTCACCTCTGTGCAGAGGTTTGTCACAGGGAACTGAAGGTAATAAATAGATTAATTGGATTAAAAGTCTAGAAATTTTTGTGGGTTATAAATAGAGTGTTCTAAGCAGGTGATGTGGTGTTAAGCAAACACGGCATCTAAATGCTTCACACTTATTTGGCAGCCTGCTTCCACTTGCTAGAAGACAAGTTTTGCTTATCACTGCAAGAGACTCTTTCGCTTGTCACTGCAAGCAACTGTGACCACCCAAGGCTCGGTCTGAAGCCTTACTTCCTAAAAAAGTGAATGGGGTCAAAATAAATGATTCATCTTTCTGTGCCTTTCACTTGAATTGTAATCTTAGGCAGTGAAATGTATGTATGTGGTGATACACACCTATCTTTTCTGAATTACCAGATGATGTCTTGTTTTTTATGTATGTTGCTGGGACTGTGATGCAATAAAGTAATGCTTGCTCGGTACTTTTTACTACTTGGACATGAAGATATGAACACAGAGGGAAAGCAGAGGGAAATTGTTTGGAATAAGAGGAAGTACCAACCCTGCTTTGTGGGCACTGCATCCAGTGGAGACTAATGTGGATCAGGTGCTGGGGAATGGCTCTGTCCCTGAGAAGTCCCCTTCATCTCTGTTAGAGACCTGCAGCAATCCCTGAATGCAAAGAGTGTGAGGAGATGACTGAAGTTTTATAGTGTGACCCAGGTTACTTCTGATCTATTGAGCTATTCCCCTGTAATTTAAGCATCCTCTTTCAGTGGTGTTATCCTGCCATCACTTAAATAAATACTAATTGAGTGCAATCTGTAGAGAGTTTGAAGTATACAGCCTCCTGCCTCTTTGATTTGGTTCAGGCAAGAGAGCTCTGGGAGATCTTGAGTTTCCTTGGGGGAAGTCTGGTGTTGATTTCTGAACTGACTTTAAGACTAATGGGAGAGAAGACTGGTGACAAAATTACTGGTGACAAAATTACTGGGTGTGGAGTAGGTAATGTAATCAGTTCTTCAAGAAAACTGAAAAATTCTTTAAAGTTTCAGTTTTAATTAAAGGACTTTATGATTTTATTATTAATTTTTTTTAAGAAATGGCTTTAGTTTTTGGTCATTCAGTGATGTAAAATGTTTTCTGTATTGACGTAAGGGCATGTAGAGCTGATCCTGCACGGGGGGATGGGCTGAATTTACAAATAAAGATAAGCTTAGTAAAACTAAAGCAAACCAAGGTAACAGCCTGCAAGACAGGATTTTTGCAAACATCCTTCAAGTCAAGATGTTTTACAAATATCCTGCAAAGATAAGATTTTTACAAGTATCCTGCAATATAAGACTTCTTTTGCACAAGCTCCTCATGACACCGTTATGCATGCTCTGTCCAGGAGGAGTTAATGAAGATGACTTACTGAATATGTATGATTGTACTGCATAAATGTATGATCTGAACCTGGAGTCAGGGCACACCATTGACAAGAAGAGATCCCCCATGTGCTGCCTGGTGCTGAGAAATAAAATAAGCTCTGCTTAATAACTTCGGTTATTGAGTTTTCACTGTGTCAGTTTGGCAGCCCAGATGGGACCAGTTCTGCTCAGCTGCAGGAGCCACTGAGGTAAGAGGACTTCCTGGGCCCCTTCTGGGATTTCCCGATAGGACTCCTCACTCACCGGGCTCACCGTGGGAGCAGAAAAACCAAAACAGCTTATTAAGACATTCTTTCAGGTTTTTGAGTTTGGGTTCAGGTACACCTTTGCTTTGGAAGGTGTTCGTAATATGTAGGTGTCCGTATGATGTTCTACGTTGGGTGCCATATGCATATTAGATATTGGTTTGGGTATTTTGGTTTACATATTTGGAACCATGAACACTGCCTATGATATTGCCAATTTGTGTGATTTCTATTTGTTTGTTAATTTTTATGCTATATATTGATGTCAATGTTGTAACCATATATTGGGTCAGCCTAGGCATATTCCACTTTTGTTGCAGCTAAATGGCATTGATAAGGGGTTAAAGTCCCCACTCTTTAGTATTTCTTGGTTTGTGAATATGGAAAATTGTTTAATGGACTATGGTTTTATTGGGGTTTGATAAGGTTTGGAATTCAATTACAGATTGATTGATTACGGCTTTGGCTATGACATACTGGACTCATATTTTGGTGTTTGTGATTCTGACTGCTGAAATATCTATTGTTATAACTTGGTGTATTTGAAAAGCTGTTTTATTCTTTTATGAATGAATACTCCTGTGTTTTGTTTGTATGTGTGTGTTCCTGCAAACCCTCCAAGTTGGACAGTGCAAAGTGGCCCCAGCCCATGCCATCAACATGACTGCAGTATCAGTGTTTGAGTGTGATTTGAGACATAGAAATATCTACGAAGAGAGTGTGGAGTTCTGATCCGCGGTTATAGTTCCCCGTGAGGGGGATGGCCAGAGACGAATGACACGTATGACAAATATGTCTGTGACTATCATTGTTATAATTGTCATAACTGCAGCAATGATGTGTTTATTGCATTGCACATGTAAGTGACGTGAGGGTATCCCTGTACATTTGATGCAAGAGTAACTATATTCATTACTGGGATGATTATTATTGTTACAGTGGTGTTGAGATGGTGGAATGAGAGATTTTCCTTTGGAAATTGTTTTATACTACAAGTTTAAAGTGAATGGGAAAACCTGACTTAAATGACCAGCAGTGTAGGCCAAGAGCAGGCAGGGCTCCTTCTCTGCTTGCTTGATCCTGGTGAGGGTTGTTGCTAGGTGTGACTTTTGTGGGCAGAGTATTTTGGTGGAGGCTTGGAAAACATTGGATCCATTTTTTTGTGTGGAGTAGGTGTTGAAGGTGTGTTTCTTTTGGGGGTTTTATTGGGAAGGAGGGTTTTTGTGGGACTCATGGATAAAGTGTGGTGGCTATTTGAGGGATAGGTATTTGAAGTTTGCATGGTGGAGAGGAAGGCAGCAGTTTGTGTCATTGCAAAAAGCTGCAGAAGATAAAAGAGCCAGATATACCAGACTTGGAAAGGTTGTTAGAGGAAGCTTGGGGGTTGTATTGGAATAGAAAATGGAGCAAGAAGCATAAGCAGGTAAGAACAATAGCTGCCATGGCAGCTGTTAATCAGCAACCAGCACAAGCTACACTGAACACATTAATTGAGGAAAATATGAGAGGCAGAATGTGTTTAAAGGTGGATCAGTGTGTTTATTGCAATAAAGTTGGACTCTGGAAAAAAGTGTCCTCAAAATATTACAGGCCCCCACTACCAAGTTTTTTTAGCAGAAATGGGCTGACAGAAACCTGGAGAGTCTACCCTAGTGGACCTACTGGTTAAATTAAAGCTAGGGAACCAGAGAAAGGAGGTAAAATTTTTGTAACTGCAGTGGCAGTGGGGGCTACTAGCAAATGAATATAGCAAATTTTATAAAACTTCTTAAATTTCATTTGTAAAAACAATTTGGAATACATGGATTTCTTTATATGCCCACTTCTCTCAAATCTGTACTTGGACAGGATGTGTTAGAAAACTTGGATGCTAAAATCACCTGTAATTGGGCAGAGATGAAATGTGGAGGAGGAGAAACTAATGGATTAGAATAAGACTTAAAATTTCTAACCAGAGGAACAAATGATCTGTGTCTTGGAAGAAGAATCTTTGAATCTGGTATACCCAGGAGTATGGACTTCTGAAATCTCTGGAAGCTCTAAATTATTTGCCCAGATTGAAGTAAGACTAAAACCTGGGGCCAAACCAGTAAGAATTAGACAGCATCATTTAAAAATTCAAGATTGGAAAGGAGTTAAAGAAGTAATTGATAACTTCTTAAAATTTGGCCTCTTAGTTGAGTGTGAATTAGAGTATAACACTCCAATTTTTCCACTGAAAAAGCTGGACTGCAAAAGCTATCGATTAGTGCAAATTTTGAGGATGATAAATCAAGCTGTAGAGGAAATACATCCAGTAGTGGCAAACCTGTCTGCGTTGCTCACCAACTTAATAATGGAGCAAGCATGGTTTACTGCACTGGGTGTGAAGGATGCGTTTTCTGTGCCTTTGGCTAAAGAGAGTCAGAAATTATTTGCATTTGAGTGGAAAATACTGAAACAAGAAGAAGAACCCAACTCAACTGGACAATGTTACCCCAGGGATTTAAGAATAGCCCTACAGTATTTGGAAATCAGTTGGCCAAGGAACTTGAGACCTGGAACCTGCCATCCATAGACGGTGTCTTGTTACCATATGTGAGTGATTTGCTCATTTGCACAGAAACCAGGGACTTGTGTGTGAAATGGACTGTGAGTTTATTGGATTTCTTAGAACTAAATGGATACCGGGACTCTCAACAGAAAGTACAAGGTGCCCAACAACGTGTGACCTACCTTGGATGTGAGCTCTCAAGAGGACAGTGAGACTTGGGATTTGAACAGAAAGAAGCGATCTGCCAGGCACCAATCCTGAAGATGGTAAAAGAGTTGAGGACCTTTATTGGAATGACAGGTTGGTGCTGGTTATGGATTTACAACTATGTCTAGAGGTTTTACCAGCAGTCCAGTTTATTAATGGAAAGCCAGCCTAGGGCCCAGTTAAAACAGACAGAGGAAGCTGAAAGAGGTTTTAAAGGACTGAAGAAGGAACTAATGAGAGCTCCAGCTTTAAGCCTCCCTGATGTGACAAAACTGTTTTTGCTACTCTTTTATGAAAAACAGGGAATAGCCCTTGGGGTTTTGGCCCAACAATTAGGACCATATAGGAGAGCAATAGCCTACCTCTCTAAGTAATTGGATGAAGTTAGTAAAGGACAGCCTGGATGCTCACGAGCAGTAGCAGCGGTTGTCCTCAACTTACAAGAGGCATGAAAACTCACAGTGGAGCAAGGATGACCATCCTAGTGTCCCATAATGTAACCCTGGTGCTTGAGCAAAAGGGACATCATTGGTTATTCACATTTAGATTTTGTGCCAAGCTACATTAGTGAAACAGGATGATGTTAGTATCACTACTACTGACATTGTCAACCCAGCCTCTTTCCTCAGCGTCACCGATTCAGACCTAGAGCCACTGACTCATGACTGGTGACAATGGAGGCTGTGTGTTTTGGATTGAAAGAAGACCCACTTGAGGATGCTGAGGACTCGTGGTTCATAGATGGAAGCAGCTTTGTTAGAAACAGGACTTGTAAGGTTGGATATGCAATCACCACCATGAGAGAGATAACTGAGGCTAAACACCTACCTGCTGGAAGTTCGGTGCAGAAAGCTCAAATCATAGCCTTAACAAGGGCACTAGAATTAGCAGCAGGAAATAAAAGTAACATCTGGACTGATTCAAAACATGCCTTTGGAGTTGTTCATGCTTATGGAGCAACACAGAAGGAGCAAGGACTGCTGGAATTGCAAGGAAGACACATCAGACATACTGAGGACATTTTACAGCTGCTGAATGCTGTGAAGTTACCTGTTGAGGTTGCCATGATGCACTGTAAAGGACATCAGAAAGGTAATGCTGAACAGGAAATTGGATTCAAATTGGCAGAGTATGAAACCAAACAGGCAGCAGAAAAGGTATAGGTGGAGGCTTTAATTCCAGACTGTAAGATCTGTCCATGACCCCAAACTTAATCCATTGACATCAATGACTTAGGGGGAAAGGAACGCTCTTATGGACTGCTGTACAGCCCTGACAATCATGTCATCATTCCCCAGGACATTCTGTGGAGCATAATCCACAATGAACATTGCAAGAGGCATTGGGGTGCAGATGCATCTATACATATTTAAACCAAAAATTGCTAAGTCGCAATTTACGTACCACAGTGAAGCTGGTTACACAGTGATGTGCAGTCTGTTCGTGAAGGAACCTTGACATGATGTCAAGAATTTTGCAGGAGACCTGCTTCAGGAAGAATGGAGTAGACCTTACCAAGTGCTGTTAACCACCTTCAGTGCAATCAAAACCAAGGAATGGTCTGCCTGGATTTGTTACAGTAGAGCTTAGACAGCACTGGGTGAACAGTGGACTTTGGGAAACTACTGGATCCCTGAAGTTGAAAGTGCATGTTTTGTTTATAATCCCCAATATAGATGTTACTGTTGTTTGGGAAGAAAATGTTCATTATCAGGTCATTTGGCAAATGTCAAATGTTACAAGTACAAATCCCTAACGTTCTGTGATTCTGTGACTGTTGGGTGTGCATAGCAAAACCACCCACAGAATTCCACGTGCTCTTATGTGGAATCCCTGTGAGTTCAGGCAAATATGATTGACCTTTTAATAATGCCTCTGGGCAGGGCTGCCAACAGGCTGGGGACTACACTAAGGGGCCCTGGTTTGAATGACTAAGTATAGGGAATTGGACTTTTATTAGCTGAAATGATCCTGGTGTCCTGGAAGTGAGAAATGTTTGTGGCAGATGCAATAATGGGTGCACAGACAGAAATAAATTCGTTGCTGAAGGTAGTGTTGCAAAATAGGATGGCATTGGATCTGTTAACTGTGAAAGAAGGAGGCTGTGTGCAGTGATTACTCAAAATGGTTGCACCTACATAAATCAAGAGGGAAGAATCGAAGCTGGTCTTGAAACTGTTTGGGACAAAGCAAAAGTTTTACATGCAGTAGCACAAGATAACCCTTCCTGGGGAGGCGATAACCTGTGGGAAAAGCTCACCTCTTGTCTTCCAAACCTAAGGTGTTTAAAATGACTTTTTGTATTTGTGGTTGGACTTGTTCTAATTGCTTTTGCTCGTACAATCATACAATGTACTTTTTGGTGTTGCAAGAAAAATCTAGGTAATTATGAAGATTTGAATGGGAACAGAATCAAACATCAGGATGAAACTGGGAAATAATTGGAAAAAAACTGTTAATCGATAATGAAGTTTTAGGAGTGCAGCAAAAAAATTTACATTGTACATAGAAAAGGGGGGAATTAATATGGGGGCATGTAGAGCTGGCCCGGCGTGGGGACGGGCTGAGCTTACAAACAAAGATGAGCTTAGCAAAAGTGTGAGAAAGCAAAACAAGGTAACAGCCTGCAAAGTAGATAACAACCTGCAAGGCAAGATTTTTTTCAAATATCCTGCAAGATAAGATTTTTGTGCACAAGCTCCTCATGACACCATTACACATGCTCTGTCTGGGAGGAGTTTATGAAGATGACTTACTGAAATATGTAAGATTATATTCTATAAATGTATGATCTGAACCTGGATTTGGGACAGAGATTGGCAAGAAGAGATCCCATGTGCTGCCCGGCGCTGAGAAATAAAAGAATGCCTGGTTAATGACTTTGGTTATTGAGTTTTCACTCAATAACTCAAAACTTCAGTGTTTTGTGTGGTTAAAAAAATTGTGTGATAAATGTTTATAAAAAAATGGCAGAATGATGAAACTTTAAATAGAAGCAGAGATACTTTCAAATTGGCTCCAGTCATAGATAAATCTGTCAACATTTGTAATCTAAGCTAGGAAGTTTAAATATCAAGTATCATGTGCTGAATGTTTATATTGAGCTGCCTACAATGAGTCCATGGGGTCAACTTTTAAAATGTCAGAGGTTTAACTAGTACGTGTTGACAGATGCTGAGATTTGCTCAGAGCACTCATATGCAGACAAGGTGCCATGTTTCTCAAAAGTGGTTGATCAGATACCCAGTTCTTGCTGGCAACATTTCTTGATGCTGGAGCTGACTTTAAAGATTTTTGATATGGCTGGGTTCGGGGTGTTGAAGCTGGTTCTCTTTTACTGAAGTATCACCAGGAGCTTTGCCACCTGCTATTTGGAAAAGCAGTGCTGGGAACAATCAGAACACCTAATCACAGTTGGAATTTCTGGGCTTCAAAGAGTTGACTTATTTTCCCCATTCTTTCTGCTAGAGCCATTCATTTGGAGAGAAATTAAAATGCTGTTGGTCACTCTGCCTTCTGGAGGAAATACATATCAGAAAATCTGACCTTCGGTGGAAGTGGTGTCATACATCTGTTCAAGGAAGGCAATGCTGAAATCCCAGGAATGGCAAACTTCCAGTATCTCACCAGCCTCTAATTTTGACTTCAAAAGAAAACTGTTCGCTGCTGTGCTGATTTCTCTGCAGCTACCACTGAATGGGCCCAGAGTGCAACAGGAATTTTTCTCAAGGCCTGTGTTACCTGGCTCAGACTGATGCAGCTGATGCTGGTGAGAGAAATATCTGGCTGAGCGACACCTGGATTCAGACTCTGCCACAAATCTCTTTGCTATGTTATTTGGGACAGAGGGAGACACAGGCAAGGTAACACTCCCCATCAGCCTATGCTTCCTTATGCTGTTCTCCTGGAACCCTTTCAAATGGTTCCTCAATATTTGGATGGCCAGGACCTGAGCTGTTACAGAGGAGGTCACTGTAGCCCATACAAAACCACTGTTCCTGAGGGGTCACTTGAAAACATCCCTGCTTACACAAGCAGCTGTACTGGCTAGCTGAGAAAGACCTATACTGGAGCTAAGGAGGCAACCTGCTGAGCAGTGAGTGACCCATCAGCTGCCATCAGGATTTGGTGCCATTTACTTTGTGTTTTTGGACTCCTTTTCCCCGTAAATCTTGGGGGCTTTTTGCACAAACTGAGGCACCCTGGTCCTTTGGGACTTTTGTCTGCAGATTAATACCTGCTGTGAGACTGAGAGCTTAAGATAGCTCAGGCATGTTAGGGTCCAGCAATGAAACATGATTCATTGAAAGTGAAAGCTGAAAGTTTTATGAAGAGAGGAGAAAATAAGGTGGTAAAAAAGTTTACTCAGCTTTTGTGGTTATTGTCAGTACTATTATTTACTGAGTTGGTAGTTCAGAGTTCTGACTTTGCAGCCAGATGTTTAAGCTTGATTCCTTATGGTGCTAATGATCCCTGTCCAAGGAGCCTTCAGTTCAAATTCAGTTTCCTGTGAATGAGAAAAGATCCCCAGGCCTTGACTGTGAGCTCTCCCTGGTGCTCCACAAGGCGTGATGCTCTGGATGCTGGGGGAAGAGCTGCTATTCTGGCATTATTCAGTGTGTTGTGGGCTGTGCGCTGGAGGAGTTGAACTGCTCTTCTCTGAGTCTTTCCATGTTTGAGAACACACTGATTTAGGAACAGGTAAAAATAGCAGTGTAGGAGGATGCATGCTGAAAGACTGTCTTAAGTAGGCAGGAGAAAACAGAAATTTTGCTGATTTTTATATATATGTGTGTATATATATATATACACACATACACACACACCCCCAACTAGGAAGCTCTGCAGAGAATTGGAAATGCAGCAGTCTCTTGTAACCTGGAAGCTGCTGGTTAGATTAGACATGAAAAGTGCTTTATGACTTCAGTCATCCACTTTAGCATGTCTAGCACTATCTTCAGGTTGTTTTTTTTATCCACTCTTTTGCCTGCCAGAACCCTTCTCCCCATCCTTAAAACATTTGCTTCAGAAGAGTGTCTTCCACGAAGGTTGTCCTTAATTAGTCTAGGAGGGAAACTCTGCAAATAGTATGTCCGGTGCCAGCCTCATCCCAATCCTTGCCTTGTGAGTTTTGTGCACTCGCATCAGCAAGTGTGCTGGATTTTTTCCTTCCTGTAGTGCTGAAATATGCCATGGGGCAGAGGAAGTCCACAATTTTGAAGATGTGTGTTCTTGAGGAACAGATGTGCCTGGGCTTCATAGGACTTCAGTGCACTTCAAATTTTACAGGTTGACATCAGAACTACTGATGTTTTAAATCTAATGGTGATGGCCTTGCTTGTGGTCTTGGACTAAATCAATCACTGCACAGATCTCTAGCAATTATTTTTGCTCCCTTGTGCCTGGCAGAGAAAAGTATTGAGCCACAAGAGCAGTTGGCAGTAATGATACTCTGCAAAGCAGGGTCTTCCATCCATGTCCATCTCCATCTTCTAATCCCTCAACCCTTACTCAGTTCATGTGTTTGTTCAGCTGTTTTTTGATGTGGAGCATCTGTACTACCTTAGTGGATTTTGGTCCGTGAATCACAGAATTATAGAACATTAGGGATTGGAAGGGACCTTAAAAGATCATCTAATCCAATCTCCCTGACACAGCAGGATCACCTAGACCAAGTCTCACAGGAACATGTGCAGGCGGGTTTTAAACGTCTCCAGTGAAGGAGACTCCACCATCCCCCTGAGCAGCCTGTTCCGCTGCTTTGTCACCCTCACTGTGAAGAAGTTCACTCTCATATTTATATGGAACCTCCTCTGTTTCAGCTTATACCCATTGCCCCTTGTCCTATCAGTAGATAACATTGAGAAGAGCCTGGCTCCATCCTCCTCACACCCACCCTTCAAATATTTATAGGCATTAATGAGGTCACCCCTCAGTCTCCTCTTCTCCAAGATGAAGAGACCCAGCTCCCTCAGCCTTTCCTCATAAGGGAGGTGCTCCACTTCCTTCATCATCCTCATTGCTCTATGCTTGACTCCCTCCAGCAGCTTCATGTCCCTCTTGAATTGAGAGGTCCACAACTAGACACAATACTCCAGATATCATCTCACTAGGTCAGAGTAGAGGGGTAGAAGAACCTTTCTCGATCTGCTAACCACTCCCTTTCTGATCCACCCCAGGATGCTGTTGGCCCTCTTGGCCATAAGGGCACACTGCTGGCTCATGGTCACCTTGCTGTCCACCAGGACTCCAGGTCCCTTTCTCCTACACTGCTCTCCAACAGCTCAGTCCCCAACCTAGACTGGTACTTAGGTTGCTCTTGCCCAGATGCAAGACTCTACACTTACCTTTGTTATATTTCATTAAATTTCTGTCTGCCCGGCTCTCTTGCCTGTCCAGGTCCCACTGAATGGCAGGACAGCCTGCAGGGGTGTCGGCAACACCACCCAGCTTCGTGTCATCAACAAACTTGCTGACAGTACACCCTAATCCCTCATCCAAGTCATTAAGGAATAGATTGAACAGGACTGGTCCCAGTACGGACTCGTGGGGGACTGCAGTAGATACAAGCCTCCAACTAGAGTCTTTCCCATTGACCACTATTGTCTGGCTTCTCCACCTCACTACCTGATCACCGAGTCCACATTGCCTTAGTTCGTCTGCGAGGATGCTGTGTGAGACTGTGTCAAATACCTTACTGAAGTCAGGACTCTGTCTTTTAATGGGAGTTACTGGATATTTGAAGGGGTTCTTTTAGTATGGGTATTCATGAATTTGACTGGGCAGGGCGATGTTTAGAGACAGGCAGTTTGAGTTAACTGTATTCTAGACAGTTGTGCTGACTCCCTGTATCTCCTTCAAGCCTCTAACTGCATAGCAACCACATGTGCGTCTCCGCCTCAGTCCCATTTGTCGCTGTGGCCTGACTGAAGTGCACCAGAGATCGGCTGGAACTCAGAGCTGAATTCAGTAGAGTTGGTTCTTCTCATGTGTTGCTGTGACCCACTTACCCTCTTTGGATTAGAGCTGTCCCTAAAATAATGCAATTTATTTCTGGGGATGTTTTCCTTCTGCTCCCATCTGGTTACTCTCATCTTGTAGCCAAGTGTTTTGTGGTTGGTTAATGATAGTTTTCCTCAAGAAAATGATTTTTTTGGGGTAATTTACTGCGAGTAAGGGACTCTGTAAACCTATTTTGACAGAAAAATAAAGCTATACATGGGCTCAATTTCCAAGTCTTTGAAAAGAAAATCATAATTTCAGGTAAGTGGGTTAATTATCTGGATAGAGGAACAATTATCAAATAAGTCTGTTTGGTTTTTTTTCTAAAGCATGTTTTCTCAATGACTTAAAGAAATAGCAATGTCTGTGCTTCTGCCTAGAATGATTCTGAAGCACCATTTTCTGACCTGGAGCCAAGCAACACTGACGAACTCTGAATGTTTCACCATGGGGGTGGACAGATACCTTGTGGGTATCTTCTTAAGCCACAGAGAGCTGATGCTTTGAGCTGTGGTAGCTAACCATGGTTGTTGTTCTGCTCATTTGCAAATAGGTAACAAAATGTGTTACCACAAATACAAGCTAAACCAATTTGCTTGGCCACTGGGACTAGGCTGTGAGTGCGCATATGGCCAATTACCTTTGCTCATCCGAGAACAGAAATTTCTTCCGTGCGGTAATTTAATTATTTCTAACTGGCTTGTCTGTACTTTGTGATTTCAAAGCACCAGATAGATGGAAAAGCTCAAATGGATCTTTAAACAGATGTGATCCAGACAGCCCACAGGGGTTTCTTGCAGATAGATGGCATGCCACATCTATGCAGAGGTAAAATGGTTCTTGATTATGTGGTTCGGACAGGATGGGGACAGAGTGCAGCAACTCTTGTAAAGACTGCAAGACTCCACTTTCCTTTCTGGAATAATAACAGTGTACTAAGCCAGCTGTCCTTTAGGGGCTGTGCAAAGAGCAAAGGAAATCTCTTGGCATTTCTCATCTTGGCAACAAAGCCACTGCAGGTAGACAGAAAGAACTCAAAGAATCCCTTTAGTTGGAAAAAATCCAGACACTGTGAGAGTATTAGGGTCGCTGTTGCAAAGCAGGAAAGTGGGCTAAACAGACCTTTGTTTAGCATGGCCTTCCTTATATTTCTGTGGAACTAGTGAGATAATTTTAAAACAGCTGACGTTCAGTGTGACTCAGCTTCTTTCCTTTAAACACATATTCATAAAAGAGGCTTGTGGTCTGTTCTCAGCCAAACCTTTCATCTTAGTGGAATCCTCCTGGCTCCGAGCAGGATCATGACTTGTCCATTAAAGGATTTGAATACGGTAATGTGCCAAGAACAAGAGAACACATTGAGTAATAGTTGTAGGATGGTGGCCTACTGGCTGGCCTGACTACTTACTGGGAGACTGCTGGGATGCCTTTCTGAGAACATGCGTGCTGGAGGACCTGTTGGAAGAGGATGCACATAGGTTGGAAAAATCTCATACCTAACAAGTTCTGACAGCTGGGGCATATAACCTAAGTTAGAGCTAAGAACCATTGGTTTATGGAGCACAGAGCCCTGTATTTGGGGAGCTGTCTTTCCCATTCCAGACAGTGCCTGTCTTGAGAGGACATACTGCTAGGCAGTAAAGCATCAGATGCTTCTGGGATTAAACTGATGTCACCCTAACGCTAAGGAAGATTAAGTCTGAGGGATAAAGGGGTGAAAGAACACAGCTTTGTGGGCATTATGTAGTAGGGAGGGAGGAAAAAAAAGAGTCCTCCTGCCTCAGTATTCAGTTTGCTTTCTGCTTAGATTTCCTAGAGATTAAGAGTTAAACTTGCACCTTAAACTGTTCCTTTTGGATGGAGGACTCGCCCAACTCAAGAGCTTTCATCTCCTCAAGCTTATTGCATGGACTTTGCTCATCTCTTTCCAGCTGTGTGCACCACTGTGTTGTCCATCTCAAGCTGGGCTGTGACTAAAAAGTGCTGTGACAAACCATCTTAATTACCCTGGCAAGCAGCAGCTGGGGGGTTTTGCCACTTCTAATGAGTTTTCAGGTAGCATGGTGTTTGACAAATGGAACACAGTCAAAGCCAATTTTTAACTCCATGCAGAGATGATGCTGATGAGTAGAGAGGACTCTGATTCATGCTGAGGTTTGTGCACATGTTGAGTTCCCAGTTGCAAGCCATGGAAGAGAGCTAACCAAAATACACAAGGGGAGCCTTTGTTACAGAATCACAGAATATCTTTGTTTGGAAGAGATCTTTAAGATCATCAAGTCCAACCTTTGACTGCTAGGTCACCCCTAAACCATGTCTATCAGCACTACATCTATCTGATTTTTAAATACTTCCAGGAATGACGACTCCATCACTGCTCTGGGCAGCCTATTCTAATGTTTGATAACCCTTTCTGTGAAGTAATTCTGGTGCAGCTTGCAACAGTTTCTTCTGGTCCTATCACTTGCCACCAAGAAGAAGAGGCTGTCCCCTTTCTTGATCTTTTCAGGCAGTTTTAGAGAGCATTAAGACTTCCTTTCAGCCTCCTGTTCTCCAGGCTGAACAACCCCAGTTCCCTCAATTGCTCCTCAGAGAACTTGTTCTCCCAGACCCTTTGTGAGGCTTGTTTCTCTTCTCTGGACACACTTCAGCTCTTCAGTGCCCTTCTTATAGTGAGAGGCCTAGAACTGAACAGGGTGCAGCCCTGTTCAAGCTGCAGCCTCAGTACTGCCAAGTACAGGAGGACGATCACTTCCCTACTCCTGCTAGCCACACTGTTTCTAATGCAAGCCAGGATGCTGTTGGCCTTCTTGGCCACCTGGGCACGCTGCTGGCTCATATTCATGAGCCTGTCAGTCAATATCCCCAGATACTTTTCCAACAGGCATCCTTCCAACCGCACATCTTCAAGCCTGTAGCCTACCATGGGGTTGTTATGAACCAAGGACCAAGGGAGTGCTTAATCTCCTCATCCAGGTTGTTAATAAAGATATTAAAGAGAACAGGCCCCAAAATTGAACCCTGAGGAACACCAGTTGTGAGTGGATGCCAGATAGACTTAGAGGCTGGGAATGGGGGGAGGGAATGAAAAAAGATGAAATCATGTAGGAAGAGTCCTCAGGAGCAAGGGTTTGGGAGCGAGATAAAACTTGATGAGACTTTCTGCTAGGAATGCTATTGATGAATTTAGGCCAGTTCTCCAGATGTTTGTGCCTGCTGTGGTGCAAGTTGCTAGTCTTTTGTGTTTGTATTCTGCTTTTGGCAGAATGTGGAGATGTGGGACTGAAATGTCAAATGTCATTACAGCACCAGGAGAAGGTTACTTCCTGTTGGAAGGTAGAGAGGTTTCTGTAAATCTGACTCAGTCTCTCTTGTTCAAGAGGTCACAGTTTGCTAAAGGGAAAAGATTCTGAGATAATGAGCAGCAGCATAAAACTTGATAAATACCTGTGTTCTGGGTAACAGAATTCTATGCTTTGGGGTCTGTGAGCTAACTAACATCTTGCAGCCTGCTGCTTTCTCTTTCTCTTACTCTCAAAACATCTCGGTCCGTGTCTTTCTGAGAGTAACGAGGACACCCATCCTAAAGCATTGAGTCTGTTCTAGACAGTGAATCAGAGAGACCTCTCTCCCCTTCTCCCAAACCAGAATTTTCTGTCATTCATATTTTCTCTGACTGCTTGTTTCTTCTGCCCTGCCCATGCACAAATCCCTAGATTCTTTCCAGTTGCTTTTATGCGTGGGAATGCGCTACGGCCAGCCTGCAAGTGTGATGTTCTTGGTGCCAAAATGTCCTTGATATACACAGCTGTGATGTTACTTCGTTATTCAGATATATCTCTCCTGGAGCAGTTTGAAGATTGATTCCTGGAGGCACTAATCTTATTTCTTTGGTTTTTAAAATGTTCCTTAATTGCTCTGTTTAAGGTGCTTCTGGTAAGCCAGGATCTGTTACTGTCCTGAAAACCAGTGGCTGCAAAAACACAACACTGATTCAATTACAAAAATAAACAAAAAAAGGTCAAACCAGGCAACTTCTGTGAAGTACTGAATTCTGTGTTCTTTTTCTCTCTTTGGTAGAAACACGGGTTTTGTGACATTAATGCTGTTACAAATTGGTGGCTGCCCTTGATTGTCATTATATTGTAATTCTCTGTGACCATTTGGATTCCACTGCACCCGCAGGGATCAAACAACTGCAAGAAGAGAAAACACTTAGTATGAAAGAGTCTCAGGGACACTAGTCAAATAGTTGTGATTTCCTCTACTTTAGAAGCTGGTACAGTTATAGTCTTGCTGACTCATGTAATAGCTCCCCAGAGGAAGACAATTTGCCTGATCTTTGATTTAGCAAAGTATTTGGTTATTGAACATTGAGGCTTTAGGGGTTGTAAGATACGGTCTTGCAATGAAACTTGAATAATTTAAAGAGCTACTGTCCCTCAGCAGAGACAAGGCAAATGATTTTTGCTGGAACAACCTTGCCTTAGCTCAGTGTGAAGTCCATCAGGTTCTTGTATTAGCTAATTAACATTGGTGTGATGTTTAGCCAACTTTCCTTTGTGTTTTCCAAACAGTGGTGGTCTCCGAAGTGCAGTGACGGCTCGTGGAAGGGTATAGATGAACAAAATAAGTCAGTTTGATGTGGCTGCTTAGTAACAGAAGGTGGCAGAGCTGAGAATGCTCCTTGACTCCAAATCTGGAAACAGTTTTTAACTGGCCACATTAGGTGTGAGGAAAAAGTTGTCCTTAGCAAAACGTGATACTCCTTTCCACTCCGGAGTGTGACAGCCAGTGCAGTAGTGAGCTGTGTCGTCTGTTCCTAGGGGCTACCAATTAAAAATATGTATGCTGTTAAAATAAGCAAAAAAAGGAATTTACTCTGTTTGGGGAATTTGGTGACTGGGAATCCTAAAATCTAGGTTTTATTTTCTGCTAAACAAGCTGAGTGCTTCAAAGGAAGCTAGAAAATTTTGCCTTTTTAGGAACCCTCTCTATTTCCTCTCTTTTCCCCATTTGTGAGGATGTCTGCATGAGAATGGGGTATCTTGCTTATGAGTCTTACCTGCTTGCTCCAGCTATGGCCAGTATAATCTTTGATGTACCGTGCCTGAAGACTTGATCCTCCAGCCTTTGTGAGAGTAAAGACGATTAATAAAGAGGAGATAAACATGAGATTTAAAAAAGCTTTCCTGGGACTGCCCTAAAATCCTTTATGGTGCTGTTGATTTTAATTTTGCAGATGGAATATCTCTGCATTACCTTGTGAAAGCCCGAGCTCTAGGGAAAAGCCCTGTCATGCAGTTGTGTGAAGGCTGGCAGTATCTTAATTTCCCAGGTTGCACAGGGCTAGTGGCCAGCTGATCTGACTCAAGGCTTTTATGTGCTTGGGGTTTGCAAAGTGCATGATGGAGGCAGCTGTCTGGGAACTGTACATCTTGGAACCCCGAATACTTCAACCTCTGAAGACTTAGCTATGTCACGCACTCTGCATTGTACTATATAACATTTGATTTCTCGTGTCAGTTGGCTGAGGACTGTGAGGATGGCTTCTGTTTCAGCAGAAGGCTTGCTGAAATGAAGTGCTTCAGCAACACGTGTTCAGTCGGTGTTTTTTCTAGGGGGAATCTGTCAGAAACTGCAGCATGCGTATAGGGTAGGGATCACCAGGTGGTAGGAGTGGGAGATGAGGCATTCACATCTTACTTCTCATGTGTTTTAAGAATAATGATGGAGGTTGAGTCTCTGAGTATGTAACTCCTGTGTGCTGAACCACTGATATTGACAGGAACCTTGTTAACCTTGGCACTTGGTGGAATTAGTGATTTGTAGAAACATAATGAGATGATTATTCTGTGTCACCCATACAGATTGCTTGATATTGCAGTGATTCTAATGACTGGCTCCTGCTACAGCCAGCAGATTCCCACTTGGCTGTTGTGTCCAAGCATGTCTGACTCCCATTTGCTTGCACCAGTGCTCTTAAGAGCAAACTGTATTTTCCTGATACGGTTACAAACTGAATTTTACATGTGCTTTGCTCAGCAATACAAGTTAAGGTTGTCACGCTA
Source organism: Rhinopomastus cyanomelas (assembly GCA_013400115.1). Taxonomy (NCBI): domain Eukaryota; kingdom Metazoa; phylum Chordata; class Aves; order Bucerotiformes; family Rhinopomastidae; genus Rhinopomastus; species Rhinopomastus cyanomelas. Next base: position 1,030,522 of record VXBP01008204.1, read on the forward strand.
TGGCCTTTCTGTTTCCTTAAGGTTACCCATCTTGTCCTTATTCCCTAAAGTTCATAGTCATCCCAACCGTAATAACCTACAGACATTTGATTGTGATGAGCTGTCACAAGAGATATCACTGCTGTAAAGATGGATAATAGCAGTAGTAGAGGTGGAGATGAAAATAAAATGTTTTCATGGAGCTCTTAGCCATTCCCTTGTGATCTTGCTGTTGATCTTGACTGCACAGAGATGACAGCATGTATTGAGACACCTTTTGCTATATGGGAAAAAGTAGAAGTGACCTGTCTTTAGGGTGAACTCTGGAGCAAGTTTTGAATCCTGGAAGCTAGCATGAGATTCATGCTTACAGATACAGAAGTTGTTGGGTCAATTAGCTGTTGAAAAGTAAGCTTCTACATCCTTATGTAAGCAAACAGAGCTGCAAAGTTTTCTTTACAGGCATCAAAATACTTCCTAAAACGAGGTGGACAAATTCAAAATGACTGAAGCTGTTGTTTATATTGCTTTGAGTTGGTTCTTCTGGGGAGAGAGTTGGATTGGTTTTTCCTTTTTACACCAGGAACAAGTTACATGGGTTTATACACACATATGCAGTCCTTGGAACTTGGAAGGATGGGTTATGATGCCAAAGCCCAAGTGAAATGGTAGATACAGGTACCCATGGACCAGCATCTAAGCTTGTACCCTGTGCTTAACTGGTTCTCTCCTTTGGTAATGGTCAAGGGAGGAGGATTGAAGAGACGATGCCCACTCTGGGTCCCTGAAGCAGGTGGTACTTGGGAACGTATTTCTGAGTATTTACTGGTTCAAGGCTAGAACTGGTGCTCCTTCATTACCTGGCTTTTCATCTACCCAGTTGAATTATATTCTTTAGAGCAGAGATAAGGCTGTGGGGCTGTGCAGTTGATTTTGGAGCCAGGTAGGGGGTAGTTCCTTTGAATTCTTAGGTTGGGATTGCTTTTTTTGTTATTATTGTTAAAAAGAATCTCTTCTTCTGAAGAGCAGGATTGGTAAATACACACTCGTTTCTCCAACTGTTCGCTATTCCCACAGGTTTAACTTACTTGTTGCTCCTTCCTTCTTTTTCTTAACTTCTTTGACCAGTTCTACTGAAGTTATTTTGGGAAAGAACGTGTGAAGAAGTGAAAGCTTGTTTGAGATGCTGTGGATTTTTTTTAGTGTGGGTTGTCTGTTTTGTTGTTGTTGTTTAAGTAATATTTAACAAGGGTGGGGTTTTTTGTATTCTGTTGGAGAGACCCACTTTACTTTCTCTTGGCTAGAACAGGACGAAACCTCTAGATCAAAAGGGCAGAGAAATACTTGCTTTTGGTCAAAGGATTATGCTATTAGAAAGACTTTTGGAAGGAAAATTATTGACAAGCTCTAATATTTAGGTGCTGAAGTGTTTCTAAGTGCTTTCTGTGCCTTATAACTCCTCACATCTATTGATCACTTCAACTTTCTACAACCTTAGTCCTTCCATCATCTTCTTACATGCTGAATTGCTTTTAGAAATTCCTCCCATAAAACACCTTAGGCTTGGGCAAATATATTCATAAAGTGTTACAGTGAGGAGCTGCAAGCAGAACAGTGCTGTTCCACTGTCACTTCATTATATTTGGTAGTTGTTGTGGGTTAACAGAGCCAGAACTAGTTCACCTTTGGATTTGCCTTGGTGTGGGACCTGCTCCCCTCTGCAGAGCAGAAGAGGAAGATAGACTGGTCAGACTGATTCTGTGTGATTCTGTAACACCTAATGGTGTGCTCCTCCCACCATGTCCAGCCCATCTCACTGGCTCTGGAGATGTGGCACACCCCGGTAGTTCCTTTAAAACCCTAGAATTTGGCTCAGAAAGCTTTTGTGTGTTATCCTGCCAACTGCAGCTCCGGGTGGGGTCACAGCTGGCTACCAGTATCTCTGCTCACCAGTCAGTCACCTGTTCCTCTTTGTCCCCCACTCCACTCCCTGTAACCTCTTCAGCTTTTCCCTCTGGTGCCTCTAGCTGTAGTGTGCTCCAGAGCTTTGGATCTTCCTACTGTTGTTATTGTCGTCACTGCTATTATTAAAACTGTTTTCGTTTCCAGCCTCAACAAAGGCCAGACAAACTTCCTTCCCTTAGGGGAAAAACGGAGGTTTGGCCAGTCTTAGGTGACCAGTGGCAGTAGTGACTCCAAGACATGTATTTACTGATCTTCAGCAAGACACAGATTATGTGAATCTGGTGTTTGTTTGTGAGAATTTTAACTGGACTATAGTTCTTTTAGTTACTCAGAGAAGTAACCTCTGCTGCCTGCAGAGACTCTGGCATTTGGCTCTGCTGCAGCCTGTTCCCATGGCCTCCTTTGGGCTAGCTGTCTTGGGGAGCTGATCCATCAGGCAGCAGATTCATAAACTCCAGACCTAACTGTGTAGCTCTCTTTTCCTCCCCTCAAATTTATCCCCCGTTTTGTCAGGGCCGACACAAGGTTTGCAGTGGGAGTGGATGTGTTCAAGGCACGTACAAATACTGCTTGGGATTGTGCTGCATAACCAAGCCCTCGGTTTTCTTTTGTGTGCTGACCCCATTTGTGCTCTTTAGTTGATTATTTCAAGGTTGATCCTACCTGTCTGCCTTTAACACCCATCTTCTATTAATACTTTTTCAACTGAAGCATCCTGGGCCTCTCACTTCAAGAAAGGTGCTGGAGCAGGTACAGAGGAGAGCAACGAGACTGGTGGATGGCCTAGAGGGAAAGACTTATGAGGAGAAGCTGAGGGAGCTGGGGTTGTTCAGCCTGATGAAGAGAACTCGGGGTGGGGATCCTTATTGCCCTCTGTAACTACCTGAAGGGAAGTTGTAGACAGGTGGGGGTCAGGCTCTTCTCCCAGGCAACTAGTGATAGGGTAAGAGGGCAGGGCCAGAAGCTGTGCCAGGGGAGGTTTAGGTTGGATGTCAGGAAGCACTTCCCCATGGAAAGGATGATCAGACTTTGGAATGGACTGCCCAGGGAGGTGGTGGAGTCACCATCCCTGGAGATGTTTAAGAGAAGACTGGATGTGGCACTTAGTGCCGTGGTCTAGGTGATTGTGGTGATGTTAGGTCATAGGCTGGACCTGCTGATCTTAGAGATCTTTTCCTTCCTCAGTAATTCTATAAGTCTGGCATTTCTGAGATTGCCCTGCTGTTCCTTACTGCTCAGGGTGTGCTATGACAGCACTGTCTTAAAGACAGTTAGCCAAGAGCTAATGGGAATGCAGGGGGGAAAAAAAAATAGAGAAAACAGGCATTTTCTTCCACTTTAATTTATCTAAGTCTTGCCAGTGGCTGGAGGAACGTGGTTTTTCAGGCCAAAATGGTGCGGCTGCATTGCAGTATGTGCTCATTTGAAGCTTTGAGCACTCCTGAAAATTATTTACAAATCATCTGGAGTTCATCGCTTGAAGTTCTGGCCACTACAGTAGTTTTTGTGTTACTCGGCAGGCATGTTGTGATGCAGCAGTAAGGAGCTTGGGGGTTACCAATTACAATTTAGCAGCTATGCTTCACATGCAGCTGGTTAAGTGCAAATTGACTCTCTATTTAATTGTCTTTCTCAAGTGGCTTCTTTTTCAATGTGTATGATGGAGATGGTGAGTTTCTTTTGTTTTTCTGTGCTTTTTAATGTATTTTTCATCTTTTTCAACCTCAACAGGATCTACTTCCATGTGTTGCTTGGGCAGGAGGAGCATAGTACTACTATTATTTTAACAGGACTCTAAGAAAAGAGTCATATAGTTGTAGTAGGACTAGGACTATCGGGTGGGAGAGTCTGAGCATCTGGTCCAACATGGTATAAATATTCTTCCCTCCTGTATGTTGATAATTATAATGTCCTTTCCAGACTGACTAAATGTTTTGCAGTGCTGTGAAAACTGATCCGTTTGGCATTACACATTAGTTGGTCTGTTAGCAGATGTAGGATATGAAACGCTGACTGCACTTCCTACCAGTGAATCACGGGAGCCTTTAGATAGCTGCTTTGTTACCCCTTCGAAATTTAAAGGCTGAGTACACATATGGGGTCCAATACCAGATGGATGGGTGAGTCTCATGGGAGGTGGGTGCAAGTGCTCACATGCAGAGAAGGATGACTCAAAAGGCTTTTACTTTTATCATTCAGGGAGATGTTCCCCTGTCTCTGATGTAACTGCTGCTAGTCATAAAACCTATATGCTTGGCAGAAACGGGACTGGTGAGTGATGTATTTAGAAGTTAACTAACTAGAACAATCTCTGTAAACAGCAGACTGACCACCAGCCAATGAGCTGAACAGCACTAATTATGTTTTAAAGGAATGTACAGCATTACGTATTAAAGTAAAAGAGCTGTATCCACAGCTTGGCAAAAAAACCCCAGGAAAATAAAGGTAGTAAAGGCACATTTAGAAGTCAGGCTAAATTTTGTTCAGCTCTGTAAAGAAAACCTGTTGTAATAATCTACTGCATAATTTGGGTTTGAGTTTCTCCAAAAAAGACTCGGATTGGGGAGTAGTAGAGAGAAGGGCTCAGAAACATGCAATTGGGGATATGATGTTTGGTGGAAAAGCTGGCTTAGGAGGCTCCTGCCCTTTGTGAAATACCCATCTCTGAGTGTTGTTCCTCTTCGTTATGTTGATGCCATTCTTTGTGGGATTGTGCTTGTCATGAATTGCTGACAGAAATTTGTCAGAAACAAAGTTTAAAAGGATGTAGTGCCAGGAATGTCTGTAGGGATGGGAGGATAGGAGTGAACACAGCCTGAACCTGTTAAGTAGGATGTACAGCTGGAGCTATTGTATGGTGAAATTGTGCCCCTATGCATCCCCAAAAGGTTAGTGCTGCAGAGAAGCTGTGCATCTGTCAGTGCTACGTTTTATTGTGTGGCCTAGAACAAAACATCTTCTTAAATGGAAGGGAGAATAACTGGGTTTTTTTAAAAAAAGAATATTTTGGTGGAAAGAAGTTGTGGGCCATCTGTCCTGATTATTAGGCAGGGACTAAGGGCATGGGTATGTGAGCAGCTGTAGGAACAAAGGAGGAGTGCTGTATTGTGAGCTGGCCAAGGCCCTGGTCTTTCCCATCTCCTTTCCTCAGCTAATGATGAGTTTGCAGACAATGGCTGACAGGAATCAGCAGTTCTGTTTTTCTGCTGATGGGGAGATCTGGAGGGTATCAGCATGTAGGTCTCCCCACTCAGAGGAGTGTCCGCCAATGGAGAAGCTAAGGCAGCCTTGTTTTTGTGGTACCAGGTTGTCTTCTCTGGTGTATCTCCAGAGTGTGCTGTTGATATGTGGTGCAGTAACTCTCATAAAAGTCAGAGACACCTTTAACAGAGATTCAAATTGCTCAGCTGTGGCATATAGACTGTAGAAACAGCCCACAGTAGATGCGTTGATACGGCTAGAGCCATCTGACTAATACATAGCAATTAACTTATTTTGTATATTGAACATGTTTTCCTACTTGCATATTGTTTATTGGCAATTTGGGATTTTTTTTCAGGTTTACTCATTCTTCAGAACTATTTCCTATGTATCTCCTATGACTCATTCTTTGCCCATGGCTGACTCATGGACCCCTCCATAGAAGCATTTGATGTGCCAGTTAATTTGAATTAGCTTCACAGGTCATTTGGCATTGGCTTAGTGTCCAATTACACAAGTTCAGGGTCCTTGAGAAGAGATCAATCTTTTCTTAACTGTGCTCCAGTATTCATATAAATTTGTTCTTTCCCTAAAATTTTAGACAGAAGTATGCTAATTGAAAATGTTTTAAGATAGATTACCTCAAACAGTGCTGGAGCAAGATCAGAGCCTTATCTGTAGGTTGTCTGGAGAGACAGGATAATACTACTGGACTAAAGCTTCAGCAGTCTGTTGTGGAAAGTTTTCTGATGGCTGCATCAGGAATAATGAAAACTGTTCTTCAGCAGTAGCTTAGTCAACCTTACCCTTTTGCTGCTCAAGCAAATCTGACTGCATGCACATGGCTGGCATTGGAAGCTGTCAAGTTATGCTGCTGTAATGGCTTGCTACTTCTCATCCGAGTCTTCGGTGCTGAATCGTGTGTGTCCTTCTTCTGTGGAGAGAAAAGTATGTGTTTGAGGTGAAGCCAGTAAGTTCTGTCTCAGCCTTCCTTCAGTCTGGGGTTATGCCTGTAGCAGAGAAGGCAGAAGTCAGTCTTCTCAGCTGCTCCTCACTGAGGTTGGGCTGATAACGTGCTCTTAAAGAGATGTGGCTATGTGTGCTAGCATCTGTAAACCTGGCATTTGCTGTGTTTCACAGGGTGGCACACTAAAAATTTCAATGTGAGATAAGTCTGGGTGACTTAGGAGTGCTCCGGTTTTGCTGTAGTGAATTCAAGTGTTCTCTGAACCCGCAGCTGAGGTTTGAGCTGCAGGAATTGTTCAAACTCTTAGTACCTTTTTACTCATTTGTCATCTGTTGAATTGATTCATAAACTAACTGTGGGACAGTTAGCTTGAAAAGTGTTTAGTCACTAAGTTTGAGTCAGTTTGTATCTGATACTGGCAAAAATGACCTGGCAGCCTCTGACCTGGCCTATGGTTTCTGCTGATCTTACTGAGGTTGTGCCTTATCATGGCCCTGTCTGGCAGAGCTGTGCTGCTGATGGATGCTTGGAAGATACTTGTGTCTTCTTAAGGGGGAGGTGGGTGATAATGGTTATTTACAAAACCTGACTGTGCTACTGAAAATTAAATCTACCTGCTTGCAAGCAATTCTAAGATACTACAGTGGTGCAGGGCTCTGAAGTTGTGAGTGAGCCCATTGTCAAAGCAACAGGCACTGTAGATGGCTTAGTGTAGACAGAAGGCTCATCCTTACCATGAGTTGTAAGCTCAGAGCTTGCCTGGATCCATAACTCACTTGCATCACATCAGTGTGGTTCCTCATGGCCTGCTGCGTGGCTGTGGGAGCAGTCTGGCAGGCAGAGGTGGGTTAAACTATGTCAGAGCTTTTTATTGTTGAAAGCACATTCAGCCTGTGGATGTTAATCAATGGTAAATTAGCACGCAATTGATAGATGCATATGACATGCACATTAATATTAAATGTGTTTATCATAATTAGTGCCATTACAATGAATGTCAGAGGAAATGGGGAGTGATTAACTGCATGTAAGCTTTGTTACAGTTTGCTTGAAATGCTCAACTTTAAAATAGGACAATCAAAACGTTGTTGGTTGATAAGCAAGGAAGACAGGGGGATGGGTTGGAGTGTTTCCTGGTGAGGGTTCATACGCAGCCTTTGCCACTCTTCTGATTTACCTGGATAACTCCGCCTCTGCTACTTCTCTTCTTTCTGATTAAGGCTTTGGGTTTGGATCCGAGTAGTTTGCAGTGCAGAAACTTCTTTACCTCTTTCCTCTGCTCAGTCTGTTGTTCCTGATAATAGTGGTCTGTGTGAGACTTGAGGTGGAAGCTCCTGAGAGTGTTCTACCTAGTTGGACCTTGTGGCCAAAAGAGTCCTAGAGGGAGGATGATGTCCTCTGCTGGTAATATACAGAATTATGGTTCTCTAATGGCAATACAGAACCATAGTGATGTGATCTCATAGAGCAGGACGAGAGGAGGCTAAAAAGTCTCTTAAAAACTTAGGCTGGAGTACACTGCTGGAAGTGAGTGTCCTCCTCTGGTATCCCAGTAATTCCTTACCCAAACCAAACATGTTGCTAATGTTAGAAACCTTGTTTGCTGTAATCAAACCAGTGTTCCCCAGTGGGTACTGGTCCAGAAACAGAGTATGTGAGCCTGCCACAAATACAGTGAACAGAGATAGCACTTGTCCATCAAGCTGGGGAAGAACCAGGACTCCCCTGCTTGTTTTCCCTTCCTGGCAATCTGCTTGGAGTGTGATGTTAATTATACCTCCTGCAAGTGCCAGAGGGGGGTTGCTTCAGTCCCCTCTGTAGGCTGTCTGGACTCCGTTAACCCTAGAAGTTAAAGGAAAAACAAAAAACTGATGTAGAGGTCTAGCAGATACTTGCCTCAGACAATTGCTGTAGATGACTCACTACATCCTTCCTCCCCCTCTCTGCCAGCCTCTACAGCCTACATAGATTCAGCTCTGCTGATGCATTCTTATCCTGGTAAACTGTGTTCATGACAGAAGTTGTTCTACTCCACCTAGCTGATAATAAATAGAGCAAAAAAAACCTCACCACCACCTCAGGATTGTTATATAAGTACAAATCTATAAGTAGATCAGGCTTTGTTCCATGGACAAAGAACAATAGTGGAAGCAGTAATTAAAGAGACTGGATATTGGAGAGCCTTGTCCACTATGCCAAAGTAAGGTTGCAATATAGCTGTGGGTCCCTGCTATTCAGCTGAGAAAGCTTTGGTCTTTCTTCTTCATGTAATTCTCCTGGTTTCTGTGAAGACAGATTCTGTATGTCTGAGCGTGCACATTGTGTGCAGAAACCTACCTCTGGAAGTAGCCAGTAGCGGCCCAGCTATGTTGATGCTGTTGTAGAGGGGTCATAGTTGGGTGGTACAGAACAGCTGGTTGGTTTGTTTTCATTTTTTGGTACAGACACCTCTGACCTGCTGTAGACCAAGTGCTTTTGAAACATCATACATGCATGTGTCTCTGCAAAGTGCTGTGAATGCATGTGAACTGGCAAGCTGGGAGCTAGTGGTGAGTTTTTCTCCGCAGATATCCCTTCAGGTATGATGCTGCTATGTCCCAAATGTAGTGACCTCTTTCTGCTCCCCTTCTTCCCCCCATAAAAGCTGTGTTATTCTCCATGCAATTCTAAAGTAAATACAGGTAGACATGTGCCTGTTCTTTTGTCTGAAGGATGATTGAAAGAGCTCTGAAAAAGTTTTCTCTTGGGTGCCTGTTTGTTTTCATCAATAAAATATAACCCTTCAAAAGTGATGGGAAAGTAATGAGCAAGCCAAGAGAAGCCCTATGAAACCTCCAGTGGCTTTATCTTGAAGAAAGGAACTTAGAATTCCTCCCTGCACTTTAGTTAGCCCAGGATCCTTGTGTTTAGTATCAGTTGGGGGTCCCAAAGCACCCTTCTTCATCTCTACAGCCTGTTGAGAGGGAAAGGAAGGTGTAATTGGAGAAGAAATATTTCAACTAGCCTGTCTCTACAGATTTTAATGGTAGAGGCGTTCCTCAGGATTGTGTAACCTGACAGTCCTTGTGATGGAGGCCAGAGGCAAACATTGATTCTGCCTCTACTGCAGCATGGCTTCTGGAGGGAGTCCAGCGTAGGGCAACGAGGATGATGAAGGAAGTGGAGCACTTCTCTTATGAGGAAAGGCCGAGGGAGCTGGGTCTCTTCAGCTTGGAGGAGACTGAGGGGTGACCTCATTAATACCTATAAATATTTGAGGGGTGGGTGTTGGGAGGATGGAGCCAGGCTCTTTTCAATTTCATCTAGTGATAGGACGAGTGCCAATGGTTGTAAGCTGGAACATAAGAGGTTCCACATAAATAAAAATTCCTCTGAATAAAGGAACTTCTTCAGAGTGAGGGTGATGAAGCACTGGAAGGGGCTGCCCAGGGTGGTTGTGGAGTCTCCTTCTCTGGAGATGTTTAAAACCCACCTGGATATGCTCTTGTGTGGCTTGGTCTAGGTGACCCTGCTGTGGCAGGAGATTGGATTATATGATCTTTCAAGGTCCCTTCCAATCCCTAATGATTCTGTGGTTCTATGGTTAGGTTTTATTCATAGTCTAAAAGCAGTGACACCATGTGACTGTTCTTCACTGCATGACAGCACGTCCCTGTCTCTATTTTGGCCACATCTTTGGCTTTGCTGGGGGGCAGTTTGTTGGAAATGTATTCTTCTTCCAGAACAGCATCAATAGGTTTTGGCCAGTATTGTGGCTTTCTGAAATAGTTGGCTGTCATAGTTTGGAAGATATTATTGAATTAAGGACCAGCCTTCCAGGCGTTGGTTACTAATAGCTCATGCAGGAAAAGCCATTGTCTAGGAAATCCATTTAATAGTGACTGTATGCTGTTATTACAAAACAGCACTTTCACAAATAACGTCTGTCTGCTCGTTATCCTTCAGTAGCCCATGAGAGCTGTTTTCTTTGTACTGGTTTAGCTTGCATGCTTGCTTGGCCTACTCAGTTTCCAGAGAAAAACAGAGGCCACTAATTGCAGGACCCAGAGTCAGTTTCTCCCAGCCTATTGCAGAAACTGCCTATGGTTAGTCATGTTTAAGCGGTGGCAAATCTTCTTGGCTTCTGGGGGTTTTTTGGGAATATCCTTGTCTATAACATGCTGGGAGTGAAGAGGTGGTTACTGTGAGTATTGCTCTTTTGTTGTGTTGAGATGCCTCAACAGCTGTGGTCACTGTTGTGGCAGCTGGACACGTGTAAATGGATGCCTCTCTCAGGTTTTTGAGACCTGTATTCTGGAGTCTGTGGTTTTGACTCTGACTGACTTAGCTAGCCAAGGAATCCTCTGTGTTTATTCTTCAAAATGGTAAATGCCTGGGTCAGGACATGATTAGGGAGAGTGACCTTTAGACTGGGATGGCAGCTGTTGTCACCCTGTATCAGACATGAGGGAATCCACATGAGGAGCTCTGTGCTGAGCATCTGGGAAACACTGGACAGTAGGGATCAATGTTTGCCCTGCCATTGTCTCCTTTCTTAACACCTTTGTGACAGAACTTCACTGGTATGACTGGATGGTGGGAGCCAGTTATGCTGGGTGCCTTAATCTTACAGATCACTGAGTTATCTACGGAGACTATATCACAAGTTTGTATAGAAAAGGATTCAAGGTTGAGGGTGGGAAGCAGGCAAAATGTAGCTTTGTGCTCAGGGAGTGACTGGCACAGGGCAGAAGGTGGGTGGTGACCGTCTCCAAGAAGGGATCTTCCATGGAGTTATGGTTGAGCACGCTTGCTTTGTGTCACGTGGTAAGTCTGTGATGTAGGATGTAAAACCGGACTGTCTGCAGTGAGAAAAATCCAGATATTTAGGAGGGAGGGTTGCACAGCAGAAACTGGAAGTGCTGGCTGCAGCCCTGGGAAGTATCCATTGCTGGATTACAGTCAGTTTGAAATACAGGAAACAGTGGTGAGGTAGGAGCCCTCTGTGCTTTGAAAACACAGACCAGCTTAAGAGATAGCTCTATTCTTTATCTAACTGATGACTCACTGTTCTGCTGAAGAGTAGTTTTTGGCTTTTACTTTTAATCTTGGAAATAAGAACAGCATGTTACATGATTCATAATTGACCAGTAGGGAACCTGAAAATACAATCCTGTGATCTGCTTCAGCCACAATCTTCTACTGCCATGGTGAGTAACTAGTTCAGAAACTAGCTCGGGAGGGGCATGCAGAGAGGAAGGCTAATGATGTGAGATCCAGATTCACAAAGGCTGCATCTTTTCAGTCATCCAGACAACACAGCTGTAGTTAGTGTTCCCATTGAACAAGCAAACCCTGTTTCTTGTGGCTTAAAATGGACATTTTCAACTATTTATTGCTTTTAATTTCTTTCTTGATCTTTGCAATGTACCCCAGAGGTTCTTGAATTACATTTCTTTCCCCACCAATTTTTTGTCCTATTTCACAGAAGGCAGCAGGGATTTTTTTTTGCCTTTCACCTCTTCTCAGTTCTCATATATAGTTTCTGGGGGCAATTTAACCACTTCGTTCTACCTCTGCTGCTCAGGAAATAAGTTGTGACTAACTGTAGGAAAGTTGTGACTAACTGAAAGGAGTTATAAGAGAGCATAATATTTTCCTTTAAAAATGAACATGTGCTAGAATATAAATCCTGGTTCCTTGAAAACTTCAATGTATTGAGTCCTGTATATCTTCAATAAGATGGACTATAGGTAACAGAAAAATATGCTGCAATGTGATCTGCAGTCGTGTATTTCACAGATGCCTTATATGATCTTGAATAAGCAAGTGCTGTGCAGTGAAGAGAACTTAAAAATGCAGACTCTCCCTTGCCTTGTGATTTTCATCAGTTATCAAAAGCATCAGTCCACGTTGTGAGTTAGCTGCTGGGTTCTTTCTTGTAATGAAGAGCTGAGTATGAGTTATAGAAATGTAAATGGAGCAATCAGAACTTGCATCTTTGCTTTTCTTACTTCTGCAACTTCTGTAATGGGAATGAATGGAAATAAATCAGCTTAACCCCCTTTTCCCCTTAAACAACCCACTTCATTGCTTTTCTGAAAGCTTTCTTGCTGGGTTTTGGCAAAAGCTAATTTTTTCCACCAAATGATAAACCCTTGGCAGGGGTGAGGATAGAGCATGGCAGTGGGAACAGCAAGAAAAGATTTCTACCTGTTACAGTGCTAATGGGTGCTGTTACCATTCTAGATAGTGGGAGCTGCTGGGGTGACCAAATGATGCAATGATTTTAATATTTTGTGCCAGCAGTCCAAACAAAAGGAATTCCAGAGATCCACAATCAACTACAGATATGTTTAATGAGGGAAAGCAAACCCAGCGTTCAGCCCTCAATGGCCCTCTAAGGCACTTCTCTAGGGCGGGCACTGGACGTGCACACAGGACACAACTGGAGACGTTGAGTGTGCTAAGCTGAAGCTACTTGGTGGCTGCTAGTCTCTGTGGCTCTCAGTCTGTCTTTTTTAGACCTAGCTTTACTGTTAGTCATTAGGTTTATTTGGAAAAGAGGAGAAGAGTTCCAAGCACACCACCAAGACTGGCTGTAAACAGAGTACATTGTGAAGGGCAGAGCAGAGATGTGGTCAAGGTGACAGTGTCTCATTTTGCTTTAACAGGGGCAAAGACACAGGCTGATACACTGTTCTTTAGCATGCAAAGGTGAGACTGAAGCCAGCCTTGGGAGCACGTTTTCTAATTGAATAACGGACCGTGTAACAAACCTAGTTCCTTATTGATAGCAAGAAGGGTTTTGGTCTTTTGAAACTTCATTAAACTCTCTGTAGTAATTAACCAGTGTACGAAGGTAGCTCTGTGCAGTGCTGTCAGCTGGTCTAGTTCCAATTAGATGTACTGCCTGTACGTACCTTATTGACTAATCTAGCCTTAACACCAGGCTGCTTGAGAGAAATTAGTTGAAGAGAACATGATTCTCTTTTCTCTCTTGTTGAGAGTGGCATCAGGTGATTTATTTTTTTGAGTGATGAGTCTGGTTGGAAAAGTTTCTTCCATGTTTTGCTTCTTGTCTTGCCAAGAGACTGAAGCCAAGGAGTTTTTCACAATGCCATGAGTGACAATGGCTGTTTGGGACCAACCTGAAGAGTATCTGACTTAGCATTCTGGCTCCAGGGGTGATAGATAAATAGGAGAGAAGTAAAAGGAGTGGGCTAAATTGGATTCTTTGGTTGTCCTTTGGCCATCCTTGTATTTCATTTTTAGTTGGAGTCCATTCCTGTTCAAAAGATTTGTGACATCTCTAGTAAAAATGAGCACAGTTTGGGCAAGGACAGGGTGATAGATGTACAGGAAAGACAACAATGAGACTGGAGAGTATTAAACCCAAGCACCCTGGTTCCCAGATGCCTTTTTCAATTGGTGTATGTTAGATTTTGCTTTAGATCTACCCTTAGCATAGCCATCTCTAGTAGAACATTTAAGTGCTTGCAACACCTCTTATTCAATAGAAACACTTTTCCAGTGATGTCCTTGAGTCTCTTTCCTTTGCTGTGAAATTGTGCTGGTTGCTCCTGTGAGCTTTGCAGGGCTAATATAACTGTAGGAAGAAGATAGATTCTGCTCAGCTCATCTATCATCAGCAGGACCGTCGCTGGCGTATGTGTTTCTGTTGCTGAGCCCTCTGCTGCAGGTATGGCTGGGAGAAAGCACTTTCCTGGCAGTGAGGATACAGTGCTGGTGCGCTCCTGGAGGCACAGCCATGCTTTGCCAATGCTCAAGAGCATCCCAGCTCACCTTCTAGTGATTTCGTGGCTTGGAGATTATAAGGCATCAAGATGGTAACTGTGGCGGGGGATCTGAAGAATGAAGTGTGCAGTCCCATTCCTTGTGACAATACCAGATGCTTCAGGAAAATGCTTGGCAGCTGCGTGATAACACGCTGCAGGAGGTTTCTTCTTGATCCTGGAGTTGTACGGGCCCAGGAGAATGAGGCTTTAGATCTGTACGTAGTCCTGCAACATGGCAACAGCATTTAATGTGATGAAGGCTTGTGTGGCTTTCTGGGACTGTGCAGTGCGTAGCCCATGTGGGATGTGGGCTACATGCTTGCTCTGCTTTGGGGTTCAAGAGATTTTTGAGGCCATAGGGCTCTTTGAGGCACTCAAGAGTCAGAAAAAATTTGGTCACCAAACTTCTACAGTCATATTACGCTGTTGAAGGGCAGAACTGAAGGACTGAAGTCTTCTCCTTGCTTTATCTTTCATAGGGGTGCAGACATGCCTTGCGGAATCCCAATTGGAGTGAAGTTGATACATTTGACCCCAAATTTGTGTTTTTGTTTTGGTAGCTCCTGTCTACCCGATTGGTGAAGTACGTACCACCCAAGGCAGTGTGTGTACACTTAGGGCAGTGTGTGCTGCTGGACAGCGAGATGCCTCTTTGGCAGATACCCGCAGTGCTTCCGATTGTGAAGAAGGCATGTTGGCAGGGTTGGCTTGGCACCATAAGAAAGGCTGTGCTGGAGCAGGGCAAGGTGGTCCCATTTCATGTTATGTATGCAGGGCTGGGGAGAACCTGTGATGCGTTATGGAACATGCAGAAAATTGGCAAATTGAGTGAAACTATCAGCCACCTGGCAAGGCCTGCATTCATTTACTCTACTGGGATGCTGAATTTTTAAAACCTAAAAAACTGCCAAATAATACTGAGTCTCTGTATTCCCAGCCAGCTGGCTGCAGTTGCTGTGATAGTCACATAATTTGCAAGAAAACAGCAAGTTGCCAGGATCTACTGAACTTAGAAATATCAGCAAAGACCAAAAAGCTTTGCTTTAGTGCTCTGTGATGGGCCCGGGGCAATTTGATTATTGCACCTCAAATTCTGCAGGTCCCTTGTCAAATACTGTTTTGTTTAGACATTAGGTCCTTTTGCTCTTCTTTGTGTTTCAGGGTTGTTTTTTCTATCTTTTATCATTATATTTTTTAGACTTTTTTCTGATCCAGAGTTTGAATATTTATTTTTAGATTTTGAACCAAGGTTGTGAGTGTGAAAATATAGATATGTAAAGATATAAATATATACATATATAAAGGTATGTTTTATACATGTTGGATATTTTCTGTTTCAAAATTTTCCTCTTATCCCTTTCTTTGGAGATGTCTGGAAAGGGAGAGCAAGCGGGAGGGACGGAGCTGCAACGCATATTTTGCTTTAAATCACTGATTTCTTAAGAGATTTCTCCTGTCTTAAACTATGTTGGTGGAAAGTCAGTGCAATCATTTACTCTCAGAGAAGTCTGACTCTTGGGACAAACCTCTGGAGTGCATCTGAGCTTTCTGTCTGTTGAATTCTCCTTCCTGAATATTGATACTGTTGTCTGGGATACAGAGAGATTTGAGCTTACAAGTTACATTCGCTCTTTATTACATCTTCTTAGTTTGGGCTGTATTTAATTTGTTCCTGAAGCAGCTGAAGAGCCTGAGTTTGAGTTGTAAGGTCATGACAGCCCTCAAACAAACAGGCTTTTTTTTTTTAATCATTAATAACATTTTGTTGGAACCAGAGTGTACAAGATGGGAAGCTGACATGGTCTGCTCTGACACTGAGGCAAAGAAATGCTTGGAAAGGGCTACTGTTCTACTGCAGTTCAAGGTGCCCAGGATCTTCCAGAGATCAGTGATTCATCCTGGGTGACTCAAGATGCAGATGTGGTTGAGCCAATACAGCAAACAGCAGTCATCAATTTGGAAAGGCTTGCTTCCAGATGAAACCTGAGGATAGAGGCATGTGACTTCATTTAAGGTCTGGTTCTGTCCCTTCCTCTTATGAGGTATTTTTGTATTTCTAAAATTTCAATTCTGCTTAGAACTGTAAAATTGTTTTGGTTGGAAGAGATGTGCAAGGTCATCGAGTCCAAACCCAGCATTGCCATGTCCCCACTGAATCATGTCCCAAAGCACCACATCTATGTATCTGTCAAATGCCTCTGGGAATGGTGACTCCACCACTTCCCTGGGCAGCCTGTTCCATTGTAGGACAGCTCTTCTGGTGAAGAACTATTTCCTCATGTCCAGCCTAAATGTCCTCTGGTGCAGCTTTAGACCATTTCCTCTTGTCCTATTGCTTGTGACTTGGAAGAAGAGATTGATCCCTCCTTTTCAGGTGGTTGTAGATAAGGTCCCCCCTGAACTTCATTTTCTCCATGCCAAACAACCCCTGTTCCATTAGCTGTTCCTCATAAGACTTGTGCTCTAGACCTTTCACCAGCTTTGTTAGTTTTCTTTGGACGCTCCAGCACCTAAATGTCCTTCTTGCATTTAAACATGCAAAACTGAATGCAATTTTTGCATTTAAACATGCAAAACCAAGCTTGAGGTGTTGCATTGGATTGTTGTGACCCAGGTGCAGGACCCAGCTCTTGGCCTTGCTGAACCTCAAACCATTGGCCTTGGTTCACTGATGCAACCTGTATGGATCTCTCTGCAGGCCCCTCTGACCCTCAAGTGGATCAACACATCCACTCAACTTGGTTTTGCCTGGCCATCCAACAAGGTCTTTTACCCAGCCAAGCCATGAGCAGCCATCTGCTCTGGGGAATGCTGCAGGAAACACTCTGGAAATTCTTCACTAAAGCTGAAATAGACAACGTCCACAGCCTTTCCCTCATCCACGAGTGTGTGCATATGTGTGTACATACACAGGGGAGAAGTTAACTTATCTTGCCATCATTGGTTTTGATGATTTATTTTCCTACTTAGTAAACTGTAGCCAGACTAATGTCAGTGCTTTTCTTGCTGTGAGCTGTGTTGTGGTGTCTGCTTGCCGACCTCATTCAGACATCCCCACAGCTGTATGCTGAGCTCAGCACAGGTAAGGGGGTATCTTTGCTGGTGTTGAATGCTTGAGCAAGTCTATTCCCATTTGTGCCTTTTGAAAAACTAACCCCTGTCAATAATTTATAAGCACTAGGAAGATCTCATTTAGAAAATGATGCATAATTCTTGTCAGCCATGCTCAGGGAAGAGGAATTGAAAATGGAACCAGACAGGCAGAGATGGGCTACTAAGATGACTGGGGAAAGGAGATCCCCTCTCATGAGAGGGAACTAAAATCTTGTTAAACCGGTGGAAAGGATGACAGAGATGGGAAGTGCTTGTTCTCTACAAATGCATTAAGATCACAAATACTAGGGAGAGAGAAGAGCTAATGAAAAGAGGGCAGTGTTGGTCCAGGAACAACCAGCTGTTAACAGTTAACGAATGGAAAAGTGTTAGTAAAATGGGAAAAAGGCTTCTGTGCAGGACAGTGGGGCTGTGTAATGACTTTCTCAGAGGTACCATGGAGGAAGCAAAGCATTTTATTAATGGGAGGTAGTAGCTGATTAAACGTCTAGAAAGACTTTGGCACATAGGAGGTCCCCCCCCCATTTGTGTTTTCTTAGACAACAGTCATGGGATATTTCTTGTGAATTTTTGGGCACCATATTTTCCTAGGATGAATTTAAATGGCACAAATACTGTCCTCCAGAGTTTTCACCTGATCATGTTGTTACTCTGTGCTGCATTTAACTCCAGAACAGGTTGTATTTTAACCTGCAGAAGGTGTAAGTGGTGTTTTTGGATAATTCTGTGCCTCAAGATTGACTTCTTTCAAGGTGTTTTTGGCTGAATAGTATTCCCGGAACACAGGGGATTCAGGAGACGGTAAAGAGTGAAATGGCTCAACTCATTGATGGCATAAAACTGCCTGCAGAATAGAAAGATAATTGAAAAAAAACTTTCTTGGACATGTAAAGGTGATCTGGGGCATTTGCATTATTAGCCCACCTCTCTGCAGAAGAAACGTTGATTTGTCTTTTGAGGAATAGGGCACCAGGTTTGCACTGGCTTTGGATGAGAGCCCAGGTATTCTTTTATTCTTTTCTTTGCACAGAGCAGGTAGAAGGTGACAAGTAAATGATGACATTATTGCTCTTGCACTTTAGTAGTTTCCAAGGAACTTGCAAGTAAGTGAAGGCAACACATGAAATATTCATGGTTAGTCTTTGCTCTCACACAAAAGGTTGAAAGCTTGCAGAACTGGAGTTCAGGGCACATGAAGCATATGGAAATAGCACCTGCAGCTTTGCCTGAAGGGCTGACGCTGACTTTTTTTGGAGTGATATATAAATTGGGGGTTTTTTCCCTTTTTTTTCCCCCTCTTTTATCTCAGTTGGAAAGGGAGATCTTGTTTCCACACCCAGAATTCAGTTCCTTTGTCTGGAGCAGACTTCCTCCTAGATCTCTGACTTTTCTCCTCAACAGCCCATTGCCTGTGCTTGAAGGCAAAAGAAGGTTTTGAAGGAAAATATTTCCCTTGGGCCTGCTTCCCCCAAGTTTATAGAAGGACCACAATGACAGCATATTTCTGTACATGAACAGAAGAAAATGGACATGGCAACAGCAGAAACTCTACAACAGCTCATACCCAAGAGGAAACTCTGCCTATCAGTGTGATGCTGTAGAAGTGTAAGCAAGAGGAATGTCCAGCTTGTTGCACAGGTGTTGCATAGCCATTTCCTCTAAAGGCTACACTTCTCTCTTACAGGGCTCTCTGGTAAGTTAAAAGGCAACAGAAGGGTCTGTGTACCTGCCTGCTGTCTTCACTTCAACTGTTTCCCTTCAGGCTGTTCCAGCCCTTTGTTGGCATTAATCCAAGATCCTACTGTTCCTAGTCAGCTGTAATTGACTGACTGAATGTGAAAAGCAGGCATTTGTGATCATGCAGCTCTGATGGTGGGTTCTTGCCTCTCAAAGGCAAGGACCATCCTCTGCTGCTATTCAGTGCTGCCCTTGCTGAGGATGGAGAGAAATTTGTACTGCAGGTTGGAGCAACGAATTCTTGCAGGCTTCCCCATGTGTAAGCCCCTGAAAGGATGGGCAGGATGTGGTGATTCCATACATAGCTGGAATCTTGGTGTTGTGGCCAGAGCACTATAAGTGGTGAATTAAGCCATTGGACCACCTTGTCATGTCTTCTTGACACTGCTGGAATACAAGGAAGCCAGGGAGACTTGTAGGTCTGTGATGCTACTACATCTCCAGGCAACTAGAAATCTAGTCAGGACCTGGGAGCTGAAGACATGTAGTCTTTATCAGCAGGGTTCATGTCAGGGCTATTCTTGAGCTAGTTAGAGGGCCTTGTGTTGAGAGGCAGCATTTAGCTTCTCATCTTCCAAAGTCTAGATGTGTACTGTGTACAGCATGAGATAGGTGCTGCTTTGGCTGCATTGTCTCCCCACCCTCCCCTGGATATTTGTACTCTTGTGATAAGATGTCAGAGGAGTTGCTCTTGAGTAGTGTCATCAGGAGCTCATTGGCCCTGCTGTCCATGTCCTAGGGCAGTGAGAGACCCTTTGGTAACTGAAGTTACTCTTGCACTAAAGGCTGCTGGCTTTAGTTCAAGTATGGATGTGGGGTCCCAGGAGGTGACTGGCTCCAATCGGAGTGTGTTGACTGGCTGTAGCAGATAATTTTGTGCAAAAGCAGCTTCTGCTGTGGCCCAAAATTTCCTGCCCAGAGAAGCAATTGATTCACTTCAAACTCTTATGCCTGTGCAGGTAGTATTGGAGTGACCAAGTGTTGAGCAATTGGAATAGGTTGTGTGCTCATGCCCTGAATCACCTTTTGTAAGGGATGACCACCTACTGTATCACCAAAATGGTGATGGTTTTATAGCCCTGGACATCTGAAGCAGTGCTTGCAGCAGGCAGCTATGCATGTTTCTTTTATGTGCTTGAAAAGATTCTTTCCCTGTTGAGGTAGTAAGCTAACAGCCCTACAACTCTCTTTTATACTCTCCAAAAGGACAGAGCACAGTACAAACCTTAGTAATGCCTCTGGGAGCCCACTTTGGGTCAGGGGAATTGATAAGCATTGGCTTGCAGGAGTAGGGTCCGTTTTATGGGATGTCAGGGAAGCACAGCAGAACTTTGGGGTTGATATAATTAAATTAATTCAGGGACCAGCAGCAGTGGCCTTTTGTTTAACCAACATTAGCATCCAGCCGTGACTGTAGTGGCTCAAGGTATGACTGCATACAGTTTGTGTTTGGTTTACTTAAAAATAACAAATACCATGGCTATCAGGAGACTGAGTACTCCAGCAGTAAGTGCAGGTGCTTCCAGTTTATCTGTAGTTATTTTCACTTGCACGGACTGTCATATAGGGAACGTAACCCCCACTTTCAAAAATGGAAAAGAAGACCCAGGGAACTACAAGCCAGTCAGTCTCGCCTCTTTGCATGGCAAGATCATGGAGCAGATTCTCCTGAAGGTTCTACTAAGGAAAGCTGATAATAAAGGGATGATTAGTGAAAGCCAACATGACTTCACCAAGGGCAAGGCCTGCCTGACCAACTTAGTAGCCTTTTATGATACGGTTGCATCCATAGTGGACAAAGGGAAAGCAACAGGTGTCATCTACCTGGACCTGTGCAAAGCATTTGACACTGTCATGTGTCCAGAGGAGAGTAACTACAATGATCAGAGGGCTGGAGCATCTATGCTATGAGGACAGGCTGAGCAAGTTGGGGTTGTTCAGCCTGGAGAAGAGGAGGTTCTGAGGTATCTGAAGGGGGCTACAAGAAAGCTGGAGTAGGGCTTTTTACATGAGTCTGTGGCAAGAGTACAAAGGGAAAGGGTTACAGACTTGAAGAGGGGAGATTTAGGTTGGACTTAGGAAACAGTTCTTTCTTGTGAGGATGGAGAGATGCTGGAACAGATTACCCAAGGAAGTTGTGGCCACCCCATCCCTGGAAGCGTTCAAGGCTGGGTTGGATGGGGCTCTGTGTTGCAGAGGTTTGCAGATACTCTTCAGCACTTCAGCTGTCGGCAGTTCTGGCCTTTTATAATCCCACCTTCCTTATTAATCTCTGCTGCAAGTGATTGATTTTTTTCCTCTTTGTGTGCATGTGTGTGCTCTCTAGCAATGCTCCATCACGTCTGCCCCGTCATCCAGTGCTGCACAAGACTGGACATGACATTTGCAAAGTGTCAGCAATCCAGCAGCTTGCAAAGGCCAGTCTGCTCTGTTGAGAGTGGATCTCAGCACCTAAATGCTATTGTTACAGCCTGCCCAGGAAGCCTTGCCTCTGAGGGTTTCATGAGCACTCATAAAGGATAAGACCAAAGAGAGGAATGAATCTATAGAATGTTTGTAACAGGTGGAAGCTGAAGCAAAGAGAAACCAACAGCGTTATGAATAATGTGGGTCAACAGAAGGCAGGTTCTAAATGGCAATTAATTTTTTTTATCTCTGTGCTACAATAGCAGCACAAAGAACAGTTTTAATGGGAACTGCTGAGTTTCAGCACTTTTGTAAGCTGAGAATTTATAGGAGCAGATACACTTTAATGCTTTGCTGTTGAAGGCTATTATCACAGGAAGATGGTGGGAAAGCAGGACTTTAATCTTGGGACAGCCTCAACCTGTCCTGCGAAGAGGTGCCACTTGCAGGCATTTGTGGTGCAAGAAGCTGGACCTTCTGGTAAAGGAAAATTATTTTTGTCTAATCCTGTTGGTTGGTTCAGTTTTGCTCTGTGTATAAAGAGCCGAGTAGCACTGCTAGTGGTACTGAAAGCTTTTCCACTTGCTGATCTCTGTCTGTGTGTTCTTATCACTGAATGTAAGTGCTCCCAGAAACCCTTGTGGACACTTTTTCTGTAGTTGTTGAGCTAATACTGAAGACTCGCCATCCCCTTCTTCCATCCCTTTTTGCATGTATCCAAATGTATTTCCAGGGGCAGGATAGATTTTTTACTGTTATTAAGCAATAGAAATAATTCCGACTCGTGCTCTGACATCTTCTAAGGGAAGTGCCCATTTTCTGTGCATCATTGGAAATGCTCTTTGCCATTTCTGACTTGCAGTGCCTGACCTGTGGATGTATGGCAAGCTCTGTGTCAATACCAGCAGGTTGTGTGTGGTGAAGATGGAAGATAAGGTTGCACAGTGTGGGAATATGGTTGTTTTAGGGACAGTGAGCAAACGGGATCTGGAGGGCTCCGTTAAAGCGAGACTACTCTCTGCTGCCATACTTTTTTTAGTCACTCATGACAGCAGGTCTGACTGCAGCATTCTCTTATCTCCAGCTTTCCAAACTCCATGTTTCTCGCATCATTAAACAGGGAAATGGGTTGTGTGGCACCCATGTGCCCCAGCAGTGTGGTCATGGTGACAGCAGAATGGTGTGAGCAGTTTATCCACCTTGAGTGAGCATTATACAAATCTAGAAGCTTGTGGGTTAGAACCTATCCGTATGCTAAGGCTGGCCTGTGCTGGGGGATGCTTTTGCTTGTATCCTGTCTGCACAGTCTGTTGCTCGGAGTGTCTGTCTGTCTTAGTGCTTGCACAGGCTTTTTGGCATCTCATAGTGGGCTTTCACCCTTCCAGTATACCAGTGTGGTCAGGAACTGGGTCATTTGTTAGGGATCAGGCTGAGAGTTTGGGCTGGAACTGAAAACTGGTCTCTCAAAAAGAGAAGTCTGCAGAATGGATGTTACTGTTCTCATTTTATTCTCTAAACTTGCTTGAAAGTTACTGCTGATGTCTCTGTTGCCCCAGGAGCAGTAAAAATACGGTAGCCTGGCTCCTGCCTTGTGCATTCTGTCTCTCTTCAGTGCCCGCATCCAGCTGTTATGTGTCATGATTGCTGTGTTACAGGTGAAGAGATTTTGGGGCAGAAAAATTAAGTGTCCTGCTGGTATATGTGGAGATCAGTGAAAAATCAGAAATGGGACAACCTGCCAGATGTGCTGATCTGAAAACTACAGAAAAAAAGCATTTGGGGAGCTGAGCTGTTGAAATAAGCTACATTTCCTCCAAACTCTCCCAGAAAAAATACTGTTTTTTCCCAATGGTGTATGTTTCGCTTCACGTAAATTGTGTCAATACTTCACCAGCTCTGTGTATGATGACATTTTCATAATGGACATCTGACTTCAGCAGTGTCCCTCCTGTAGAAGTGCACTGTCCTGGTATCATGTGAATTAGTGACAACATGTGCTTTTGGGAATGATCTGCTTCCTACTGCAGAAAGAGTGGAGAACAAGTGGCATCTTGGCTAAAAGGACAAGCCCTTTTGTCTCCTCAAGCTTAAAGCAGTGGACAAGGTTTACCAGCTGATGAACACCTGAAGCTGATAAGGTGTGACATCTATCTAGTGCAGTCTGAGATGCCCAAATCTTATCTTTGTACCCGTGAAGGAGGCTGCACTTGTGTGTTTTCACAATAGTTGTTTGGCTCCTCCAAGCAGTGTAGGGAGCCAGTCCAGAAGGCAGCAGAGGGCAATAGACAGCTTTTGGAGGGAGTGGATACCTCTTCCCTGAAGCCTGTCTTTTGCCCACTACTATTGGTTTTCCCATGTACTAAATGATTTACTCAACTACCTTTTTTTTTTCCCTTCTGAAAGGAACTAATTAATTGCTTAATTTCCCTTTGCCTGGCTCTTCTGTTGCATTGGGGCACAGCAGGGAGGCTGTGTGTGGAGGAAATGCCTGCTCTATCGGCTATTTCTGGGGAATTAAGGACCTGAACAGCAGCTAATCAGTGTTTTAGCTGTAGTTTTCAATATTCTCTCTGTGTTAATGTTGATAATAGATAGTTGGGCCAATTAAAACAAAAAATTATCAAAGTGTGTTTGAAGTGCCCTTAGGTAATTCTGCATGTTGGAGAGCAGCTAGGAAAACAAAATTTGACCTTCTGCAGAACAAAATCATGTTACAGAGAAGGATGGAGATGGTAGGAGAGTAGGAGGTACAAGCTGATGTTAATAAGTTGTGTCAGAGATTTGACTGTACTGGATCATTTTACCTGTTAAATGTGGTATCCTGCTTATGGCATTGAGCAATAAATGGGTGTTATGTTTGAGTCATATAAGCCTCTATACTAGTTATTCACTGACATCCAGAGGCAAAGAAATATGTATCTTTCTGACCCCTGGAGGCAGTTAATTTGCATTCTGAAGCATGAGATTTGATTACTGTTATCTTAGCTGCTGCAGTTATTGACAGTAAAATTAGCCAGCTCTCTTTAAAGCCTCAACTTGTTCTGAATAGACTGGCCATTTAATGGGGTCACCTTTCACAGACGTGTGAGGCAGTGGCATCACAAACAGGTAGAGAGGTTGATTTCTTCTGGAATCTTCACTAGGATATGATTTTTGAAACATGCAGTGCAGTTTGGTATTGAAATTGTGCGTGTGCTTGTCCCAGGGTAAAACCAAAAAACAGAAAGAAAGGCAACCAGGTCTTGAGGTGTGTCTCGGATAGAATTGACCAGATGATGAAAGCAGCTCAGGGAAACTAAAGGGGTTATTACATCTATAGCTAAGCACAGAGAGAAGAAAAGCCCAAGAAAGTTAGAACACACAAAATGAGAAACCTCATCACAGTGCCATTGCACATATTCTGAGGAAAAAATGGATAAAGAATTATACAAGTGGTCTTTGGCTTCAGGTCAGATCCCCTGGGTAAGGGTGACATGTACACATACTACAGCAAAAGGGGATGACCGCCCATAGAATATTTCAAACCCCCATTTTTCTCCCATTCAGCCAAAAGTTTAAGAGTTACAAGTCTTTTCCTGCTTCTTGTGTGGACGGTTCCCTCAGCTGAACAAAGGAAATGCCCCTCAGGGCTCTGTTCTCCCACTTACTCGAGCATCCTTAGTTTTCTAAGTGGCAAAATGACAAACAGTTTCTCCTTCTGCAGTTCAGTGGATCAAAGATGGCGGCAGCTGCATGACTAGCCACATGTTGAGCACCAGTGGTGACTGTGGCAGCAAACCAGCAGGGATGGCCCCCTCTTCCAGGGTCTTGGAGCTTTTTTTCTTTAGGGTTAGCTCACTCCTCGGACACCTTCAGATTATAGCTCTATTCACTTGTCACACGAAGATATCAGCATTGGTGATTCTCCCCACACCCACCCACCTCACGGCGCAGGCATGGGAAGGGCTGTCTGCCAGCACGGTTCCATAGCTCTAGCCACAGGCAAAATGCACTGGCACTGCGCTCAGCTGCAGCTGGAGCCAGCTCTGGGCAGGTGGGACTGGAACTTCTCTGCCCTGTTCTATTCACTGTGTCCCAGCCCTGGCATGGGTGAGTGGGGCTGGGCCACCTGTCCCATGGCTGACTGCCCTGGAAGGGCGACTTGCTCCTCCAGGACTCCAGGAAAAGAAGGGGACTGCTCACCCCCGAGCAGAGTCTTTTGTCGGGGTACAGGGTATATGGGAACGCCTCTGACACTTCCCTCTAAACCGACCACAAACCCCCTTTTGAAGGTCCTGCTCCAAATCTTCAGTCTCAGCCTGCAGGAGCAGGCTTCTGTACTCAGAATGGCCTTTGCATGTTAATGGCTTTGTTGTCTGGGGCGAGGTTTCTTTCTGCCTCCTGTACAGTCTAGAACATAACAGATACTATTTTGGGAATGAAAGAGGAAAGGTGATACCAAAGCCTAATTCTTCCTAACGCAGAACAAAGCTTCCTGTGGTCACATACGCAGAAGTGACTGATTGTGCATGGCAGGAAACCGCTGGGCTTGAGCAGAGATTTGCTGGTGCATTTGATGTGCTGCGTGTTGCTGTGACAGTGACATGCCCACAAGCAGTAAGATTGCTTTGTACAATCAGGCTCCTCCAATTACACTGAAATATCAGCACAGAAGCAAAACTGAGATGTTTCTCCTTGGATTCTGTGTTAGACTGGGTTCAGGCTCATTACTTTCAAAGAGGGTGCAGACAAAGTGCTAGATTATAGCACAAGAAAGTGATGGCAGTTAGATGGAAACTTCCTTTTCGAAGACATTTGTCAGTTTTGGTGGTCTTTGGGCTCTGATGGCTAGACTGTGGTTTAAGCTCGTGTGTGTTGGCTGTGATCTTTGAGCACAAGTAGTCCTAGCTGAAATCCTGCATATTGTGGTTAATCTTTGCCTATTTTGTGTCTCTTGAAGCACTTATGCGCCGTTAGGTGTCTTTTCAAACTCCCATAGATTAAGAGATCTGTTTTCACTTGGTGGACTTACTGACATGTCAGCAGGTGTGAAATATGCTGTGGTTGTTAGCAGTCGGCTCTTGGTACTGATCAGACTTCAACATATTTGTGCCATATCAAATCAAAGAAGCCAACTTCCTCAGGATGACATCTTTGCTTTATGGAGATCTTGGAGTTTTGTAAAACTTCATCTCTCTTCCTAAAGAGAAATGATAAACAGGAGACCAAGGGATTCATGACCTTACAAGTTGGTGGATGACTTTGAGTATAGTTTTGAAGTGTGAGTCAATCTGAGTTTGCTGAAGGCTATGAAGTGCTGATGGCTGAGGAGTCTGGGTTGTTGGGGTGCTTTAAGAATTTAATACGACTACTTGGTGTCCAAATGACCTGCGTGTCTGCCTAAGATTGCTATAAATGGCAAGAGCTGCTTGGTCTGAGTGCTGTTATTTGGAAAGGAGCTACAATGCAAGTGATAAAATGGAAGGATCAACTTTTTATTGGGTTGCAGGACGATTTTCATTAAGGGGAGATAAAGAAGATTTTCCTCTAAATCCTGGTTTTGCCAAGACTTCCTTTGTGCCACAGAGCACACACTACGCTCAAATTCTCAAGGGGTTTTAGATGCCTCATGCCAACTTAATTTCAGTGGCTGCCAAGTGCTTGAATAGGAGTTGGAGCTGTGTGACCCTGGTGTTTCAGGCCTCAGGAAAATTGCTCAGTATAAAGCAGAGGTGGTGTGCAAAGAGGCTGCATTTATTTGGGAAAATGCCTTTATCAGACTCAGTGATTCCAGAACGAGCTCGTTCCTGTGTGGTGTTGTTATACTTAAGCATGCACTTCTTGCACCAGTTGGTTTCCTTTTCTTCTCTGCAGAATAGTTCTCCCCCTGTAAAACAGGCATGATATTTTTCATAGTTCTCAGGTTGTAAGATCTGGGGGCACAGTTGGGAAACTGTTTTATGAAAGACCTGACAATCCACAGGTTAATAGGTGTGATACCTCTGTGTGAGCAATTAATCACAAAGGTGCAGGCCAGAAGCTGTCCTCTTGTGCTCAGCTGCTTTAGGATCTGGAGAACAGGTCTTATGAGGACCAGCTGAGGCTGTCTAGTCTAGAGACAAGAAAGCTGATGGGACACCTTGCTACTGTCTACAACTGTCTTAGATGAGGTTGTCAGTGAGGTAGGGGTTGATCTGCTCAATCAAGTAACGAGTGATAGAACAAAAGGAAATGATCTTAAGTTGCACAAAGGGAAGTTTAGATTAGACATCAGGAAAAATTGCTTTACTGAGAGGGTTATCAGACATCGGAGCAGCTTGCTGGGAAAGTGGTGGAGTCCACATCCCTGGGGGTATTAAACAGGCACGTAGACATGGCACAGAAGGATATGGTTTAGTCAAGGGCTTGTCACTGTTAGGCTAATGATTGGATGTGATGGTCTTAGAGGGTTTTTTCCAGTCTGGACAATTTTGTGATTCTGTGCTTCGCTCTGATCACAGAAGGGGAACAAATTGCTCCAAAATAATTTCCTCCAGCCCTTCTTGCTGTTTCTGGAGCATCAGTCTGAACACTTGGTGTCTCCAAATCGAGCACTCAGGAAAAAAATAGCCTAGATTTGTTTTACATGAAGGGGGGGATTTGGATAATGCAATCAGGAATAAACCTCCTCAGCTCTTAGCTTTTATTAGAGGGGGCTTGAGTAGCCAATATGCAAACCAGCATTCAAATGAGCAACTGCCAGATTCACAAATAGCATTAATTTACTGTGGGTCTGACACTGGACATTCACAAATGAGCCCTCACCTTGCTCTTCATCTGGTCCTTCTTCTAGGGAGTGGTTGGTTTCACGAACAGTGTCAATCTATTGATCTGACACCTCGACACTTATAAACAGCCTTTGCGCTGTAGGTCTGGTCAGTGCTCCTAAGAAACAGTCAAGAGTAATGACTAGTATCTTTTATCCATACATGCAGCAGTGTGTGCAAGTTCTTTGATATCGCCGTGGATAGATTTGCAGAAAGGCACTGCACCTAAAACAGAGATTAATTTGCAGAAAGCACTGCCTAAACCAGAGAAGCAAACATGTGAAATAGAAACAGACACACAGTGAGTCTGCTGAGGCACATTGTCTTACCATCACAGAGCTGAAGTCTGGAGGGGAAGAGAGGGAAACCCATCAAGGTTCCCTTTTGGTGTCAGCACCTACATCTCATTCCTGCTTGCTTGTGCTCCTTCCTACTTCAGTCCCCAAAAAGACTGAGATTTTTATGTTGTGTTACACGTGTGTGTCTGTGTGTGTCTGTCTCTCTGTGTGTGTGTGTGTGTGTACACAAAGAGTCTTGTTGGGGGTAGCAGTGAGTACAAATATCCTAATGGATGATTTAGCTTTTGATTAGCTTGTTGGTGCAGCCATTGTGTCCCTTACTCTTCCAGGAAGATATATTAAGAACACTTCAGTCCATCCCTTTGTGTCAGTGCAGTTCCATATCTGGGAGCCTTTGCTCCCTCAGGCAAGGTCTGACTTTTAGACACAATCCAGTGGATGCTTATCTTTCTGTTGACTAACTGATGTTCTTCTTTTCTTGTTGCTTTTTTGTGTTCTGCTCCCCAACCATTGGTCAAGAGTCTTTTAACTTAACATTCAAAAGAAAGCTGAAAGACAAAGTTTCTGAAATCTCCTTGTAGCTAACTTTCTAGATCTGAACTGCCCATACCAGCAAGTATTTTCCCTTGCATTAGCTTCTCTGGGGGGATGGCTTACAGGACTCTATTAAAGCTGGCACTGCAGACTGAAGAGGAGCTGAGGTTTGCAAGTCTTGGATGCTGAACTGTCCTCTGTCTTCAGACTCAGTGTTATTGTTTGGGCTATACCACATTAAAATGCAAAGTGAAGATGTAATGCTGCTGGACAATTCTGAGCTGCAGCTGAAATATTGGCTGCTGGTAGATGCTTACTTTGCTAGCAGAGTGCCTGAGGCCATATATGTGGCATTGTGCCAAAAGCCAGTGAGCTGTGCATTTTTGATGGGCAAAATTCTTGAGGAAAAGGAGTACCTGAATGTCTTCTGATGGTCTCACTTCTGCAAAGAACTGAGAAACACTAACACCTACTTGCCAGTTTGCAGAGTAGACCCTGGATTCTGAACGGACTCAAAAATAGATGAATTGATATGTCAAAGCACAGAAATACTCCTTTCACCTTAGACAGGTCTGGCATAGTCTATGCTGATGGATGGCACCAGCAGGAGTCTGTACAACCCCAGGTCCCAGTGTAGGTTGGTGATTGACCTGTTGGAGAGCAGCATAGGAGAAAGGGACCTGGGGGTCCTAGTGGACAGCAGATGAGCCAGAAATGTGCCCTTGTGGCCAAGAGGCCAGTGGGATCCTGGGGTGGATCAGAAAAGAGGTGGTTAGCAGATTGGGAGAGGTTCTTCTCCCCCTCTACTCTGCCCTGATGAGACCGCATCTGAAATAGTGTGTCCAGTTCTGGGCCCCTCAGTTCCAGAAGGGCACAGAACTGCTCGAGAGAGTCCAGTGCACAGCTACAAAAATGATAAAGGGAATGGAACAACTCCTTGATGAGGAAAGGCTGAGGGAACTGGGTCTCTTTGGCTTGGAAAAGAGGAGAGTGAGGGGTAACCTCATTAGTTGTTATAAATATGTCAAGGGTGGATGTCAGAAGGATGGAGCCAGGCTCTTTTCAGTGTCATCTAATGGCAGGACAAAGGGCAGTGGGTGTAACCTGGAACATAGGAGTTTCCACATCGATATCAGAAGGAACTTCTTCACGGTGAAGGTGATGGAGTACAGGAACAGGCTGCCCAGGGAGGTTGTGGAATCTCCTTCTCATAAAACATTTAAAATCCACCTGAACGTGTTCCTATGTGACTTGGTCTTGGTGATCTTGCTGTGGCAGGAGGATTGGACTCAGCGATCTTTTGAGGTCCCTTCCAATCCCTTATGTTCTCTGATTCTTTGATTACCCACTGTGGATGCATCTGGGAAGGTGAAGGTCTTGACCGTTTGGAGGGACATGTTGAAGAGGTACTGAGGGATGCGAGAGAAAACCCAGATAGTCCAAAACCTGTCAACAGTGTTTGAGCTATACTCAGAAGCTATCTGGTGGAATTCAGGACATGTGAGATCAGGTCCTGGTGTGGCTCCTTACTTCCCATGTGACTTCAGGGCAGGCGTTCAAAAGGGACTTGGCATTTACCACCAGAGGGGTGGGTGGCAATTTTAATCCCCTCAGGCTCTATTCTGTTGGTTTTGAATACTTTGAATCCTCACTGGTGAAGCAGGAATGAACATGCATTTCAGAACACTTGGAGCATCTGAGAAGACAGGTATTAGTACATAGTAGGCATCCAGGTACAATGATGTTGCTTAAGACATGGTTTTGCAGTGGCCTTGGTAGAATTAGGACGGACTTGATACTTTTAAAGGTCTTTTCCAATCTGAGCAACTCTATGATTCCATGATTGAGTGTCAGAAAATGCCCAAATCAGTGTTCTCAGACAGATCAGGAATTCTCCTGAGTAGAAATAACTACAGTTTTCAAATATTGGGTACCATTTTCCCAGAAGGCAGATGTGAAACTGCATACACGTGTGTAAGCAGACCTCACTTGAGCAGTTATTTGTCTTCACCAATCGGTCTAGTTTCAAGCTAATAAACTCATTATGGCACTCTAGAAGGCAATAGTGAGGTACAGTTTTTCCTGTGCTTTGGCTGTTTGTCATATCAGCTGGAATGGATATGGGACATTACATTAGCATTTGGTGCTTTTCAGATGATCATATCTTTAATTGCAATGAGTCACAATCACCTAGAATAATAATAACAATTAAACCCCCCCCCTTTTAAATATTTTCCTTCTCTTAACCTCACACACTGCCTTATGTTTTGCTTGCTGGCACCCCACCCTCTATTGACAAACCTGGCACAGAATGAAGAATGGGTGTTGAACTCCATGTGACCCCAGACTCAAGAAGCTTTTTAGATCAGCACAAAGTGACATATTAGAGCCTTCCAGAAAGGGGGAACCTCACACTGCTCCTTTCTTTTCTTCGTGGTGTAGTATGACCTATAGAACTCATCCTGGGTGTCCACATTTCAGAAAGGTATTGTTGGCTGTAGTACTGCAGAACCACTGTCCTGAAGATCTGTTGTTCTGGAAGGTTCCAGATACCAGTTTCTTTTGAGAAGTTAGTAACTGAGAGAAGAGTTCCCTCCACAACAACAAAATAAAGAACTTCCTTTATTTTTTTTCTGTTGACTTTCCTCTAAGACCAAAGAGGAATTTAGGCTGGGGTGATAAATTTAGGTCTGCATTCTGTTTGCTTTGTATAATCCTCTCTTCTTGTGCCTGAAGCACTGATGATGTTTAAAGTATTCCTTTGGCTCATCCCAAGAGTGATTATTATCACTTTTAATTATTGATGAAATAATTACTATCATAGAGTAATTTACTTTGACCTTTTTGAAGCACATATCTCCAAGGCAGCTGAATTTGTGTTCCGTGTTGTGAGGAATAACAACATATTCTGTCCAGCAGAGAAAGAGAGTTCTCTGGGTTGGAAAGCAGTGACCCTTATGTGCCACCTCCCCTGAAGAGCCATCCATATGAACTAGATAGCCCAGGAAATCTATGGAGATTAGCTGCTTGCATTTTGATTAGATTCACTAGAACTTGGTTCTTCTCTATGAACTGGAAGGTAACTGTAAACTACCTGAAGTGCTGTCTGAGGTTGGCAAGCATCCTCTTCTGATGGGATTTACATTGGACAACACCGATACTGTAGACCAACAAAAACAAGCTTACTGGGGGATGTGGGTGTCTGAGACTTGTTTACAGGGGTTCATGCAAAGATGGTAGTTCTCAGTGCTGTTCTGTCTCACCTCTGATGACCCACTGCCACATTGAATCAGTAGAGCTGCTCCCTGGGCACCAGACTCTTTGCTTTGCTGTGGTCACTGGAAGGCAGAAATGTAAACAAACATAAGCCCTGTGCTATAATAGTCCATGCATTAAAACCCTGCTGGAGACCACTTTGCAGCCTTTATCACGGCAGAATCAAGGCTCTAATTCTCCCTTAGAGCAGAAGTAAACAATTTCAGACCTCACGAGCATTATAAGCCTTCTGGACAGATGAGCTAATTTTTGTTGTGGCAGAGCAATGCGTGACCCAGTTTCAAAGGGTATAAATTTATCAGCTCTCCTGATGCTAGTGAATAATGCAGTGTTGGGCCACTTTTTGAGATGACTTTCTGATACTAATTAGCTCTATCTGTTTTTCCCCAAGTGAGAATAGAATAAGAGAACATGGTGTGAGAGATGCTACCGTATTCTTAGAGGAGCAGGAAAACAGTAAAGTTCCTGTCTTCTGACTGATCTGTGTGGGAAATGTTGAGTTTAGAAGTCAGTTTTGGACAAGTGACTCCTAATGACATCGATCTTCCACAGCATCTGTCCTGTGGAGGTGGGTGCACAGATGCTGTGCTGGTAGGCCTTGCTGGAAGTGTGTGGGTGGCACACTTGGCTGCTGCAGGTGTCTGCTGAGCCACTCTGCCTCTTGCTTGAATCTGTCTCTAGATAAATCACCCAATTTAGGATGATAAAGTGTGGTGTGGCACTCTATAAGAGGAGGCAGCCTCTGCTTATGACCTTACTTTGGGCTGAAGTTTTGTTCATTGCTCCTTTTAAGGAACAGGAGGTCCTGTTTTGCTTATTGTTTGCTCTATCGTGGTTGCCAGTGTTGCAACTATGAAGTCAGGAGACGGCATCCTGTGTGTTCTAGCATTTTATCCTCTCTTTTGTAACAAAGGCAGACTGGGCAGTCTGCTGTCTCAGGCTCTGTTTTTGGGTTTCAGAGAGAAGCATGACTTCTGTAGTCGTAGTCAGCTTGGATTTGCAATTCTGTTGGTACTGTGGGATTACCTGTTGCTTATTTCTTCTGGCCAGCAAACTTTAGAAGATTGTCTGGCCCAGGTTTCTGGTAGCTAGCTGTGAGTTTCTTTGGGGTAATACTGACGTTTGGCAGTTGACAGGTGAAGCTTGCCAAAGCAGCTCCAGCATTCATACGTGTGTGTGAAATCCCAATCTTGTCACCCCTGACGGTGCTCTTTACAGGGAGGTTGGACTAGATGACCATTAAAAGCCCATATCAACCCAAACTCTGGGTTAAACACTCAGGACTCTGAGCCTGATCCCGTCATGTGTAGGACTTGCTTTATACAGCTGTCTTTGCACTTGAAATGTTTGCTGGGAAAATCTACATTCTTGTACTACTACTCTGGGCACATGTGTCCACTCTTGACCTACACAAGAGTGTGCTCAGGAAGAGCGAGTTCCTTCCCTGAAAATAAAAAATGAATGGTGCAAGAACTTAGTCACTCTATTGTTAGGTTAGTTAATTATTTAGCTCAATGAATGTCATTAACACATTCATAACAGCAGAGTCTGACAGTTATATTAACCACATTCAGGTTACCATTTGCTTGGAGAACAGATGGAGGTTGATCAGCTTCATACAGCAGATGAAAGGCCTCAACTCAGTAAGGTATGAAACATTAAGGAGAATTGGATGTTAAAGTGGAGTCCAGGTTGAGTTTTCTTACAAGCAGGAATAGAAGTAATAAAATGTACTTTTATTATTTTAATGACCATGACATGGCTTGAATTGCAAAGGTCACTCAGATATAGAGGAAGAAAGGACAGAGTATGATCAAGGGAATAACTCTTCCCATTTTCTCTGCCATTATCTGTAGCCAAGGTTACACTGTTCTTCTAGTGCCAGATCATTATAGCACCAGGTGGGCTTGCAGTGTGATTTAGCTGTATTACTTTACATATGCCCATAATTTTGTTGGGGAGTCAGTTAAGTGTATGGTAAAAGATCCATTTTTCAGGGTGTGGAGTGTCCACACTACCACCTGGCAATAATGGAAAGACATCTAACGGAGCTATTGTGTAATCTTTCGCGCACTCCTGTTCAGGGTGGTTCAGAGTTCCAGTTCAGTGCATCCCATCCCTCCTTACTAGTGCAGAAGGATTAGCATCTTGCTGTTGTGGACACATGCAACTCAACTTGGTGTCCACTTGCTTTAGAACTGCTTAGAGTTCTGTTTTGACTATCCCAGTGTTTTGTGCAGAATGGAGTTTAAGTCCTCGATCCTTTGCGCAGGTTGAAACACTAGCAAAAGGAGGGAGGGAGGACATCTAGTGCTGCAGGTAGATCTAGGTTCCAGCAGGATTACAGATGCATCTTTAAAGTAGTCTTTGGCAACCTGGCTGAAGAACAGCTGGAAATGTGACTCTTTGGCCACTTCTTGTGCTTCTTAGTGTGTTAATTGCTGGGCTAATTCTGTTTGTGCTTAGAGCAGAACTGCACTGCTGTGACTAGAGCAGGTTAGGGATTTGCTGATATGCTTTGTGTTGGAATCCATTTCCAGAGCCTAGTCTATTCATTTCTTTTGGTCTTTCAATCTACCTGTCAGCATTTTATTCATTATTTGAAGCTTTCTGTCCTGAAAATGGTGACCTTTTCTTAAAGAGGAGTGTAGGAAGAGAGCTTGCTTTCTTGGGAAGGCAGTTGCACAAAGGGAAGTAGAATACTTTGAGGAAGAAAAAAGAAACAAAAATAAAGAGGCAGGAGGGAGGTAACAGAAAACCATTTTGAGCATGGCAGTGGGAAGTTGGGAGGCAATGCTGCAAGCCTGGATTAAGTGAGAAACCAGCCTGTGTCATGGCTCGCAGAAGGCAAATACTGAGGTTATTGCATTAGCTACACTGGCAGCAGAGCTGCTCTTGCTATTAATTTGAGGATGCTGATATCGCACTGGCTGGAGTTTAGGTAATTGTGCCGGTGGCAGACGCTTTTAAAAGTTCATGCCTGTGCGATATGTTTTGGGGAGAAAGCCTGACAAGAAGTGCATTACCTCAGATGCGGCGTTTGCTTAATAGCCAAGGTGCTACACGTACATCATTGGCACAAAGCTTCTGATCCTGAATCCAAGTGTGTGCTTGGGCTCTCTCTCTTTCTCAGTTTATGAGATGTTTTTAAATACTTGCCCATATACACAAATATACATCTTCCTAGCCTTTATGGTTATGCAGAAAATGCCAAAATGTGAACTGAAGCATTAGCTGTTTCCACAGGAGTTCAAGCAGCCATAATGAATAATTTTCAGAGGTTTGCACAAGCTTGTTCATTAAGTTGAGGTGTTAACCCTGGAATTTGTAGGTGATAAATTAAGCATGCATAATGATTCACAAGCAATGGTTATAGCAAAAGCACACAGCTAGCACTAAAATTGGCCGCTGTGGTGAAGGATAACAAAAACACTTTTCATAAATACATTAACAGCAAGAGATAGGGATTATCTACACATGTTGTTAGATGCAGTGGGGAACGTGCTGACCAGGGATCATTGTGCCACCATGAGACATGTGTGTTGCTGAGAGAGAAGACTGAGGTGCTTAATGCTTTCTTTGCCTCAGTCTTTAATCGTAAGACTAGTAGTTCCCTGGGTGCACAGCCCCCTGAGCTGGAAGATGGGAATGGGAAACAGTACTGGGGAGAAGGAGCCTTAGGGAGAGGCATCTGAGAATTCCTTCATGCTTAGCTGAACTGTCTTTTCTGAAGAAAGCAGGACTCAAGGATCCTTAGACCTTGGGCAAGGAAGAGAGAGACTGGGTTCTTTTTGAAAGCATGAGAAATGCAGCTGCAGGTTCTGAGGAATCAGGCCTGTCCGAGCAGCGTTTTGCTGGAGAAGCGACACTGAAGAATTGGAGTTTGTCAGTCAGGATGGCCAAGGGTCCGGCGTCTGCAGATGAGAGTGGTGACGTATGGGGGCCTGGAGGGTCTTTCCAAAAGAATAGAAAGGATGGTGGTGCCCCTCTCTGCTTGACTGTGTTGTTTCTCCAGGTCTCTAATGTACATAACCCAAGGACCGATACGATGGAAATCTCCTATTGCATTTTTTTCAGATTATGTGATGGCATTTGTGGCAGAGTTTCTAGTTTGTGTGCACTAACTTGGTTAGTGGTTTCTTCTTTCTGTATACAGTTATAGAATTAATAAACCCTTTTCCATTTTCCCTAAGCTATCTGTCGAATTCTATCCAAGATTTCATCGAGACCTAACTACTTTGTTTTCTTTTCCTTTATTTTTAATTATAGTTGTGAACCCACCACACATTCCTCGCTCCTAGCAGTAAGAATTTTGTCCTGGTTGACAGTGAGACTGGATGACTGCAAGCAGTGGTGTGAAGGGCTGAGGAACTTTTCACTGTCATAGGCAATACCCATCCTTTAATTGCTGCTAGAAACTTGGCTAGCAAAGTGGGAATACTAAATCTGGTATCCCAGACCAGATTCAGCTTTGGACAACCTATTGCTGCTGAAGTGAATTACTGTCAAAGTAAAGCTGGATTCTCTAGAAGGAGTCAGAGCTGTTGGTTCTGTAAATAAACCTTTCATTGGCTTGTTAGAAGGCATAGGTTGACTATGTGTATCTGAAATAGGATCACATAGCACCTGACACTCCTGTGGTAGAACACAGGACATGTAGAGAATGTACAGTCACTGCTGGACCTTCTTTTCAGTGGTAACTGCACAGACTCGGCTGCTCATAGTGCTAGGAAGGAATGAGTTGCAAAGTTTATGCAATGGAAGGAGCTTCCGTTGCCCATCACGTGCCATCAGTAACAAATACACAAAAACATCTGCGGTCTTACTACCTAGATTTATGGTTGTGCGGTGTTCCTCCTGGCTTTTCACTGTCCATCTGCTCATTCACTTGGAAGTCGTATCTGGGCTATTAATTATTTCCTGAACAAGTGCTTAAGAGGTGGTACAAAG
The DNA here is from genome assembly GCA_013400115.1 of Rhinopomastus cyanomelas. Taxonomy (NCBI): domain Eukaryota; kingdom Metazoa; phylum Chordata; class Aves; order Bucerotiformes; family Rhinopomastidae; genus Rhinopomastus; species Rhinopomastus cyanomelas. Next base: position 1,067,513 of record VXBP01008204.1, read on the forward strand.
AGAGACTGAGAACTTGTTTTTTGTCTCGGGGCTTGTAGCCTAGGTGTAATAGAAATGACATCAGCTAGGGAGAAAGAGGGGAAAGAATGGCTCAATTAATGCTTAGCTGCCAGATCTAGGCGTTTACTAGTCCCTGCAGCCCTTTCTATTGTAAGATGTTTCAGAGACATGATGATAAAGGAGAGGTTTAAAAGAAACAATACGTTGTGCAGAAGGTAGCAGTAGTTTTCTTTAAAGTGCAAGGGAAAGGTACTGAGGGGGAAGCGGTCCTGAATTTAATATGTAGGCAGAGGAGACAGGCAGGTGGCCAAGGACAAGTGATGAAAAGTCAAGAAGAAGGAAAGAAAGAAGTAAATGCTATGTGTTGGTGAATGTAATTTAGGAAGAAATAGTCAGGGAGAAATTGGAGGAACCGAAGAGGAGATGGAAAGGTGTTGTGAAAAGACAGGTAGGAATTCAGAGTTGGAAGCCTTTGGGATGAAGGGTTCATCAATCTAGTTTAAATGGTTGCAAAGAAAGTGGGGAGAGCTCGGAGAGTGTAAGTCTTCCAGGATTTTCTTACAGAAGTGAAGGAAGAAATGAGTGCAAGCAGCAAATTCAGAGAATAAGGGTAAACAGATGCTATTGGTAAAGTAGAGAAGGAGCAATAACAGGAGTGAAGGGCAAAACATTTCAGAATGACCCACAGGGAAATAACAAAGCATCTTAACCACGACCTGGCACTGCTGTTGCACAGTACCTGTTTTTCTGATGCCTATTGCTCACCAGCCTGTCGTTGTCATGTAAACAGCTTTTTGGGGAAACAGAGGCTGCTAAACTGAGTATGATTTACCTCTTTTCATAATGTGAAGTAAAGAAGTATTTAAAGAAGTTGGAAGGTTTTAGATGGCCTCCCTTATTATAAGCCATTCCTTACCAGCCAGAACAGCAAATATATGCCACATACACGCTGAATTTAATGCATACGTGTGGAGCCAGCAACCTCAGGTTCTGAGCAGCTTGATCCTTCAGTAAATCTGTTCTCCACCTTCCTCTACACAAAGTCAGATATTATAAATGAGGCCTTTTGTAACTGTTACGGGTCCTCTCTTTACAATGGCCCTTTGCTGCAATTTCCTTTTGCTTGAAGCATTCACAGGATGAAAATAGGAGTTTATCTCCCTTGTGATTTAGATGTGATTGCCTTCTGTGCAGGCTGAAATTCAGCTAGCTGGTTTAGCAGGGGCTTTTGCTAAACCGTCAGCTATGCTATTATGTGTCTGGGAAAGCTGCAGCATAGGGAGGAAAGGGGACCACAAGACGTATCCCATGGAATTACACTCTTTAATGTATAGTGAGGTTGGTTACAATGACATAATTTTTCTGGCTTGTTACTGTTATGCACTTGTGTGATGCCATTTTCTAGTATCATTTATATTTTTGTCAAGAAAAAGAAATACCTGCACTGGAACTTTAATACTTCATAAAGTATGGAAAAAGATGAGTGTGGAGTTTCCTTTGGATAAATTTTTTATATTACTTTCCCTTCTCCTCTTTTCTAAGTCTGCTAAGATGGCTATTTTTCTTTGGAACAGTCTTATTTGGCTGGTGCAGAAGTAAATACATGTTTAAACCAACAACAAATGCTGTTACGCATTTGTACGTATCACAGGTTCTTCCATTAGATAAATGCTATTTATAAGGCTGTAATAAATATTATTGGTACAATCAAATACTTCAAAAGCCCTGATCTGGCCATGGAAATGCGTCCTTTCTTAGCGGGTAGACATCTGTGTGACAGAAACGACTAGCACAGTTGGTAGAAATAGTTGGTGTCAATAGAGAGGTTGATTCTGAACAGTCATGAAAAATGGATTTGTGCTCTTACTCTTGCAGACAGGTCCCCCTGAGCCAAGGCTGATGCACACTGGCAGGGAATGATGCGTAGGCAACTCACCCTGTGCTACATGCTTGTTGTGATGGTAAATAAATGACTTGTTCTCTACTGTTGTCAGTCTGACAGTTTTCCCTCTCTGGTGCTCGTGAAATAAAAAAAATAAAAGCACAATTAAAAAAAAAGTGGCTGGATATGAGTTGTTTCTGGGTTGTCATAAAGACTGTTGTAATAAGGTTAGTGTCTGAATAGCTTAAGGCACCCATAAGTGAGAAGTCAGGGACAGAAACTTGGGCTACATTTATCACCACAATTGATGGTAAGAAGCAGAACCTCTCTGGTGAGTTACGGCGTCACTTTCCTTTATGGGGGTACATTCACTACCTTAGGGTTCACATGAATTGCCTTTACACGCTGTTTTGTTAGGGCTGTGTGTCAGGAAGGACTGCCTCCTCTGCTAATGACAAAGTTGCTTTGGTCTTTCCAGGGCTTGGCATATTGGGCAATAATTCAGCTATTTCTCTGCTATTTCTTCAGCTCTGTCATCTTGGATTGTTTTGTTTGCCCAGTGGCTATGTTTTTCTGTTACTTCCTACCTTCTTGCTTCCCTTTTGTGTGAGGAATGAGTGATGCTGGTTCTTGATGCCTGCCATATTTGACAGGGATTATTTTAATCCCAGAGCTGAAATATGTGCACAGCTGTGTAGCCCTGAATTTGTTGACTGAGTCACTGAATACTGAAAGGGAGTCAGGTTGGGCTAGAAGACGGAGAAGAGGAAGCCAAGTGTAGACTGGGATCTCAGTTGCTTGCATGTGAACCTGTGAGCTTCTCTGTCACGTCCTCTGGCTTTTCTTTTGGGACACTTAGACCAGCAGACTTCTCTGTGCTGTGTTTTACTTCTGAAACACAACTGTTTGGAGACTCATTGTTTTAGAAGGGGGTCAATAGCAGGACCCTATTTAGTATCCTGAATGCTAAGAAGTGGGCTTCTTGCTCTGAATCTGTGAGTCAGGCCCTTCTGTGTTGTGTGTTGCAACATCTGTCATTTTCCTTTTCCTCAGTGCACTGTCTCATGGCATGTAGTCTTGGAAGGCTTGTTCCTCCTGTGTATGCAGTGCACAGAGCCAAACCAGATTTGATTCTCACTTGTACTGTTTGACTACTACTGCCATGCATCACTCTCCCTCCTCTTACTAAGCCAGTTCTTTTCTTTGTCACATCCTAGAGGTGTGTTCATCTTTTGTTCTAAGGGAAGCGATTAGCTCCTGAAAATCTCTCTCCCTTTCTGCACAACAGTCCTGAAAATGTTACCTTCTCTGGCCTACCAGCAGATACACAGACTTTTCCCTTAACCCTAGTTTGCCAATTGCTCCTTTAGCAACTAAAGTCCCCAGTGTATGAGGACAGGTCTTGCAGAAGGAGTCACCTCTGCTACCACTGCAGTGAGCAGGATTGTGTATAACCTGCAAGATACACAAAGTAATCTGTGCAGTGCACTTAGCACTATGTCTGTGCCCAATCTAAGTTCACTTAGAGAGAAACATCACTTTGAGAGAACAGGAAAGAGAGTAATGGAGATGTTCAAGCACTGGGTAACCTCACTTGCAAGGAAACCTTGCATAGATGGAAGTTCTTTAGCTAAAGGAAACTGAAGAGAATGATAAATAGAATGCAAAAGGTGGCTGTTAAAGGTAGTAAATTTTCCCTAAGTCCTTAAAGGATTGGACAAGAAATCATGTGCTGAAGTAAAGAGGAGAGTTCATGTAAAGGTTGGTTCATGGTAAAGTGAGTAAAGCCTGATGTAGATCCTTTGGAGGTTGTTTCTGGCATCAGAGATCTTTGAAAACAGGTTAGGCAAATATTTTTTGGGAGTGAATCAGGGAGAAAGAAGGTCCTGCATGGGGAAAGAGGTTGGTGGGATAGGCACTCCAGATCTCAGTTGTTCTCTACTTCCAAACCTAAATGAGCCTTCAAGTTTATTTCTTTCTGCAGTAGTGGTGGCAGGTTTTGATTCCAGTTGCATATCTGATATCAATCAGTGTCAATGACATCTTGATTTGTGGGAATTGGCCTTTCTTTCAGGCTTGTTAAATAACAAGAACTTTTTGGGGTGGCTTGTCTTGTTTCTTCTGATACAACTACATGTAAGCTTTTGAGACAGAAATACTATATAATTCTGTCAGATAAGATATTTCTTGTTTCTTAAATGCAAGACCTGGTATCATTGTCATGAGTTTTCTTTAGGGAAATGTACAGGTACTTTCCCATTGCTTTACCTATAGGTACAAGTTTTCAGACTTTTTCCTGGAAAATAGGAAACACTTCAAAACTGAGTTCCTCTAAGCCACTGTAGCTAAAGCAAGTAATTGTATTTTTGCACTTTTTCCTGTGACAGAGTAATTTCTGGATGATAACTCTGCAGCTATGGTGATTACATCTTTACTTCAGACTGCAGGAAGAATGATAAGAAAAACAAGCTGAAGTAGTGTGTGCAGGAAAAGCTGCAGTGAGGACTGGATTAAGTTAGGTAAAGACAGGAGACTGCTCTTGGGGAGGGTGTCAGAGGCAGGAGTCTGAATTTCCAGCTGAGGAGAAGAGCTGAGCAATTGTGAGAGAGCAAGTGATGGGAGAGCAGCGAGGGACTTCAGCTGATCTTAGTGGAGCACAACTCAGAGATGTAATCAGATGGGGCTCTGCTTTCTGCCTTGTTTCTCTTCAGAGTAGGATAATTTCTAAATGTCTACTGGACGTGTTGGAAGAGTGATGTACTAGGCCATATCTAGTGAAGAAGGTTCACTCATTTTACTATCTTGCAGCAGGGGCAAGCAAAAGGTCCTTAGTGTGTCTGAACTGTAACTGTTGGAGGTAACTTCCTACACTGCTAGATCCAGTTTTGCTCAAGTTTTGCTCTTTTCTGATATTCAAATGTAATAAAACTGGAACAGTGGCAGTGCACTGTGAAGTCTCCCTTCCTTGTTGGTTCTACTAACTTTTGGCATTCTCTGCTGTGTCCCCTCAATCTAGGGCTGTAGCCGCACACTGTCCAGGTTGTGATGTTGCTCTCTGATGTTCTTCTGAAGTCACCCAGCCACTACAGCCTTGGTGAGCTGGGCATCCAACTCTTCTGTGCAGGACAGCAATAGGACTAACTAGCAGATGATGAAAGTGCACCTCAAGTGTTCATTTGGAAGATGACTGACAATAGCTGTGTAAGAAATCAGACATGGATAAGTCAGAGGAGAGGGGACCTGCCCCACATTCTCCTTTGAATGACAACTTTTAGAAACAACTTGAAATTGTCAGTGTGCTGTGTTGTCTTTATGCAAGTGTTTGAACTCTGCATCTCTAGGTGCCGCATTAACTATTGGGTGGCCCCAGAGCAGTCTTGAGTTACGCAGCATCTCGATGACTTTACATGGTGACAAGGCAAAGTCATTCCACCTCAACACAAGATTCCCCTTCTGCACTTTGGGCAGCCATGTACTGGGCTTTATCAAGGCAAGGCACACAGGCAAAGTCAGAGTTTAGGGTGTGATCTCTGTAAAGTGAGTCATAACAGGTGGAATGTTAAATTGCTTCTAGATTCAAATGCTTTTCTGACGTGTTTTGACAGGTGAGGGCTATCTCGGGCAGTCCTGAATGTAGCTGGGAGGTGTTTTGGGTGTAATGAGGAATACTGGCTTTGATTCAAACCTGGCCGTTGTTAATTTATTCTGCTGCTGTGTCAGATGGGCTTTGAGTCACAGAGACATTGCCAAGGTCTGTGCTATCTGTCCATAGGTCTCTGTAAGGCATTGGTTATATGACCACAGAGCTTGCAATGGTTGGACATCCATCTGCCTACCTCCAAGGTTTCCTCTTGCCATGTGATTCATTTCTGCTGCTCAGTGGAGAGAGAAATATATTATGCCCTTGCAGTGAACAATGTTTTCTGCATTAAATTAAGTGAATAGTTTTTTTGGGTTTTTTTTTCTATTTTGAAGATGCCTCTGATTAAGTTTAGATTAACATTGTTCTTAAAATTTTGAAACAGAAAATCCAAGCTCTGTAAGAAACCATTATGGAGGCCAGATAGGTTTATCATCTGCTCTTTAGCTCTGACTTTAGAATCATAGAATCATTAGGGATTGGAAGGGACCCTGAAAGATCATCTAGTCCAATCCCCCTGCCACAGCAGGATCACTTCACTAGAGAAGTTATAGAATCAGAGTCACTCAGGGTTGGAAGGGACCACAGGATCATCCAGTTCCAACTCCCCCACCATGGGCAGGGACCCCCTATCCTAGATCAGACTGGCCAGAGCCCCATCCAGCCTGGCCTTAAACACCTCCAGGGATGGGACCCCAACCACCTCCCTGGGCAACCCATTCCAGGCTCTCACCACTCTCATGGTGAAGAACTCCCTCCTCCCATCCAGTCTAAATCTACCCATTTCCAGTTTTGCTCCATTCCCTCTAGTCCTGTCGCTACCCACCATCCTAAAAAGCCCCTCCCCAGCCTTTTTGTAGGCCCCTCTCAGATACTGGAAGGCCACAATAAGGTCACCTGGGAGCCTCCTCTTCTCCAAACTCAACAGCCCCAACTGTCTCAGTCTATCCTCATAGGAGAGGTGCTCCAGCCCTCTGATCATCCTCATGGCCCTCCTCTGCACTCGCTCCAGCATTTCAACATCCTTCTTGTAATAAGGGCTCCAGAACTAGACGCAGTGCTCCAGGTGAAGACTCACGAGAGAGGAGCTAACTCTTGTTCCTGGTCCTCCAATAGGAAAGTTTGTTAGGTTGGGGAAAAAGTGACCATTTCAGTATCGGGCCTGGGAAGAATCTCAGACTTTGGAGTTCTGGGGTACAGTGCAGAATGTCTGCTGCAGTCTAACTCTGCAGTGGAAGGAATCCTACCACACTTAGTGTGGTGCTGCTGGGATGGCACTACCCTGTCCTGCTATGCTGTAATTTCTGGAGATGTGTAGAGGTAGTACATGTTGTCTCCACACAGAGCTGTCTGAGACCTGACAGTTCAATTGTGTTTGACTCCAGCTGTGTTACAACAACTGCTGCCTCGAGAAGAGGGTTTCCAGACTGTACTTTGTGACTAAACTTGAATTATTTTTTTTTCTTTTTATGAGAGAATTGGTGGGAGAGGAATTTTTTGATCTTATGCAAGTTAGAAAAGTGCATTGCATGATAGACACAGGATACTCTGGCTTTACTGCTGTGTCATTGCTTGTGCTACTCATTGTGCTTGTGTTTGTATCTGAAGGGAGAAGACCTCATCAAATGCTAGAGTAATTTAGATCAAGGGAAGAGGGCCTCTGCAGATCTTCTGGTCCAGCTACTGCTCAGATCAGCTTCTTGATCCAAAGCTGGATCCAGCTATGATGTTAGATCAAGTTGCTCGGAGACTATCCAGTCAAGTTCTGAATACATCTGAGAAGAGATTCCCCAGTCTCCCAGGTCTCCTGATGTAGCTGTTGATCACTTTAACTGTGAAGGACTTTTTTCCCTAATTTATGTCTTGTTGAAACTTTCCTTGGTGTCATTGCCTGCCGACAAAGGTGGTGCTTGCTAGTGAGACATGATAACCCTTTTTGTGATGATGACTCATAAGTATAGCAGGTTCATACATAAACCAAGTCCAATAATGCATCTCTGAGCTATTACTATTTCTGAATTGGGCCAACAACATCCAGTTTGAAGGCTGCACAGTGAAAGTAAGATTCATTTTCTGCCTGTCTCTCTGTTTCATTAAATTCCTGGTCTCAGCAACAGATTAATTTTGGACTATTTACTGTTCTTGTTGCCATCTTTGTCATTGGAATGGGATATCAGTGTGTTAATGCCTCATATAACCCATGAATGATGGTAGAACACTGCCGCTCTTTGACATTTTCAATGCTCTGTAATTTCATTATGTGGCCATTCTTCCCTTTCCCTGCAGTGTAGTGTGGCTGACGTGGTGATTGCCACTTCTAATGTCTTTTTCTACTACTACTTCCAAAGATTTTCCTCTGCCATGATGGGTGGTTCATCTTTCCCAAAAGGAACATTATTTTTCATGTTTAAAAGAACTTCTCTTACATCCTCAAACTATATTCTTCCTCTTGTGGCAGACATAACCTTCTTTGTGATTTTCATCGTGAAGGATTTTTATGGTACCATGTTAGATATATAAGCATCCCGCTTCACCGTAACTTTGTGGTTACTTTGTGTGGAGGTCTAGAATAGGTAACTGTTAGTTATGCTCTTGTTCTTCATACATCTTACTTCTTTGGTGTCCTAATGTCTTCTTGGAAAGGCTAATACAAGCCAAACACTTGAAAATTCATATTGTGAAAAAGTGTTTTGGAAAGAATATTAAAACTGCAGAATGTTTAAAAAGCATCTCCTCCCTTCAGCTAGGGAGCAGAGAGATGCCGTGTATCTGATATGGTTTACTGTTCTCTGTAGTCCACTCGAGACAGTCATCTTGACAATTCGCAGATTCCTCATTATTGCAAGGATGGAGGACAGTGGCAGTGCCCTTGACTTTTCTTTTTTCTGTTGTCCTATGAAATGTGACAAGATTTTTTTGTTTGTGTATGGAATTTTTTTTGTTTTGTTTGGCTTTTGCAGTGATGGTCTAGGGTTTCTTTACAGGAGTTCAGAAGGGTCTTGGGACTTGCAAAGTGGGGACTCATGAAGTTCTTTGGAGTACTCTAGACAGAATCACAGAACATTAGGGATTGGAAGGGACCTCAAAAGATCATCCAGTCCAATCCCCCTGCCCAGACCAAGTCGCACAGGAACATGTCCAGGTACATCTCCAGAGAAGGAGACTCCACAGCCTCCCTGAGCAGCCCCTTCCAGTGCTCCATCACCCTCACGGTGAAGAAGTTCCTTCTCATATTGATGTGGAACCTCCTATATTCTAGCTTATATCCATTGCCCTTTGTCCTATCACTAGATGACATTGAGAAGAGCCTGGCTGCATCCTCCTGTCACCCACCCCTCACATATTGATAGATATTAATGAGGTCACCTCTCAGTCTCCTCCAAGCTCAAGAGACCCAGCTCCCTCAGCCTCTCCTCATAAGGGAGGTATTCTGCTCTTTTCATCATCTTTATGCAGCTCTGTGCTGGACTCTCTCCAACAGTTTTGTGTCTTTCTGGAACAAAGGGGCCCAGAACTGGACACAATAGTCCAGATGTTGTCTCACTAGGCCAGAGTAGAGGGATAGAAGAACCTCTCTCAATCTGCTAACCACCTCCCTTCTGATCCACCCCAGGATGCTGTTGGCCCTCTTGGCCACAAGAGCACATTGCTGGCTCATAGTCATCTTGTTGTCCACCAGGACCCCCAGGTCCCTTTCTCCTACACTGCTCTCCAACAGCTCAGTCCCCAGCCTATCCTGGTCCCTGGGGTTGTTCTTGCCCAGATGCAAGACTCTACACTTGCCCTTGTTACATTTCATCAAATTCATCCCTGTCCATCTCTCCAGCCTGTCCAGGTCCTGCTGAATGGCAGCACAGCCTGCTGGGCCACTCCTTCCAGCTTTGTGTCACCAGTGAACTAAATGTTGTCCCGTGTAGTGCTGCCTTTCTATGATAGTGTATTGGGCTCATGGAGTGAGTGGTTGCAAACCTGCTTCAGATTGTCACTGGATATTGCAGATAGTAGGCATCAAAGCTTATTTTTGAAAGGCAGTTCGGGCACTCATTGAATGCACAGACTGTACAATAAGAATATGAGACACACTAGCAGCAAATTAATTAATAGCAGGGAATTTTGTAGCATGTTAGGGGTGAGGATCAAGTGGCTGGAAATCCCAGGGGGTTTGTCAGTCATGGACGTGTGAATTTTTAGCACAAGTTTTTGGAGAATGGTAGAAGCAAGTTCAGAAGAAGCTTCTCCCAGAGAAATGAAGTTAGAGATGCAAAACCCAAGAAGCTTGATTCAAAGAGTTGTTTCTCAGAGTTGTTACTGTAGTCACCACCAGTGTGTTGGTAATTGTTATCACAGTTTTAAAGGGCTTTTGATAGAATCCTTGGGATTATGGGGCAACATCTCCCGAGTCTTAGCTCTGTCTCATCATGTGGAAAATCTTTTCATTTTTTCATCTTGTTTTTTTTTTTAAGCAGATGATAATTATTCACGTAAGATGTACAGGCTGAAGGCTTCTTGTCTGATCACTTGGGTCTGTTGAAGATCTAATTGGTGCTAAATGTTGCTGTTTTCACCCTTACACATGAAATTCTCATGATGGCTTTACCGGCTTTCTGGGGCACGAAGTAAGATGCTGCTGTGTTGGGTGCTAAACTGTGGCAGTGCTTAGGCCAAATGCCAGCTGGGTGCTGGCATTTCTGTCTGCAAATCTCCTAATCCCATTCCATGCACATCTGAGTTCTTGTATAATGCAATGTGTGGAGACTTAACTGAGCACTGGAAATAGGGCTTAGTATTTGGAGCCATGAGTGATACTGTTTGCAGCAAGGACATTTAACTAGACACAGCCGCGTGCCAGCATCGCTGGCCTGGTACAGGACACAGCGAGGTACTGTTCCTTGCACAAGAGCCACCAGTCCTTGGGCTGTTGGCATTGCCATGTGTCCCCTTTGCAGTATGGCTGAATAGTGCATGGACACACGATGGGCGTGTTCCGTGAGCTGGCAGGTCTGATTTACTGGGTGCACGTTTAGAGTGAAATCCATATCTGGACAAAGGACTTCTGAGGTGGAAAGGAGGGCATGAATGTACACCCCTGAGTAGAAAACAAAGAGGTGGTGCTGAGGGTACTGTTACGGACAAGAGCTAGCAAGGACTAGCTGGTTGGAGGAGGTATAGGTAGTCTGAGAATAATACATCATGTGCTTATAGGGTGAACATGGTCTAGGTGATCCTGCCGTGGCAGGGGGATTGGACTAGATGATCTTTCAAGGTCCCTTCCAATCCCTAATAATTCTATGATGGAACTGTTAGTAAGGTTGTTAGCCAAAGAAAGTCATACCTCTGTATGCTGCTGTTTTGGACTAGCTTCAACATTTTTAAAGAGAGGAAATATTTCAAATTTTATGTTTAGAAAAAGCTTTACTAAATTCAGTTCTCAGCCACTCTGAATAATCGTGCTGAAGAGCCTACCTTGCTTTACAGCTTTAAATCGACTTTGGATGGAGTATTAGCAATTACCCCATTGGGAACCATTCTGTATTTTCTGGATGAGCTAATAGGCCTCTTGCATCTCTAATTTCTATTGTGCTGTGAAGATGTGGATGATGGTTATTAAAGGCCGTGAGAAAGAACTGGTCAGATCATTGCCAGTGTGCTATAATTCATGGATGTTATACATGGGCTGCAGTTTGCTTAACATTGCAATTTGTATATTCTAAATTGTTTCCATAGTGCTTGGCCAATAAAATTACAGGTTTATTATGTTCGTGCAGATCTCTTGTTTAATCAAAAATGCCTTGCGTGCTGCGAATGCTAAGCTGCTGCTCTAAAAATACTCCTTGTTCTCTTGATATAAGAGCGTGTGAATCAAGTTACTTTTATTTCTTCTTTATGTTTGAATGTAAATCCACTGTTCTTGAATGTGAAGGGCTTGCTGCACCTGCAAGTACTAGCAGTGCCTGTTCAAGTGTGCTCTGTGCTGCTCTGACAGTCTGAAGAACCTAAATCTTGCTAATCTGAGGCACCTAAAACGTCCCAAGACCATTTGCTTTCTTCTTTTTTGAGGGAGAAGAAAAATGATGCATTGCAGTTAAAAAACATGATGTAGCTGCATCCATAGTTAGAAATACGTATGTAGTGCTGTCTCTACATGGGTGTAAAGTGGGAAATATGTGTGACATGTGTGGAGTTTTGGGAAGCAGGAGTCAAGAGCTTTAATTGGAGTTCTTAGTTTATTTTAAAAGTCAATCTTTGGATTCAGAGATTAGTGAGCTTGGTAGTGTTGGGTTAACTGTTGGACTTGATGACCTTGGAGATCTCTTCCAACCATATCCATTAGGCTGGATGTTAGAAAAAAGTTCTTCAGTGTGAGGTTGGTTGATAGCCGGTGGGATCCCCATCCCTGAAGTGATTTAAGGTCACGCTTGATGAGGCTCCGAGTGGCCTGACCTAGGCAGAGTTGTCTCTATGTAGAGAGGTTGGACCATATGACCTCTAGAGGTCCTTTCCAGCCCAGAACATTCTATGATTCTATGATCCTGTGATAATGATTCTGTGAATCTATGGTTCTATCTCCTATAGCATTCTAAATCCTGACCTTAAAAGCTGTCCCACTTATTGTAACCATGGTTCTTAAGGGGGAGGATAGAGACAGTGGCTTGAAGTTAAGACTGTGGTTCAGTTTCCCTGCCCAGATGGAGGGCAAGAATTTTTCAGGTCCAAACAAAGAATTTTTTATACCCTTAGGTAGGAGAAGGAGAGTGGTTTCACAAGGACAAACCTGAAAGTTTTGTGAGGAATGCAGTATGGAGTGAGTAGGTGTTTTCATTTGACCAACTGGCCTTGGGCCTCAACCAACCCTAAGAGGAGAGCAAGAGTCGATAGTACTTTGGATTTCTGTAGTGGTGATTTCATTCTTAGTTTTACACTATCCATGTGCCTAATGTAGAATATGTACTTCAGAGTCTCTTTTACAGCTTTGAAATTCTCAGCCATAATGTTGCATTAAGGGAGATTTGAGTCGAAGTTCCTCTATTTTTCTCAACTTCTTTTTTTTTTTAAGTAACAGAACACTTACGTCTGTAGGAAAAATTGTCCTTGACAGCTTTAACTGCGCTGTTCCACATCTCGCCATGCAGACATTAGCACAAGGTACTTCTGAAGTGTGAAAAATGTATTTTCTTTTTTACAGAGCTCAAAAACAGATCAATGGGGTTTTTTTTTCTCTTAATTTGCCCCCCAAACTGCAGTATTGGGCTGACATCAAAAGTTATGGTTTTTCTTGTGTTTTCTGTCATGTTACTTCATGCTCTCCCCCACCAAAGCTGGCAGAGTTTTTTAGCAGACAAGGTAAAAAGCATTTTTTTGGGTGGGTTTTGTTTTGTTTTTCTACAGGATCAGATTTTAAGCAAAATATCTTTAGGAAATATTCAGATGGGAAAAATGTTCACTTTGTATTATCTGTATCTTCCAAAGGTTTATTTCCTTGTCAGGCATAGAACTGGTAATTGGCTGCTTTGGAAGAGGGGTTGATGTGGATTGAGTGACAAACCAGAGCTCTGACCTGGGAGTTCAGGGCTCTCTTCTGTATACTTACCCTTGCAAGTCCTGGGTGCATCCCAGGGCTTAGTTTATGGAAGGTGACTGGGAATCCTTGGTCCTAAGTTAGGTTCCCCTGGTAGGGCAACTTAGAGGCCTGCTCTTTCAGCTGTCATAGAGGAAGGCATCCCATCAGAGCCTTGAATTCACAGTTCTTAAGTCTTTATGTGGCCAGGCATGGAACAGGGGAAACCATGTTGTGCTCCTTCTGTTAGGCAGTACAGCACCTGCTCAGTTTTCCTCCTCACTTGCTAGAAGGACACTTTATTCCTGTTCTTTTAGACTTGATAGGAAGAACAGAAGGTATTTTCATGCCCTTAAATGAAGGAAGAATCATTCCCAGTTTCTGGAAATACCTAGTAAGCCAGATGTCATGTAAGTCTGTTTTACTGGGGTGTTTGGCAGGACCAAGGAACAAAGAAAGGATATTGCCAGAGGGATTATGTTTTCACAGCAACAGATGAAAATAATTTTGCTTAACTGCACAGTGATAGAACACAAAGAATAATAATAATTAAAAAGCTCTGTAGCTGTAGCACAAGTTGTTCACGTGCTGTAGTAATGATGAAACACATGTACATGATGAATACAGAATATTCTATAATAATAAATCTAGTGAAATTGTTAAAATAATCAATAAAGACCAGTTCAAATAAATATGAGTAGGAAAGGGAGTTTGACCTTACCACAGCCGTGGAACCAAGTTTCAAAGTAGGTTTGAGCATCTGCAGATGGGAACTCCTGCATAAACACAGGTTCAAGGTCAGAACAGTGCAGTCAGTTAGACAGACCACATTTTTATTGCCTTAATATATAAGATAATCAGATCATTTAAACTTTGCTGAATCTATAATAATGTAAAATGTATGTTAATTGGCTAGTTAGTACTCAAACTGTTGCTTCTGACCTTTTGTCTGTGGAGAGTCCTGACCTGTGCTTGTCTCTTACAGCACTTTCCAGTCCTATATGTCCTCCTCAGCCTAACTGACCCAAGTTGCCTCTGATAGTTACTCATATATTCTGAATTATTGCTTATATATTTGTCTTATTGTGATTAGTCTTATATTTCATTCCATACTATTTCATTGTATTTATAAATACTCTAGCTAGGCGTATTTAAATAAATATGATTAAGTATTGGATTTATACTAATTATATTAGTAATTCAGGGTTGGGTAGTAAATGGGAGGGAAAAATTCAGAATTGGTCTTTGGGACCTTAATTAACCTCAACAGAACAATTTGTGCATTTTGTCCTTTTCCCCTCTTTGCCTACAGTTGTCACCTGGCCAGCTGCAACATTCAGATTTCCTTGGGCTGTTGCAAGTGAGGGAATATGTTAGAATTTAAGGTACCATCCAGTGCCTGTAGCAACCAGATGCAAGGACTTGCCTCTCAAGAGGCATATCTTTTACTTTCATGGTAACATCTGTGAAACTACAGCTTTGGGTTCATTTTCCCTAGAGGGAGAAGGATATTATCTCTAAGTAATACTGCTCAAAATTAGACAATACTGTGGTGGTTTGGCTCTGGCTGGGGGCTCGATGACCACCAAAGCTTCTCTATCACGTCTCCTTGTTATATGGACAGTGGAGAAGAAAATATAGCAAGAGGATGGCTGGTCAACACAAGAACAGTTTAATAAAGCAAAAGCAATGGCCATGTCCAGAAGCAAAAACAAATAACAAAGATCATTCTCTATCTCCCATCAGCAAGTGTTGTTCAACTGTTTTCCTGGGAAGCAAGGCGCTAATACGTATAGCAGTTGCTCTGTAGGACAACAAATGCCCTCCTTCGCTTTCTTTCTCCTCCTTTTGATGTCTGAGCTGATGTAATGAGGTCACCTTTTTTCCACATTATATTAATGTTTATAAATATGTGAGGGGTGGGTGTCAGGAGGATGGAGCTAGGCACTTCTCAGTGTCACTCAGTGGTGGGACAAGGGGCAATGGATGTAAGCTGGAACATAGGAGGTTCCACACATATCAGAAGGAACTTCTTCATAGTGAGGGTGACAGAGCACTGGAAGGGGCTGGCCTGGGTGGTTGTGGAGTCTCCTTCTCTGGAGATGTTTAAAACCTGCCTGGATATGTTCCTGTGCGACTTGGTCTAGGTGATCCTGCTGTGTCAGGGGGATTGGACTGGATGATCTTTCGAGGTCCCTTTCAATCCCTAATGGTCTGTGATAAGCAGCCTAAATTTTCTTGAGGAATCACTTTTATGGTAGCTTTTTTCTCTCTTCTGTTCAGAAATGGCTTAGACAAAATATTCTCTAGATAGTTCAGTCTGTCTTGTCTTCAATCCTAAAGGAAAACCCTCACCTGTCCTGGCAGTTTATAACATCTCAAAGGGCCGTCAGCCTTTTCTTTCTAAACTGAGAACTGTCCATGTTGGAGTTCAAGTCATTCCTTCTTCTCTGATCTCTGTGACAGAAGCTTTAAATGACCCTTCAGCAGGTATGTGACTCCAGTGAAATTGCTGCAGAAAATCTGCTGGTTTGCAGATGGTATGAGGAGGTAACTGGAACAAAGAATGGAGCCAATAAAGTAACTGGAGCCTTTTTTCTTTTTGTTCTTCAACTTCAGTAGAGATTTGCACATGGTAGCTTTAAAAGAAAGACAGGGAAGGGGAAAATAAAAGTTAAAATTGAATTTCCCAAGGCTTTGGTGGAAGCTTCTTAGCGAAGGGGAACAATTGGGAGATATGATCCAGCATGGATTGCTGAATCAATAAAAATAAATCAGGAGTTCCTTGCTATCACCTCTTATAATGTATGATAGGGGACCCTTAAATCATATCACTGCCTGCCAGGAGAGATTGTATTTATGTTTAACTGAGTTACACAGAGATAACACTCAGGTTTCTGTTATTTTAAGCAATTTAGATGTCTTTTTGGGGAGAATGTGTGTTTATGTGCAGCAAAGCCATCTGAAGTTGTGGGAAAGATTCTGTGGAGCACAACTGTGCCCTGGCAAGCAACCAGGTCAGATAACTAGGAGACCCTTTTGTGTCTCAGAGTTACCTGATACTGCTACTGGCAAGCTGCTGACAGTACTGGTGTGTTCACACTCGCCTTCACTGTGTTTATTCCTATAGTCTGTAATTCCACTTAAATGTTTACAGTATTTTATTTCTGTCCTTAAAAAGGTGACTATATCACTGTGATTTTCTCAGGCTCTCTCTTCTGATGCAGGGTGGCTAACACCTTGATTTTATCCTTCTCACTCCACTCAAAGAGGACAAAGGCTTTATGGTCTGACCTGGTAGCTCTGTTTAGGGTTCTGCTGCAGACTCTGGGACAGAATCCAGCTGCTCTTTGAGGACTGATAACCTTGCTGGAGGCCCTTCTTTTGTTCCTTTAGGAAGGAGGTGTTAAGAATGTGGTTGTAATTGTGTGTGTGCCAGGTGCCCCTGTGTGCAATAAAGGTGAGCATGGAGGTGCGCAGGAGGTGTATTTGCTGAAACTGAGGCAGGGTTTACCATTGTTTGGTTTTGTTTGATTGGGTTTTTGTTTTCTATTTCCTTGGAAAAATTGTTATGTGACAGATATGTTATAATTTTTAAAGTATAACAGAGATGGAACAGCAATGTCGCTGACTTGTTGGAGTGTAGCGTAGGGGAAAGGGACTTGGGGGTCCTGGTGGACAGCAGGATGACCATGAGCCAGCAATGTGCTTTTGTGGCCAAGAGGGCCAACAGCATCCTGGGGTGGATCAGAAGAGGGGTGGTTAGCAGATCAAGAGAGGTTCTTCTCCCCCTCTACTCTGCACTAGTGAGACTACACCTGGAGTATTGTGTCCAGTTCTGGGCTCCTCAGTTCAAGAGGGATGTGGAGCTGCTGGAGAGAGTTCAGTGTAGGGCAAAGAAGATGATAAAGTAGGTGGAGCACCTCCCTTATGAGGAGAGGTTGAGGGAGCGGGGTCTCTTTAGCTTGGAGAAGAGGAGACTGAGGGGTGACCTCATTAATGTCTACAAATATTTGAGGGGTGGGTGTCAGGAGGATGGAGCTGGCCTCTTCTCAGTGTCATCTAGTGATAGGATGAGGGGCAATGGGTGTAAGCTGGAACATAAGAGATTCCACATCAACCTGAGAAGGAACTTCTTCATGGTGAGGGTGACGGAACACTGGAACAGGCTGCCCAGGGGGGTTGTGGAGTCTCCCTCACTGGAGATATTCAAGACCCGACTGGATGGGTTCCTGTGTGACTTGGTTTAGGTGATCCTGCTGTTGCAGGCAGATTGGACTAGATGATCTTTCGAGGTCCCTTCCAATCCGTAATGATTCTATGATTCTATGACTTGAAGATGCCATCTGGCTAGTGTTTGTGAATATTAGTCATTTAGGCGGTAATTAGATCTGTGGTTTGGGAGGATAGTAATATGACTTCTTTTCCCATGTTATCACAAAACATTATAGTCAGATTTCTCTTTTGAGTGCTGGAGGCATTAGCTGTTGCTTTGGTGGTGGTGTTTTCCAGCTGCATTCCCAGCCATCACATGGACTTCTCTGTGTGTGGTGAGCAATCCTAAATTACAGTCCTGCACCAAAATGTTTAAAAACAAAAGCATGAGAGACCCTGTCAGGTTCAGTTAAAAATCCTGTCTAGATTTGTGTGAGCCCATAGAGGTAAATCCATGACACTGGAAGAAGAGCCCATTTCGGTGTTGATACCAATGGGTCGGCTGGGCTTGGCCTTGAATGCCCAAAATGGAGAGCCAACGTATGAGAGTCCTGCCCTGCTCCTGCTAGTAAGTGGGTGGGAGGAGAGAGCTGGGCTTCCCAGAGCTGTGCTTTTCTGTGATGCACTGTAGAGGCTTGGCTTCCTCCCCCATCAGAGTCTGTTCATTCACTATAAGCCCTGTAAGTGGGAATTTCAGACCACTGCTTACGTCCCAAGGGCTGTTCTTTGAAGATAATATGATCTGTCTCCAGTGTCTCATGGGAGGACTTCTCCAGCTCTGGCTCCTGCTTATTCTGCTGCCTGATTTGCATTGAAAGGGAGGACGACAGGGGACGGAAAAAGCACCCTGTAGCAGTTTTTGTACTGGAAAGTGAAAAGCGACACAGGCAAAGGAGGATTAAAGGGAAAATGTCTTCTTTCAGTTACTGGTTCTTGTTTTGAGGACAAATTTGACAGTCTCAGCTGTTTGGAGATCACAAGTTCACTGGAGCATGTTTTGCTTTTGTGTGTGATCTTGGGACATGTCTCATACAATTTCAGAGGGTTCTTTTGCCTACACTGCCTAGAGCCACCCACGGATCGTTTTTATCTCTCTAGAGATTAAAAAATCTAGTGCTTCACAGCTGCTTAAGTTGGCATCACTTTGCTCTTGCAAAGTGTTGCTCTGATTTCCAGCAGGTAGGATTTGGCCTGTGTTTGTTGGTAGTACCTCTGTTCTTTTCTTCTCATGTCTTAGGACAAACCATTCCCTAACTGCTGATATCTGGAGATACATTTTCTTTAGCTACGCTCACCAAGCAGTGGAAAGAAGGTAGACTGTTACTTAAGGTGTGTGTGTTCATTTTTTAGCTAATTGTTCTGTTCCTGTGGGTGAACTTGGGTTGGTGCTTTGTCTTCCTGTTAATGCTTCTTAGCTTACATTAACTAAATGTTTTGAAGTGGATTATTTCAGCTATGCTCATCCTGGATGGAGGCTCTTTTTTGGAATAAAGTGGTCTTTAATTTGATTTTTCTGAGGTATTTGCAAAGTGAATTGAACCAAACTCTTAAGAGTTGATTTAGATTCTTCTTCTTGACTTGTTCCCATATAGAGAAACACTTAATCTCATTCTGCCTCTGGTTCCTCATCAGTAAAACAAAGATGACATTTCTTGCCTTTTTCACAGTGCTGATGCTTGCAGAATCTGTTAACACCTGTGGAATTTAAATTCCTAACCTGGGAGCTTTGTAAGAATGTGATCCTTTTCCCACAGCTGGAGATGGCACTCTTGGGTGTTGACAACTGCCCTTAAGCCTCGGGGGTCAGTGAAGCTGGTGGCACTCTGTAGCATGATCACACATGTGCGTACATGTGGTTTTGGGGGAGCATTGGTGTGAAGTGATTTTGCTGGGACCAAGGTTATGGTAGTGATTGTTTTTGAGAACCACTGTACCTTGATGTAGGAAAACACTTGTACTGAAATGGGGTTAGTTTTCTTCAGAGCAGACCCTTGTCATGCTGTGTCTTGAATTTTTGGCTGGACCTGCATTGTTGATGCCCCAGTGCTGTAGGCATAGCTGAAAAGAGCTTCACAGCGGCAGGCTTTCACTCTGCTTGCTTTAGGAGTAGGGTGGGGGAAGTCAAGAACCTAGAAGGAAGGATAGCTGGGACAGTGAAACTGAACTGGCAAAGAGGTACTTCATCCCATATAATTCAGCCTTAGCAATCGTAGCTATGGAGCAGTCGCTCCAAGGTAGCCAGTAGACTGACTTTGAATCACTTAGTTTTGTTGCTTGTTTTTTTCCCCCCCCTTCCCTTCACTTGTTAAACTGTCTTTGTCTGTAAGTTTTTCCTCACTCTTGCTCTTCTGGTTGTCTCCTCCATCCCTTTGCAGCAGGTCCCTAGTTGCCGGCTGAGGTCCACATACTTAAACACAAGCACATGTTGAACATATAAACAGTCCCCTGCCCATCTTCTGTGGGACACATTGGGTTGATGTCTGTGGCTTCTGTCTGAATTAGCTCTGAATGCAGAGTTTAGGTGAAAGACCTCCCTACGTAGCAAATTCATCCCCCTAAGTTACTCCATGAGTTTGATCAGTTAGTGTTTAATTATGAATTTTTTTCCGTAACATACCCCCTCAAAAAAACCTCCCAAACCCCAGTGAAACAACTCTGAATCAACCAAAGAAACAGCAAGAAGGAACCAGGTAGGGACCTCCACAGAGCAGTGCTTGCTGGCTTTAGGTTCCAGAGCATTTTAAGCCAATTTGCCTTCAGCTGCAAACAATTTACTGATACTGGTTCCCAGTAGCCTCTGCTTGTTTGCATTTTAAATTGACTTGTTGGGTGGTGCTGTTCTCGTGTTTTTTGGGAAAAGGCAGATGAAAATTGCAGGCAAACCTCCTGTTGTTAGTGTTTCAGGGGGAGACAAGGTTGCAAACATCACAGCAATACATCTGTAGGCAGGCAATGGAGACCCCAGCACCCCTGAGTATGTGAGTGGAGACCTCTCATTCTTCACGTGTAAATCTGTTGGCAGTCTCTTTGTTGTGCTGCCTAGTGCTCATCCCTTTGCTCATTATTAATTACACTTGGCAAATGTGTGGACAGGGCTGCTGGTGAATTGTGTTAATCTCTGTGCTGATATAGCAGGATCACTTAGAGACTAGATTAATTTTGTGAAGTGGATCAGTGCTGGCCTTTCAGATGTCTGTCTGAAGTTATCATCTGCTCTCTCTGGTTGCTGTGCTTTTGTCTCCTATGTCTACTGTGAGTGGTTCCTGACACAGGATCATAGGATCATAGGATGTTAGAGGTTGGAAGGGACCCAAGAGATCATCGAGTCCAACCCCCCTGCCGGAGCAGGACAAAACTATCTAACACAGATCACAGACACAGGAGCGTGACCGGTAACGACATGGCACCTTTTGCTTGTTCTGAAGATCACTGTCAGTGTGCTGAAGGAATTGCAGTGCCTTTATGCTCTATTTTTTGGGAAGCTATTATATATTATATATATTATGGGATGTATGCAGAGCACCTTGCCAGTTTAGAATTGGCAAGATCTGGAGGTGGGTTTAATGAACTAAAGTGCTTTTCCTTCATAGTAAAACTTTATGGGCATGAAGATGTTATACCATCAAATACTCTGAAGAGCTTCTGAGCACTTTTGTGATTTATGGGCTTAAAGATTCCTCATAATTGCTTGAACAATAGGGATCCCTTCAGTGATGAGTTTTCAAGGTGGAATGAAACCTGAGCTAGTTTCTAGTTCTGTTTTTTTGGCTTTCAGACTAGCTAAGTTGTAAGCAAGACTCAAGACTGCTGGATTGGGGAGTCTTGGAGACTCGCTGGCCTCGTTTTAGAGAAATAGTATATCATATTAAGTCTGGGTTTAGTGGTTCAATCCACTGTACAGTGTCATGCTGGGATTTCTAGTGGCTAAGACTATTAATCTATATTGCAGTATAAGTCACTGAAGATAACTAATGGACATGGTTTGGCATTTTTGTAATGCAAACCTTATAGCAAGGTATTCAGTAGACACTGTAGCTTCTGCAAAAGAAAACCATATGGACTGTGCATGTGTGTAAAATAAAGTGCATAAGGAAATTCTTGCAGGACTGAAAATCACTTGTTTCTAAGAAAATATGTTTTTTTCTGATTATCTTTTCTTCATCCCTGCTTCCGTCTAGAAAACCAAAAGAGTTTATTGAATTATTCAGGTAATTTAGTTTTGTGTAGGCTGAGCCTGAAATTGCATTTTCCAGAGGGTTTTTATTACCTTAAAAGAGTTATAATTCAGCCTGACCTATTTCCTCACCCTGTCCTGCAGGATGCTTTTTCATTCTCAGCCAGCTGAGCTGCTCCGTGCCCCTTAGGGACACCTGCCTGGGGGCGTCCTGGGAAGCGCAGTGTGGCTGCGTGGAGCCTGGCCCACAGGACACAGGCTGGTGTTTCACAGCACCGGAGCTGTCTTCCCTCCAGCGAGCAGTATGACCCCAGAGAAAAACGTGGATTCAGCACTGAGGTCATTTGAAATTAATGTTGGGAAGATTGGTTTGATGAACAGAAACAGTTTAATTTAGCACTATGAGGGTGCTTTCTATATTTTGATTAAAGAATGCCTCGGTGTAAGTTTTTGCTCTTTCTGAATCAATATGATTTGGAACTTTTTAAAGTTTTATTTCCCTGGAACAAAATGTTCTCATCTTAATTTAGATTGAAGAGCAGGCATTTTCTATGTGGTGGCAAGTTTCCCTCAGTTCAGGGGAAGAGAATGTTTATTTTTGTTTTCAAATAGTGCGTGAAGTGTGAAATCTACAATTTTCAATTTAATTCAGCTTTTAAAATGAAAGCCATCAAGATTTTAATGCAAAATTACTCTGGCACGAAAAAGCAATGGTTATTTGTTAGAGCTGACAAAAACAAACTGAGCTTCTTCGGCTACAACGTATAAATCGGAATCAAATGTCGCAAGCTGACTCATGAGGGTTTTTCTTTTTCATTTTTTCTCCTGTCAGAAATCAGTTTTGGAAAACTTGTCCAATTTTCCTTATGTTTTCATAGAATTGAATCATAGAATGACTAGGGTTGGAAGGGACCTTAAAGATCATCTCGTTCCAACCCCCTGCATAGGCAGGGACATCTTCACTAGATCAGGTTACTCAGGGCCCCATCCAGCTTGGCCTTGAACACTTCCAGAGATGGGGCAGCCACAATTTCTCTGGGCAACCTGTTCCAGCATCTCATCACCCTGACAGGAAAGAATTTTTTCCTAATGTCTAACCTAAATCTGCCCCCTTCAAGTTTTGTTCCATTATTTTTCAGCTAAAGCATTCAAATAATAGAATGCTTTTGAAAATCTGATACTTGCCCACATCTGCCCCTGATATATAGAATCATAGAACCGTAGAATGTGTTGGGTTGGAAGGGACTTCCAAAGGTCCAACACCCCTACAACAAGCAGGGTATCTCTAACCAGAACAGATTCCTTAGAGCCCCATCAACATTGACCCTGAATGTCTCCATAGATGTGGCCTCCACCTCTCTAGGCAACGTATTACAGTCATCCACCACCACCATATTAAAGAACTTTTCCTTAATGTCCAGCCTAAATCTACTGTTTTCTAGCTTAAAACCATGACCCCTTATCCTATTGTTACGTGCTCCTGTGAGCAGCTCTTCCCCGACCTTCTTACAGGTCTCTTTCAGGAGTTTGAAGGTTATGATAGGGTCCCCATGGAGTCTTCTCTTCAGGCTGAACAACTGGTGACATCATATGGAGACTCAGAACAGCCTCTTGAAACATTTGGAACTTTCATTTGCAGTGCTGTGTCAGAAGCACCCAAAGAAAAAAACTTGGGAGCCAGCTGTGCCTTTCAGACTTTGATTTGTGCCTGAACAGTGTGTGACACTTCCTCAGTAGGTCCGTTTGCTCCACAGTATCACAAGGCAGCGTTGGGGTGGGGGGAATGTGCTTTCCCTTGCTTGGGAAGGTTGTGTCTTCAGCCTCTCCAGTCCTCTCGTGTATTCAAACTCCCAAACCATTGCAAAGGTTACCCTTTATAGAATCTGAAGTGTCTTGTCTCCAGAGCTGGGATAGAGTGGAGGCCACCTGGGGTTGTGGTGTTGCCTGACCTGAGCACACGCGATGAGTGGGCAGGCTGGTGGAGGTGATGTACTGTGTGTTACCATTGCCTCAGGTAACTCTTGCTTCTTCTCAGGACCCTTTGTGATATTTAACTGCAAAGGGCTGCTGATGCTTTTGCTTTCCATGTGTCAGTAACACACAGAGCTGGGGTTTTGTCAGTTGTCCTGGTGAAAATCCAAACAAGCCATACTAAACAACAGGCTTTTACCTTGGATTTATACCCAGGAGATGAGTCGGATTCAACCCACTCCTGTAAAGCTGGTGTTATCCTGCAGTTTGCAGGCTTTACAGTAGATAAGTGGAGTCTTAAAAAAACACAGGGCATAGATGATCTGGGGAGAGGCACAGGAAGAGTTGGGATAGTATGGATGCTGCCTTTAGTTGTAATTACAACTTAAGGTAGAGTTAATCTGTTGAAATTTGACGAGGACACGGAGATTTTATTTAATACGTTTAGGTCTGGATCAGGATCCAGTGAACTCAGCAAAGTCATCCTACTGTCTTCAATGGGATTAGGTTCTGAAACTGGAAAACTTGTTTGTGAAACCTTGCCCTAGTTGTGAGCAAAAGAGTGGTGTCCTTTCTGGCAGAGCAGGGTTTGTGGTGTGGTGCATGGCTTCCTAGCCTGCCTGAGCCCCTGTGGGAATGTAGGGAAGCTCCTAAAAATGTCATTTGTCAGCTTTTACTAGGGATCAGGCTGCTCTGCTTCCCTCACCATAAGGGGAGGAGGTTTACAAACCTTGGTTGCTGTGACTTTGCAGCTGACTTTTCCCCTTTTGTATGGGAAGGTGTGTGTGTGCAAGGTTTAAGCTGCGATAAAGAGGCTATTGTCCTGGTTTCCTAACTGCACAGCATCAGTTTAGGCTGACATGGGCTTGCGTGTAGTGACTCAAATGTGCCTGGCAGGTTTCTTTTCACACCCTGCTGGAAGCAGCCTGGCTTTTATCTTCCCCCTAAAGGTCTCTGCATGGAGAAATAAAGGGCTAAAATATAATCAGGGACTGCAAAAGTGAGATCAGTAGAAAGGGATGCTCAGAGCATCTATTCTGAAGCCATTAAGTTGGGTACTGGCTGCATAGTCATGTACCAAGGTCCCTCACAAGTTGAACAGGTCTCTTCCTGGTATTATGCTGACAAGAACCAACTGCTACAGCTGTTGTAATATTGATTAATCACTCAGCATTTTTCTGCAAAGCTTTAAACTCTTCAGCCAGCAGCCTTTCATGTGGGAAACCCAAATGAAAGATGTGTCTGGTGCCACTGCTGTGGGAGAAAGAAGGGAGACATGGGTTTTGTGACAGAAAAGATCCTTGTTGCCTAGGGAAACATTAACCAAGGTAACCCTTTGGGTCATGTCTCTGTTTTGGACCCATCTTTTAGCCAAACTGTGAAGGAGCTGTTAACAAAACAAAATCAAATCCAAAAAGTATTTACTTCCCTTGATGCTTTTTCAGCCCAAGCAGATGCAAGGGAAAGTAGCCTGTTCATGAGTCCTGCTTGAGGAAACCATGCTAAATGTTAAAACTCCTCAAAACAAAACGTAAGAGATGTGCCAGAGCTCTTTCTGGGGCTGGTCCTGTAGAATCCAAGGGTAAGGTGTGACATTAGATATGCTAACAAAAAGCAATGGAAAAAAAAAAAGTTCAAATGCTCTTAACTTCCATTGAGGAACCTCTATTCTTTCTGCAGAAGTTCCCATCCAATCTGAGCCCAGGAGGAGGCTCAGGTTATAAGAGTGTGTAGCTGCCTTTCTGGGACAGAAGGGCTGTGGGCAATGTAGCTGGTGACTACGCAGATCACATTTGCCTATGAAATCAGAGGTCATAGCACCACGGACATTGGAAGGAAGTTATATTCCCCTGTCTTCCTCCCTCAGGTTTGCAAGGCCATGATTCAGGGCTCACTGGAACATTAGCCAGTGAGTCCTGAAGGCTCAGACTCTCCCTGAGCACTAGAGTTCTGAGTCTGAGAACTGAGTTCTGTCTACTCTGTGTCAAAGCTGAATGTCATGCTCTGTGTCCTTCTATTTTACCACTGCAGAGAGGTGCCTGTGTGTGGCAATTCCCATGCTCCTCGGGTCAGTGACATCAGTTAAGGAACAACAAAGCTCATTCTGGGCAAAGTGGATTGTTTTGGTGGATGGGGATCTCAGGAAATGAACTTGCCAGTTCTTTCCACGGAGACTCACCACACCTTGAAAAAGAGGAACAGTCAGCTGTAGTTTCTAATAGGGCTGTTGAATTCACAAGGGCCTGTCTGATTCTATCCCTGACCTTGAATAACCACAGTTAAGTGCAGCTCGTGGTGTTTGACTAATTCCTGTTGGCATGTTTTATTTCAAATGCAAAACATTTTGAGATTAAAATAAATGTTACTGGTTACACAATGCATTAAGCTAATTATTTTTTAATATTTTTTAAACTTACTTGATTCTGTAATGCCACAACTTTAATGGATAAATGCTGAGCTCTCCTTTAGGTGATTACAGATGCCTTGTGCATTGTTACACAGTCTAAAGGAAAACTTATTTTTTCTCTTTCTTTTCCCTTTCTCTTCCTCCCTCCCTGTCCCTCTCTAGGTGATTCTCATTCTGACAAAACTCTACGACTTCAACCTGGGGAGCGTTACGGAGAGCTCACTGTGGAGGTGAGTGCACAGTAACTCCATGCAGGGGTTGCACTGTGTGTGTCTCTTAGAAATCTAGAGGCTGAGCGAAGGGGTGTGTCTAGGTTTATCAGGTAATGAAGCAAGTGGAGATCTGAGATAAGTGGAGATGCTTTTTGGAGAAGAGACACATGATGAAGAACATCGGTTTATTAAAGAGGGGTCTGCAAACAAGAGGGTTCATTGGTGTAAGGGCAGTTCAGTGGCGCAGAGTGCATTTGGTTTCATTCTTGCCTTTGAGTGTTGTTTTAGACAACTCTCTTCCTTCCTCAGAGTTTCTGCCATGAGGAAGGCAATGAAAATAGTCTTGATACATGGTACATGCTTGCCAGAACAATATAATCTTCACTTAGCCATGTTCCTCAGTACTAAGGGGCTAAGATGGTCATCCTAGCGGGGAACCTCTGTTACCTTGGGCTGTAAGGAGAGATGTTGGTGTCTTCTCCACTATGGATAAGTTTAGATGGTGTCATGTACCTGTCATACATCTAGTCTGGCATGGGAGATGGAATGTCTTGGCCTGGAGAAGACACACTCTGTTGGATAGGGTGTATATTTGTAAGTATATGTGCATTATAAGTAAATAAATGAAGATCTAGGTGATCCTGTAGCAGATGATATTTTGAGGTCCCTTCTAATCACAGAACATTAGGAGTTGGAAGAGATTGTCCAGATATCAAGCCCCAGACTGCTGAGGCCCCAGAGGAATTTGGGACAAAAGAGGAGTTTTGCCTTGGTTAATGAGGACTGTGTTAGGGATCAGCTGAGTGATCTGGATGTACATAAATCCATGGGCCCTGATGGGATGCACACGCGAGTGCTAACAGGGACAGTAGAAGTCATTGCTAGGCCACTCTCCATCATCTTTGCTAAGTCATGGGGATCAGGAGAGATGCCTGGGGAATGGAAGATAGCAAATGTCACTCCAATCTTCAAAAAGGACAAGAAGGAGGGCTATAGATCAGTCAGCCTCACCTCCATCCCAGGAAAGGTGATGGAACAATTTACCCTTGACGCTTGTCTCTAGGCACATCAAGTACAAGAGGGTTATTAGGCAGAGCCAGCATGGCTTCACCAAGGGGAAGTCATGCTTGACCAACCTGATAGCCTTTTATGAGAGCATAACCAGCTGGATAGGTGATGGCAAAGCAGTGGGTGTGGTCTGTCTTGACTTCATTGAAGTATTTGGCACAGTCTCCTACAGCATCCTCACAGCCAAACTGAGTCAATGTGGTCTGGGCGATGGAGTAGTGAGGTGGATGGTGAAATGGCTGCAGGATAGAATCCCTAATGTTCTGTGATTCTGTGAATAAACCCCAAATCCTTCTCCCCTAAATCACCAACAGTTTCACCTGACTGGGGATTGCTCATCCTCCTAACCTCCTGCCTGTGATGTGAAAAGCGTGTGCTATTAACAGAATTGTTATTAAAGAGGCAGCCAGAAGCTGGGGGAGACCCAGTGTCTCGTGTCAGATTTCCCAGGTGTGCTCCAGCTGTTGCAACATCAGCTGAAAGTGTAGCTGGTGGAACTGTCAGTGCATTGCAGCCATTGCTCTGGGTGTGAGCCACCTCTGGGCGGATGATCTCTCGTTCTTTGTTCTTCTTAGACAATTGAAAAGCCCCCATTTAGAGCAGGCTTTGGGCATGTGCTGTAGGTTTATTCCTGTTAATGTAGTTGAGGGTTAATTGTTCAGTAGAAACTGAAGTAGAAGCTCTCGATCTGAGCAGTACTTCCAAGGCGTAATTGCGCTGTACCATGGTAATCTGTGAAAGTATAAATAACCGCGCGGCTAATGAGAGAACACAGTCATTTCCACTTACCCGGGTACTTCTCAATGTATTAAAGCCTAAAAAAACTTTTACCTCTTTACTGAACAAGTACAAATGTCACTGTGATTGTACTTTAAACGTAATTTCCAAGCAATCTGCTCTGCATAAATAATGTAACAAGCAGGCAAATCTTGTCCTAAAACTGAGCTCACAGCAGCACCTGAGCTCTACAGAAAGGTAAGAGCAGCATCACTTCTGCAGCTTTCCTGGAGTGACAGAAATGTAGTTTGTCATTTGTACAACTGAAGGCATTCAGTACTCTGGCCTCTGGGGAAACCCACTGATTTGTGGGTCTTTCAGCCTGCTCTGGGACACTTCTGCATCTTTTCTGCAGTGAAATAGGAGCCAGTGTGGGGCTTAGATACTTGGATATATTGAGAACTCAGAACCTCCTGGGCTCCCTTCCAGGATCTGCAGTGAAAGGTCAAGGGTAAAAGCTAGTAGGCAGAGTTTCTGGGCTCTAAACCATCGTTTTCCACTTGGAAAAATTCAGGATTACAGCCATGTGGTACTTCAGAGGGAAGTGTGGAGTCTTAGAGAGCAGCTCTGAGTTTCCTTGGAAAGGACATTGTAGAAATGCAAATAGAGATTAAGTGGAAGCAATAAGCCAAGACGGCGACTCCTTTTCTCAGGATTTTCTGTTCTATTTGCACATTAAGGCCTCTGAATCTTTACATTATTTAAATTGGTACTCTTCAATATTTCATTGTAACTTTTGAGACCCAGAACGTTTCAAAAGGAGGATCTGTCTTTGGAGGGTGAATTTGAGGCTTCCAACAGTATGTTTACTTTCCTTAGTTACTTTTTGTAGACTCCTTCAAAGTCATCTCTGGACCCCCAGAACTGATAGGTCATGAATGTAACTGTCAAGTCTTTATCAGAAAGAGATCTGGATGTTTCTAGGAGGTTTGGTTTATTTTTCTCTTCCTGTTTTCTGCGACTATGACACTTCCTTTCCACTAACCAGGAGCCCTGTCCATCCGAGCCGTGGTGCTGCAGAGATATCTACTCTGCACGCTTGGCAAATGCAGTTGCTTCCACGAGAGCTGAGTAGCTTTTGTGGCAGAGCTATGAATCACACAACAGCGCTTCAAAGGGTGCTAAGATAGAGCAGAGTGCAATGCAATCTCCAAATATCATCTTGCCTCTGCTTGCTTCACGCATCAAAGGCTGCTTCGCCGTTCCCCCTGGGTTAGAGCATGAGAGGCTTCTTTTAATGGAAAACCAAATTGGCATATAAGAGGAATTTCTAATCCCTGCATCTAAATAAAAAGACAAGCAAATCAATAAGAAAACATCCTGAGTGTAATTAAAAAAGGGAGAGAGAGCAAGAGAGGGAGAGAGGTGAATTAAAAGTTATGTTGGAAGTTGCTCCTGTATCAGGATGATACGAGTTTAAAGCGAAGAAATGCTGGTCAGCATTTGAATGCAGGAATACGGACGTGGCTCTAGCGAGCAAACCCATGCTTCTGGGGCCCCGAAATCAAAGGCCTCCTTTGCCCCTGAAGAAGCGAGCCTCAAGGAGAAGACTCCTGCACTCTGCTCCCTCTTGTGAATGCCACGTCTCTTCTTGGATACCTGTCAGTTGTGGTTTGGATTTTTGTTTTTCTCACTGAATTGGATAGAGGTGATTTCCCATGAAAGGAAGCTACTTCATTGCACTTGTGATGGTATAAGGCACCAGAACTTGTAGAGAGACATCTTTTCATAGATTAGTTGATATTTTTTCCAAAAAATATTAAAATATATTAAAAAAGAATTACAATTATTTAAGCTTTTCAG
The DNA here is from genome assembly GCA_013400115.1 of Rhinopomastus cyanomelas. NCBI lineage: Eukaryota > Metazoa > Chordata > Aves > Bucerotiformes > Rhinopomastidae > Rhinopomastus > Rhinopomastus cyanomelas. The sequence continues at coordinate 1,097,217 of VXBP01008204.1, forward strand.
GCAAACAGACCCTTCATCAACTTTCATTGGCTAGCAAACATATCTGACTGGGTAGCTGAAAATCCACATACATCTTGCCTGTTTTAAGTATAAATGGGATTAAGAGTTGGATGCTTGCTTTCTGTAGATTGTTGTGTTTTTTTCTTTTCCCCATTAACACTTCTTCAACCGTGGAAAGCAGTTCTCTCTCTTAATATGTAAATGTACACGGGTTTGAGGTGAAGTGCTTTTGGAATGCCTCTAATTCCCAATCCCTCTGTTAGGCTAGGATCTCTGCCTGAAACTGCATTGCCCATGATGAACTCTAAGTACACAGGAGTAATCTATCACGAAATAAGAACTCTCTTTGTAAAGAGTAGGGGCGAGGCTGCTGCACAGAAATTACAGTAGATACCAAGAAATCATCCATTGAACAGAGGAGAATGAGAGGGAGAGACAGGCAAATAAGATATCTAAAAGGCAGCATTCACAATTGAAAGTTGAAGGGTTGGGTTTTTTTTTTTGTTTTTCTGATTAAAATATTAGGCAAATTTTACTGGGAGCAGGAGAGAAGGGGAAGTCTGTTAAAAATGTCTGTTGTCTCTTCAATTGTGTATGTTCATAACACTTGCAGATCTGACTGTAGAAACCATGGTTGTGATAAATGGGTTTTGATTTCAGGTGTGTGTCATGTTCATGGTCAGTTGGTCATGTTCTACTAGATGGTCAGTTCTGTAGGCTGTATGGCAGACATCGAGTTCTTTCTTTAGTTAATCTTGTTGCTGCCCAGCTGTCTCCTTATTGTGTGGAGTATGAATAAACGGGGAATCTACCAAACTCCTTTTCTTCTGCTATGGGCCTTTTAAATTTCACAGGCTTTACTAGGAGAGGAAGAGCCTTATAAAGCTTTTCTTGCTTGTTGCTAATCCTGTCACCTGTTTAAGTTAAACAGTATTGAGGTAGGTTTATCACAGTATCACAGTATTATCAAGGTTGGAAGAGACCTCATAGATCATCAAGTCCAACCTGTCAACACAGAGCTCAAGGCTAGACCATGGCACCAAGTGCCACGTCCAATCCTGCCTTGAACAGCTCCAGAGTTGGCGACTCCACCACCTCCCTGGGCAGGCCATTCCAGTGGCCAATGACTCTCTCGGTGAAGAATTTTCTCCTCACCTCAAGCCTAAATTTCCCCTGGCGCAGCTTGAGGCTGTGTCCTCTTGTTCTGGTGCTGGCTGCCTGAGAGAAGAGAGCAACCTCCTCCTGGCCACAACCACCCCTCAGGTAGTTGTAGACAGCAATAAGGTCTCCCCTGAGCCTCCTCTTCTCAAGGCTAAACAATCCCAGCTCCCTCAGCCTCTCCTCATAGGGCTTGTGCTCAAGGCCCCTCACCAGCCTCGTTGCCCTTCTCTGGACACGCTCAAGCACCTCAATGTCCTTCCTAAACTGAGGGGCCCAGAACTGGACACAGTACTCAAGGTGCGGCCTAACCAGTGCAGAGTACAGGGGCAGAATGACCTCCCTGCTCCTGCTGGCCACACCATTCCTGATGCAGGCCAGGATGCCATTGGCCCTCTTGGCCACCTGGGCACACTGCTGGCTCATGTTCAGGCGGGTATCAATCAGCACCCCCAGGTCCCTTTCTGTTTGGCTGCTCTCCAGCCACTCCGACCCCAGCCTGTAGCTCTGCATGGGATTGTTGTGGCCAAAGTGCAGCACCCGGCACTTGGACTTATTGAACGCCATCCCGTTGGACTCTGCCCATCTGTCCAGGCGGTCAAGGTCCCGCTGCAGAGCCCTTCTGCCCTCCAACTCAGACACATCTGCCCCCAGCTTTGTGTCATCTGCAAACTTGCTGATGACTGACTCAATGCCCTCATCCAGATCATCTATGAAAATATTAAAGAGGATGGGGCCCAGCACTGATCCCTGAGGAACACCACTAGTGACCGGCCGCCAGCTGGATGTGGCACCATTCACCACCACCCTCTGGGCTCGGCCCTCCAGCCAGTTCCTAACCCAGCACAGAGTGTTGCCGTCCAAGCCGTGGGCTGACAGCTTAGCCAGCAGTTTGCTGTGGGGGACAGTGTCAAAGGCCTTGCTGAAGTCCAGATAGACCACATCCACAGGCCTCCCCACATCCACCAAGCGGGTCACCTGATCATAGAAGGAGAGCAGGTTGGAGAGGCAGGATCTGCCCTTCCTGAACCCATGAATGTGACATCCTAGGTAAGCATTTAAAGACACTATTGTAATATTTAAAATGTTTTCAGCTACTTAGCAGGTGTGAGTTAAGCAGTTATTTCTGTTAAGATAACGGGAATAAAAGTTTTTCTACTGTTGCCTTTTTTAATATTCAGGAAGAGCTATAGTTATTTGGATTTCTGTAGGTAACAAGATAGCCTCCATCCCAAGGGAGCTTTCAGTCTCAAGTGAAGACAGGGAGACAACAGGGTGATCCAGCAGACAGGAGAAGCGCAGGCGGTGTTTATGCAGGGTGATATTTATGATCAATGTGATAGCCGTGACTCCGACACATCAGCTAATTAGGCAGTGGGGAGCAGTTTAGGGTTTTTTCCAAAATGCAAGCACTTGCACGTGTCAGCTCTGAGTCCCCACAACCATCTTACCCATCTTTAATGGGTCCCCCGGAGTTTCCACCCTCTGGCTGTGGTCCTGGTTAAATTATCTGATGGTACATAGTTGCTGACCTATGCATCAACTCATATTCAAAACTGTGACTAACTCAGAGGCTTAAGAGGCTGAAATGCTGATGAAGAATTTTTTACATGTATTCCTTTGAGTTTTCTTGTTTATTAACCAGGAAATTATGTTTCCATGGCAGCAGTCAGAAATCCCCAAGTATTTTCTAAGGTGAATGAGTAAAAAGGCAGGGATCAGGAGCCTGACTCAAACTTCCATGTCATCTTCTGTCAAACAAGCTAAACCTGAAATAGGTCCTGGCACAGCCAGAGCTTCCTGAAGAAGGAGATGTCATTCCATTGGCAATGAATTATCTAGACTGGTGATGAGAATGGTAACTTCTGGTTTGTGCCAAATTGTCTTCCTCAGTACTGGTCAGGCTTTACACAGTTTTCAGTGGGGTGTTGTAGTTTTTCTGGAATTTGCTGTATCATAGTGCAGTCTCCAGTCACCATGACCAGCTGACATCTCCCTGTAGCGCTGTCAAATTTGATTATGTGTCTTGTTTTTTTATTTTTGTGCTGACAACATGCATCTTAGATACGTGTTCTTTTCTGGAGGTCTACATTCAGGCGTAAAATTAATGGAGCTGCTTTTCAAAGTGGTAATGCTTCCCGTTGTTGCCTCTTGGTTGACGTTCTTAACAACACTGCAAAGTGCAGAAATCCTGTGCTGATGAGGAGGGTTTCTTGTATCTGCAGTCAACCATCAGGGCATGGAGGGAAGAAGCCAGCTGGGTGTGCAAGCACATCCCTGACCTGTCATGGATTTGAAAACCAGAGTGTCCAGTAGCTTGGCATCTCCACTGTTGTTATTTTAACAAACAGATACTTGATGATGGCTAGTCTTCAGGCTATGGGAGCCACTTGTGCTAGTCATTGTGGTTGAAAGCTGTTCAGTACAGCCTGTTTCCTGAAGAACAGAGGCAATGGAGAACTGCAGCAATTGACTGTACTGTGAGATGAGAATTGTTCATCAAGGCTCCCAGCACCCTGATTTGTGATCAGAATAGGCCTTCGGCAGCATCCCAGAATACTGCAGTTCTTAACCTCTAGTATTTCTGCTGATTTCGATTTTCCTCACAGCAGGTGATTCAGTTTACCCTGGCTCTGTGCAGCCTGGCAGCAAGTACAGACACCATTTTGGCATGGAAACCACACTGGAGCTGTGTGGGAGATGTGCAATCGCTGCGTGTTGGCCTGTTTCTGACCTAGCTGCTGCCAAATTAATATCGTGGCCATTTAATAAAGAGAAGTTCCTTGACCCAAAGCTCCAGGTAGTCACTAGCTGTGAAGAACAGGAAACGCAGCATTCTTGAGCCAAGTGACCATTTCTCCTCTGCTTTTATGGATAATGTCCTGATCATTTTGGAGAGACAGATCTTGTTCTCTCACCCAGGTTGATGTATCAGGGCTGGCATAGGCTCCTGACGTCTGTATTTGTCCAGCTCTGTTTGTGTTACAGCAGATATCAGCAAGTGGGTCCTAGTAAGTAAACAAGAGCAAGAGAGAAAGGTTTACAGGTCATAGACTCTTTAGGGATTGGAAAGGACCTCGAAAGATAATCTAGTCCAATCCCCCTAACACAGCAGGATCACCCAGACCAAGTCATACGGTCAGTCATGGTTAGAAGGGACCACAGGATCATCCAGTTCCAACTTCCCTACCATGGGCAGGGACACCCCACCCTAGGTCAGGCTGCCAGAGCCTCATCTAGCCTGGCCTTAAACACCTCCAAAGATGGAGCCTCCACCACCTTCCTGGGCAACCCATTTCAGGTTCAAGGTGAAAACAGCTGCTGAATAGCAGTAGGGGAAGAAATTAATGGGTAAAGGGCACTGTAGGGATGTAACGTGCTCACAGAAGGCTGTACCTACAATTACTCTTCTGTACTCTTTTTGTAACTGTAGGAGCAACAAGGGGGTGTCTCAACTTCCTTGTGGCTTAGGGGGTTGTCTGTGACAGGATTGTAAGGAGTTGCTGGTCATTAGATGTTGATAACCATTGGCCAGCTTATCCCTCTGCATAAGTGAGACCATTTGCAGTAATTATGACCTGATTCAAAATGCTCTTCTGGTTTGAGGCCGTCCATTATCCTTCTGGTTGTGGCTTTACAAAGACCAAAATAAATGTTGTGCTTCAGGAGATGTGCATGAGGGATTACTTGGATTGCTTGAGCTGTATGTGGCTGAACGTAAAGATCCATGGGAACCAAGAAAGTTTAGCCCTTTTTGAATGCCCCAGAGAGTCCCAGGTGGTGTCCAGAGTGCATATTCTTTGCATTTCAAACTGGAAGAAAATGCTATCATAGCAAAAAATTGACAGCATAAGTTAAAATAGTTTTAAACACTTGTTTTGGGAGCCAATCATGGAAATTAATAGACTAAATTCAGAGCTGTAATATGTAGTCAGGTAAACTCAGTAAAAGTAATAAAAATAATTAATATAATAATTATTTTTTAGATTGTTCAAGTCCATGGCTAAGTTCTGGAGAGAAGTTTTATTTGTGTTTTCCCATTCCTTCCCTAGTCCTATTGTATTCCACAGCATTTTTTCAACAAGGGAATAGTATCTTTCTGATAGTTCCTTGCTTTAACAAGCAATCACATTACCATTCCCTCAGAGATGGTGGAAACTGCATGGAGCAAAATCATGGGAAGAGTAGAAACCCAAATGTATAAGATTTTGTATGTGGTGTATAGATCAAAGTTAAAGTTTAATTACTAAGATGCCTTAGTCATCTTGTTTCATGGAGCTCATTTCTTTTTGGTGACCCAGCCTTCTGGCTGGTCCATTTGTTGTGCATCCTAGTTGTTCCACCAATGACCTTTCTGTGGGGGTGGGGATATCATCAGATGGGGGACCTTTTGGATTTATTAATTTTTTTGTTTGCCAAGAGAGCTCAGAGAGTAATTGCCAAGACTTTCCAGAATATATGAGTTTACAGATTTTAGTGACACTTATGATTTATTAATGTGCTTCCCCTTGCATCTGCTCATCCCTATACCTTAGTGGAATTCCCGCTGAATCAAAGCGAATTAATAAAAACAGAACTGCAGATTGTAATCATGTTTGGGCTACGCTATTAATTAAATTTTTTTTAGCTATATTCAGAGTGCTTTTTTCATACCTCTGGTTCTCTGAAGACAGAAGCTTTGACTACATTCTGCCCCAAAATCTTGATTTGGTCAAAGTGTGGTGTAGTGGTAGCACAAAGGTTCAGGTTTCCCTCTGTTTAACACACTGTTCAACGGGTGCTCTGAACTGCACCGAGGCTGCTTTGCTGAAGTGTATTTTTTAAATGTGGCTGTGGGAAGACTGGACTAGTGATGGATGGTCACTGATGATGAATGCTGCAGATCTGTTTGTGAGAGGAATTAATTAAATAGGTCTAGAAAGGCTGTGTGACTGTACACACTTTCTGATCTCTCAGGTAACGGCTTTACTGGAATGTTCCCAATAATAAATAGTCCTGAGTGTTTTAGGATACATCTTGTTTCTAGCTGGAGACACAGAGGTGAGAAGACAACTATCAAATTCCAAACTTCTGAAGGCAGAGTTCTTAGGACAAAGGTGGAGTTCCAGATAAAATGTAGAGAGTGCAGAAATGAGCTGTGTTTTGATTGTCAGTGTTTCAGATAAGAGCCCTAACCATCTCTCTGTTCCTCAAAACTGCTGAATTATGTATACTCCACAAAAGTGCTCCAACAGGAGAGACTGAGACTCTCTCCAGGGAGAGACTGACACTAATCTTATGTGTGGAAGATCCAAGTTCAAGCCCTTGGCCTGAAGAGATATAAAAAGAAGTGGTTTTGTATTCCACAAGTAATTAAATTGTGTAACTCATTGCTATGGGATGTTGTGAGGCAGAAATAATAAAACCATAAATGGGTTTCAAAAGGGGATTCAATGAATTAATGGAGGTATTTCTGTGGGTGGCTGTTAAAAGTGATAGCATGGCAGTAGCCTATGGCTTATAGTAATTACTTTTTGATATGACATTCAGGGAACAGACAGATCTACAGCTTTTGGATCAGTGTTGCTGTAGCATCATCCTTTTTTGGTACCTGTTGTTCACCAATGAACTGTTCATGCTGTAGGCATTCTAGTGGAATAGCTGGGATCTTGCTGGAGGCATCACATACCAAAGTATTTTAGTAGTTTTAGGATTTGGAGACCTCTAAGTCATAGAATCATAGAATCATTAGGGATTGGAAGTCAAGAGAACTCTGTGAGAAACTGTGGGATGTATCATTGTGTCTTTTATCTCTCATGCTTTTCCCAAAATATTCTGCGGCAGATTAGCAGGTACTACAATTTTTTCACCTGACCGACTGGCCTATTCAGCCAAGGGATTTGAGTCTTCTACAAAGTACCACAGAATTGCTTTGGTTAGAAGAGGTTTACTGTCATCAAGTCCAACCGTTGATCTAATGCTGCCAGGCCACCACTAAATCCCGTTCCTAAGCACCAGGTCCATGTGTCATTTAAATACCTCAAGGAATGGTGACTCCACCACCTCCCTGGATAGTCTATTGTAGTGACTGAATAACTCTTTCAGTGAAGAGATTCTTCTTAATATCCAGGCTGAACCTTCCCTGGTGAAAGTTGAAGCCATTTTCTCTAGTTCTGTCACTCACTACCTGGAAGAAAAGACCAACCCCCACTTCACTAAAAGCTCCTGTTAGGTAGCTGTAGGGAGTGATAAGGTCTCTGCTCACCCTTCTTTTCTCTAGGCTAGACAAACCCCAGGTGCTTCAACCACTCTTCATAGGACATGTTGAAGTCTACTTCATCAGCTTCATTGCCTTTCTCTGGTCCTGCTCCAGCACCTCAGCGTGCTTGTAGTGATGTACCTGAACCTCAACACAGTACTTGAGGTGAGGCCTTGCCAATGCCAAGTACAGGGGAGCAATCGCTTCCCTACTTCTACTGGCTGTGGTATTTCTGATAGAAGATGATGATGGCCTGCTTAGCTACCTGGGCACATTCTAGCTCATATTCAGATGGCTGTCAACCAACATGCAACAGCACCCTTTCTGCCAGGCAGCGCTCTCCCCCAAGCATGTAGTATCACGTGGGGTTGTTGTGACCTGAAGTACAGGACCCAGCACTGCTCTTGTAGAACACCATACAACTGACCTCAAACAACTCGGATACATTATCTATCGACTGCCCAACCCATGGCTATCTTGGATGCTATCACATGTGTTAGTAAAGCTGTTCTGTTGACTGGAAGTATCTCTAAAACGGTAGTTTTTTAAAAAAACCCACCAAGACTATGTTTGAGATAATGTAATTGTCCAGCTGGTTCTTCAGGCAGACAACTGAGTTTGATCATCCTGACAGTGGAAACTTCAACCTGTGCAGATTTCTGGTCTTTCCATTACATAAAATTACCTGATACATTGGGAAATGTAGGGAATTAAATGCCAAAAGGTGTTTCTAGTGCTGATACAATAACGAAGACCTCAGTGTGAATTAATTTATTGGGAGAAAAAAAAGGGAGCTGGAAGTATATGCTTGCTTTTGCAGCTTCTGTATGCTATATTTGTATAGATTGTCTGTCCTTGTTAATTAATTTCTCTGATGATGAGCATCTCATGAAGGGGGATATCCAGTCTTGTCAGAAAGGAATTTTGAGCATATTTTCAAGGCATTTAGTCCTGGGGCTTTGGTGGAGGATGTCAGAGGAAGCTCTGCCAAAAGTGCATGCATATTTGAAGGATCTGTCTATGAATTCCTCTTGTCAGGGATGGCAGGTAAAGTGTGTTTGTAATGCTTTGCCTGCTTGCTTAGAAAAGCAGCAAGGCAGCATTCAGGAGGGAGTTCGTAGCCAAGAACCTGCTGTTGCAGATCCTGTGGGTGTTGTGACTGTTGCTGCATCAGCAGAGCTGCATCTGTTAACAGGAATTGGCTATTCCATCTCTTCTTTATCATTTGAAGTAGCAATTCCATTGCTCTCATTAGAGAGCTGCTCCTTTTGTTGAGTTATCTCATTTTACATTTTAATTAGATTTGGATGTCAACTGTAAAACTTTTTGAAAGGAGCCACACTTAAAGATGAATTTGTTTTGGCCTTACTAATGTCTTTTTCTGATCACTCCTTACTATGCAGAGGAGTATCACTGGCACAGATTAGTAGTGGATGCATTTGGCATGGATATATGCCAATATTAATGAAAACCACACACTATATTCACTTATAAATATGCAAATAGATGATTGCAAAACAGAACTTTCATCATAAATTAATTACATAAGAATTTTCACACTAGATCTGATCTGGTAGGGTTTGGAAAGCATGAAATAGATGCCCAGGAAAGATTATTATGAAAATTGTACAAAATTAAGTGGTGTGGACAGGATCTCTTCTAAAGCAAGTGGGTGGAGCATCTCTCACACGAGGAATGGCTGAGACATGGCTAGGACTGCTTGGTCTGGGGTGCTGTAATCACTGAGTGCAAGTACCTTAATGGAAGGTGCAGAGAAGATTCTTTTCAGTGGTACCCGGTGACAGAAAAAGAGAGGATGAATGGACACAGCTTGATCAGAGGGGTGGTGGAATCTCCATCCTTGGACATATCCTTGGACTGGTCCTGAGCAACCAGCTCTAGGTGGCTCTGCTTGAACACATGGTTGGACAAGATGAGCTCCAGAGGTCCCTTTCAACCTCAACCATTTTGTGATTCTGTAAATAAAGGAGCATTGAACACAGGTTCAGAACATGTAGAAGACTTTGATTCTTAGGTGATGTGTAATTGGTTTGTGAGTCTCCTTGCTGGAGCCTGCTTTAGTAGGTAAAGTTCATATAGGTTCAAGTGGAGTTTGGATGAGCTCTTGGAAGCAAAAAAAAAAAATCTGTCAGAGATTTTATTACTGTCAAAGACTTTAACTTTGGTTGAGAAGGTTCCCTGTCCTATGATCAGTTAGACAGCACTGCCACTTACCAGACAGTCAGGGTTGGATCTGGACCCAGCATGTTCCTGCTCTGAACATTTTCAGTGGTGGTGTTACCTCGTGGCTTGCTGCAGGATGCGATTCTCCTATGCACACTAATCTGAGGCTTTACAACAGTTTACGTGATTTGTTTCGCTCTGAGCTGTTCTCTTCCTTTCTTTTGCCCTCTGCCTCCTCCCTCTACTTTTCTTTCCAATTAGGCATGGGACCAAGTCATATAAATCTTTGATGCTTTGTACAGTGGCTGGTAGAATTTAGTGCTCTAACATGGATTGTGTCTGTTTATATCGGTGTTTTATTATGTTGTGGGCTTGTATTTTGAAGACTTTTTTTCCAAGTGCACTGCCATTTTATAATGGCTATAAATAATCTGAAGGATGGAGAAACATTGTTGAAAAATGTGCAAGAAATTCTTCCATCTTGCTCTTAGTCGGGACTGTCTCTCTCATTATCTCTGTGGTACATTCATTAAGCTGCTAATGAAGTTAATAAGTGCCCAGTATCAAGCAGTCAGTTCTCCAAATAATATTTCCAAAGGGGTCTGTTCCCTCTGCCTGGAAAGCAGCTTTTGATTTATTTACTTACCATGTCTTTGTCATCTGTGAAATCTGCTAGCCCGTTAGTTTACAGTATATGCCTGACCAAGTGAAAAGGAAAGCTCCAATAAACTACCAGATCATGGAAATCTAGTGCATTTTTCCTCCTAGGATTTCTACCTTTGAATAAAAACTGTAAAAGATTAGTGAGTCTATTCAGTACCCAGAGTACTAGGGCTTGTTTCTGAGTCTTTGATGGCCAGTTACTTTAGACAATTACCTCTGTAAATATTAGTAGTCACTCATATCCAGTTATTCCTGAAGCTTGCTGTCCAGATGTCTGAATCTAGCCCAAGGCTCTCTGTAGGAGCTGTGCTTTCAGCATCTTGGAAGTCTGGTCAGGGATGCGAATGTGGAGCTGTATTGGAATAGCTGAAGGATATTACCTCATTATAAATTCAAGAACATGGTATGGCATTTGTAACAAGACTGTTAAATTTTCTTTTATGGATCTAGTAGTCTAGCTCGGAGGATCTGTGTGGAAGATAATAGGAGAGTGGTTAGAGGAAGATGGCTGGGCTCTTAATAGAGCCATTACTGCCAAGCCCTATCCCAAAGTCAGGTAGTAGTTTTGCTCACAAGTGAGAGACACTGAACTTTACTAAGTGAGTTCTGGAGCACTTAAGATGCAGCTGTCTCCAGCTGTCGGTAACTACTGCCATGAGTGTTGTGGGGCTCCATGACAGAGTTAGCTGGGCTGACTGGGTATGTGCAGCTCAGCTGTGCACTTTTGCACATGAGGGTCTTGGCATGGACACCTTGGGTTCTGAGCTAGTATGCTGTGTCATGCAGGGGAGCAGGGCAGGCAGACAATAAGCTGGGCTTAGTACCTTCTGTAATTACCAGTCTGTATAAGCCTTGGGAGTTTCAAAAGATGCCTGCGAGAGGTATGCAGAAAGAGCAACCAATTATAGAATCATTACGGACTGGAAGGGACCTCGAAAGATCATCTAGTCCAATCCGCCTGCAACAGCAGGATCACCTAGACCAAGTCACACAGGAACACATCCAGTCGGGTCTTGAAAATCTCCAGTGAGGGAGACTCCACAACCCCCCTGGGCAGCCTGTTCCAGTGCTCTGTCACCCTCACCGTGAAGAAGTTCCTTCTCAGGTTGATGTGGAACCTCCTATGTTCCAGCTTAAAACCATTGCCCCTTGTCCTATCACTACATGACACCAAGAACAGCCCAGTACCATCGTCCTGACACCCACCCCTCAAATATTTATAGACATTAATGAGGTCACCCCTCAGTCTCCTCTTCTCCAAGCTAAAGAGACCCAGCTCCCTCAATCACTGGGATATGGGTTCAGGCCTTATGGGGATCTGAAGCTCACAAGGAGTAATGAGTCCCATGAAAAGAAAAATGTACTAAGTATAAGTCCTATTGAATATTTTCTTTTGAGATGTTAGAAATTGTGACAGTGATTTGCTTAAAGAAGCAGCCTAGTTTTTCATTATTGGTCCTGGAATGAGAAGAGCAAGCAGTGGACTCGGAGCAGAAGCCAGGAAGCAGATCAGCAGGGTCTGGTGTGAGAACAGGAGAGTCATACAATTTTCATCAGCACCAAGGGATATGTGAGTTTCCTGAGGACTTCAGCAGACTGTGGTTCCTCCGTGGGACTTGTGTAATTACTTCAGGGATCACAGACAAGCTGTTGACCTTGAGGTGCCCCAGACCCAGGTCTCTAAAGTCAGTGTGTGGGAGGGCTTGTGCTGTCTTTGGGTTACTTACAGCAGTATGTGTGGCTGAGGAAAACCAAGGCAGTAAGATAATCTGTTAAAGCACAAGGTTTCAGATTTAATGTTATATTTTTATTGAGCAGTTAAAGCTATGGAGTAAGCGGTGGACCATGGTACATCATTCAGTGTGCCTGTAGCAGAGGAGAGAATAGATGTCCCATGGAAGATTCATTGGTTCTGTTATCTGTAACCAATAAAGGTAAAAGAGATGTCTACAAGGAATACAGAGTGAACAGAGCAGATTCAGTTTTGTAACCACAAATGTGCATTTTTCTGTATTGTACAAGGTATGGAAAACAATGCACTATGAGTTTTGGGTTCTTTTCTGGAAGAATGTGCCTCTCTGAGCAGTTGGAAGGTGGTCTGCACCATTGCAAGGTCTGAGAAGTGTTAGCTACTCTGCCAGAAAAGTTAATATCTTGTCCGGTGGCATTTTGATGTCGATGAGCACAAGTCTGCCTATGTCACAGGTCGTGGCTCTGATGTGTGGTGGACGATACATAAAAAGCCCACATTTCCTCTTGGAAGGGTGCCTTTTGTGTATTGAAATGCATGTGGTTAGCTTGGGAGAGACATTGGCATGAAGTAGGCTGAGATCTAGCAGCTATGTCTGACCCAAGCACAGCACAAGTACCTTGTGACTGAGGTTCGTCACTGAACGTCCTCTCTTACATAATGTATCAGAAGAATCACGGTTGTGACGATGCAGACGTGGGAATAGCGCTTTACCTCGTGATGCACCAGCACTGCAATGCTGGAATTGTTCTTTTTGTACCTCTGCTTCCAGAATGTTACTGGATGTGGTGCTTTGCAAATGTGTGCCTTCTTGGCAAATCAGACAATTGATTGGGTAACTACACTGCTGGGAAGCTTCTGAGACATTCTTGGCAGTGGCATGAAGATGATGGAGGAAGTAGAACACCTCACTTGTGAGAAGAGGCTGAGGGAGCTGGGTCTCTTGAGCTTGGAGAAGAGGAGACTGAAGGGTGACCTCATTAATGTCTATAAATAAGTGAAGAGTGGGTGTCAGGAGGATGGAGCCAGGCTCTGCTCAGTGTCATCCAGTGATAGGATGAGGGGCAATGGGTGTAAGCTGGAACATAGGAGGTTCCACATAAATATCAGAAGGAACTCATGGTGAGGATGACGGATCAGCGGAAGGGGCTGCCCAGGATGGTTGTGGAGTCTCTTTCACTGGAGAAGTTTAAGACCTGCCTGGATGTGTTCCTGTGTGACTTGGTCTGGGTGATCCTGCTGTGGCAGGGGGATTGGACTAGATGATCTTTCAAGGTCCCTTCCAATCACTAAGGATTCTATGAGTCTATGATTCTATGATCTTTGGAGGTCCTTTCCAATCCCTGATTATCTGTGATTCTGTGTTTGCTTAGTGCTAGGATCTCATGGAAAAGTGGTTTCTCGAGTTCTTCAATAGAGATGTTCTACCTTTCAATTGTTAAAGTCTTTGTACCGCTTGCAGGAAGCAAAAAGCTTCTTTCTTATGCTACGTTTACCTCAGCTTCAGTGGTCACTGTGTTCTGTCTCACTTTGTGTGACAAAAACCATTACAAATGCTGCAATAGGCTGCGTTGCAAACTCTTATCTTTAAAAATGACATTCATAAAGGTTAATAATTGGAATGAGCTCTGGCAGTTACTAATTAACACCATTACGCAATCAGCTCACATTCTGGCAGCATTAGGCATACTTAATCAGTCAATTATCATTGATCTCAGAAAGTGCTGCTCTAAAGTTAGCAAAAGGTGCCTTTGTGAGTGGAAGGAGGGAATCTGACAACAGTGGTCAGGCTGCTGGGAATGTGTAGTTTGAGGGACCAGTGTTTTGTACTTGATTGTGATGGATGGATTTGAATTAAAAATCAGATATTATGGACTCAAGATTTTTGAATAGGTTATATCACTGTCTCTCCTTGCTATTTCAAACAGTGGGGGTGTTCGAGGAAAGAGAGCTAGCTTTGGAGAAAAATGGGTTTAATGGTTTCAGTGGACTCCAGTTAATGTGATGACTTGCAAACTTTTCAAAGGACACCTGGAATGTAGGGTATTTTTTTCCTTTATTCTTCTTCATACAATGAATAATTCGTGAGGTCAGGAAGTTGCAAACAAGATGGCCAGGAGAATGTTGCTCTCTTCTCTCAGGCAGCCAGCACCAGAACAAGAGGACACAGCCTCAAGCTGTGCCAGGGGAAATTTAGGCTTGAGGTGAGGAGAAAGTTCTTCACCGAGAGAGTCATTGGCCACTGGAATGGCCTGCCCAGGGAGGTGGTGGAGTCGCCAACTCTGGAGCTGTTCAAGGCAGGATTGGACGTGGCACTTGATGCCATGGTCTAGCCTTGAGGTCTGTGGTGACAGGTTGGACTTGATGATCTATGAGGTCTCTTCCAACCTTGATAATACTGTGATACTGTGAAGATGGGCAGACAAGGACTTCCCTTTAGAAGTGTTACATAAAGTGACTTGAATCTCATAAATCTAGACATTATGACATGTTTGTGCTTCCTCAGAAGCTCAGGTGTGTGGAACCTTTGCTATTCATGCTGGTTTAGAGTGTGGAGTAAGCAGGCCTGACCACTGGACAGAATGATTACGGGTTTCTAGCAAAGTTTTGCTCTTCCCATCTCAAGCGTGGGCAGCACAGGCATCTTTTCTAAAACCTGTTGTTTGTTCTGGTCAGGAAGGTGTGCAGCTGTGTATAGCCACTGCAAGCAGAGATGATGGCTACAGTGCAGTGTGTGAGAGAGATCTCTGTATGAAAAATGAGTGTGTGGGGCAGAGGTGACCAGAGCTTATGTGATGGTCTCTGCTCTTTGGTGGTTCACTTCGGTAATTCTGTCTTTTGAGAATTTAAGATACGGTCTACAATGCATGCAAATTCACAGGGGATTGCTTACACCCGAGAGTAGAAGAGGAATGTAGTCAATGGCAAGCTGGAATGGAAGAGGAATTCAGGATACTGGGAGAGTAAGGGAACTTTTGCAGGTGAGCGGGCCAGGAAAATGTGAGTTGTGCTTGATTTCCCTTTGGAATTTGACCCCAGGTCTCTGTCTAGGACAAGAAAAAAGGTATTGTTATTATTTTGTGGTGCATTTTTAGCCTTGCTCTCTATTCTGCTGCTTATTCTCTGTAACTTTTCTTTGTGGGAAAATGATCCAGAAAATAAACTGGTTAGACTCTTACAGTACAGTCGTGGAGTCCCCAAATCCTTATTGCTTCTGTGAAACAGAAATCTGTGAATACACTTCGGGGCTGAATGGAGTCAGAAGTACATTGATTTCTTCGTGTATCTCTGAACTTTTGCCTTTTCTCTTGGCAAAAATCTGCAAGGGATCTTGGGAGAAGACATGAGGAAAAAAACCTGTCAGGTCAATTCTGGCCCCAGCTTTTGAAAAACCATTAGCCCAAAAGAAAGGGCTTTGTTTGAAAAGGACTTTCTACTACTTGTGGAATCAGATAAGAAAGTGAGTGCAAACACAAACCATCCAAACCCCTAAAAATTTCCTTGCCTGCTGTTAAACATGTCTGTAAAACTGTGCCCAGGTATTGTGAAAAGGCTCACAGATAATTTCTGAGTGTACGTTAAGGATTAGTGTTAAATGATTCGTCGTTGATGATGATACAATGTGGAGACCTAACGTTCATTTGAGATACAAATGCTTCTCAGAAGAGTGAAGGGGACTTGGCAGAAGAAATGTTGAGCATGGCTGGTAAATGTGCAAGGATTTTTTAACTTGGGGAGAGAAAAGACAGACAGGAATATGTTTAGACATAGGTCACCTGCGTAGGATCCAAATTTGGGGCGTGTTTGGCTAGATGACCTTTTAAAGGTGTGTTCCAGTACAAACTATCCTGTGGTTCTAAGGAAGTCAGAGTATTTGCAGGCACTTGTCCAGATTTTGGGTTGGGTCTTGTAAAAGTTAAGAAAGGAAACATTGCTCTGTGTATCAGGCACTTAGCCTGAGAAACTCCCCTGAGCAGACCCTGGGGCAGCCCTGTGGAAATCTGTGCCTCTGGAGAAGCTGGTAAGAGCTGCTGCTGCTTGGGCTGGGCGCTTGGCAGGTTGGGTGCAGACATTATGTGGCAGAGCTCAGGGAGGCATTTCCTCCCAAAGCTTCTGATAATGTATTACCTGCACAGGATCTTTTGGAGGAGATACTCTCTAAGAAATGTGAAGGACACAGGGCTTGACACCAGTAGATAGTTTGTGTTCTGCTGCATGACAAACAATGACTTCTCTGGTGGTAAACGACATCACGCATGAAGTACGTCAGCAAATACTATAGTAACTTCTGTAAGTGGAGCTAATTTTAGGCGACAGTAGCTCAGTTAAAGAAAAAAGCCCAACAGTTGGATACTTTGTTCTTTCAACAGTCATGTAAGTGTATAAATATATACAGCCCAACCATTCCTTCCCCCTGCCCCCCACCACCCAACATCTGTTCTCCCATTACTGAGTATTTTGCAGCAGGAAAAACCTTCCTAAAGCCGATCTTGGATGTCTTGGGAAGGTGGAAAACTCTGGTTTTAAAGGCTTTAGATACATGCTAGACAGTTTGCTAAGGCAGATGTCTCTTTCTAGCTAGTCTTGCCTTTGGTGAACACTGATGGCTGTTTCTCAACCCATTTTCTGTGTGGTCCAGTGATAGGAGAACCTTTCCCACCCCTTTGTCTTGGAAAGAGCAGCACAAGTAGCTTCATATTAGAACATGACTGTTGCTCTGAGAAGTGTGAGAGGAATGTCAAGGAATTTCCCAGGCAGCCAAGGATTGGGTTAGGAAACCAAAGTCCAGATAGAATTAAATCTGTCCAGGGACATCAAGGACAACAAGAAAAACTTTATATGTATATTGGAGAAGAAAAGAGAACTAGGGAAAATGTAGGCACCGTCTGGAATGAAACAGGTGACCTGATTAACCAGGATGTGGAGAAGCTTGAGGTGCTCAATGACTTTTTTGCCTCAGCCTTCACTGGTAATCTCTCAAACCATGCCATCCATGTTACAGAAATCAAAGGCTGGGACTGGCAGAAGTATGAACTGCCCACGGTAGGGGCAGATCAGGTTTGTGACTATGTGAAGAACCTGAAGGTTCACAAGTCCGTGGGACCTGATGAAATACGTCCATGGGTACTGAGGAAAACTGATGGATGAAATTGGTAGACTGGTATCCAGAATATTTGAGATATCATGGCAGTCTGTGAAACTCCTGATGTTTGGAAAAGCAGAAACTAACCCCCAATTTTAAAAAGGGAATAAAAGATGACCCTGTGAACTACAGGCCAGTCTCATCTCTGTGTCTGGGGAGATCATAGAATCATAGAATCATTACCAATCGGAAGGGACCTCGAAAGATCATCTAGTCCAATCCGCCTGCAACAGCAGGATCACCTAAACCAAGTCACACAGGAACTTGTCCAGTCGGGTCTTGAACATCTCCAGAGAAGGAGACTCCACAACCCCCCTGGGCAGCCTGTTCCAGTGCTCCGTCACCCTCACTGTGAAGAAGTTCCTTCTCAGGTTGA
>VXBP01008204.1:1114750-1154692 GCA_013400115.1 Rhinopomastus cyanomelas
TACTGGTACCTGGGGTTGTTCTTGCCCAGATGCAAGACTCTGCACTTACTCTTGTTATAGCTCATTAGAGCAGATCCTTGTGGAAACTATGCTAAGACCAATGGCATCCTGGCTTGTATTAGAAACTGTGTGTCCAGCAGGTGTAGGGAGGTGATAGGTGGTTGTCCCCCTGTACTTAACACTGTTGAGTCCATACCTTGAGAACTGGGTCCAGTTTTGTGCACCTCAGGACAAGGGAGACATTGTGGTGCCGGAGTGAGTGCAGAGGAGGGCAAAGAAGCTGGTTAAGGGCCTGGAGAATAAATCTTATGAGGAGAGATTGAGAGAGTTGGGGCTGTTTAGCTTGAGGAAGAAGAGGCTTAGGGGAGACCTCTACAACTATCTGGAAGGACGTTGTAGAGATGTTGGTGCTGATCTCTTCTCACAGGTAATTAGCGACAGAACCACTGGGAGTGGCTTCAAGCTTCAACAGGATAGGGCTAGATTAGACATCAGGAAGAAATTATTCATGGAGAGAGTGGTCAGGCAATGGAATAGACTGCCAGGGGTGGTGGTTGAGTTGCCATACCTGGATGTGTTTTAAAAGTCGCTTAGTGTTGGGGGATCTGCTTTAGGAGTGAACTTGTAGAGTAGGGTTGATGGTTGGACTTGATGATCCCAAGGGTCTTTTCCAACCTGATGATTCTGTGATTCTAAATAGGTGATTGGTGACAACCAGCACAGCTTCTCTAACACACTGGAACACGTTGCCTAAGGAAGTTGCAGACACCTCCTCTCTGGAAGTGTTAAAAGCCAGGCTGGATGCAGCTCTGGGCAACCTTGTCTAGTAAGAAATGTCCCTGCCCGTGGCAGAGGAGTTAGAACTAGATATCTTTAAAGTCCCTTTTAATCTAAACCATTCTATGATTTTATGAAGGAGCTGAGAAGTTGAATAGTTTTTATTTAAGTACATTCATCACATTTTTGCATCTTGTGTGCCATCCTACCTTTTCTTGAAGTGTCCTCATTAGAATATTATGTAAATAGTTAGTGAAGCCAGCCTGGAAATTGCACAGTGTGCAATGAACAAGTGTCAGTTTAAGACTGAAGCCATGCTCTCTGCAGTGCATTAGTTCCAATTTAGATCACATCAACAACCAAAATGTTGCACAGCAGATGTGCAGTTTGATGGGTTGCATGGGTCTGATGTTTTGAGAGCATGAAAAATTGTGATTTTACCTCTTTGACCTCATCTCCAACTAATTACGCAGTGGAGACCTTAGAGAGCTGGCTGTTGTTGGAGCAATACTGAAACCATGCAATTGTTATTGGAGCAACTGTGTTCGAGCCAAGAGTTTGCTGACTGAATGGCTGAAGGAAGAGTAAACAGACATGTCTGAGATGTGAGTGTCTTGAGTAGCTCTGAACATGGCCTTTCTTTCTTATAAAGGCACGAAGCTGTGGCAGTCACTCTTTAAACCAGAATGCTGTTGTATTTGTAAATGTAGGCAGTGGGAGATTTTTAGATGTGATACTAGGGAGAGTGGTGAAATGTAGGCAAGGGTACCCTGATGGCAATTCTTCAGCTCATTCTGCAAGGGCAGGAGGGATGATACTAAAAAACCAGTCCCAGTATTACCTGGTTCACTGGAACAGAGTGTTGCTTTGCTTTGCAGTAGTCACCCTGCTTTGTGGAGCAAAAAAACCCCAAAAGCCCAAAAAATATCAAGTGGTGAATGAACTTGCTTGCAGAGTAGGATAGTGTTATGGTGGGATAAACCTCAGGGGAGGAGTCTTTTGATGATGTCTGTTCTCGGGAAGACTCTACATTTTGAAGATACTGGTTATGTTCCTGGTGTAATCAAAAATAAATAAAAAAAGTTCTCTAAACTCAAGTTTGTCTAGAAGCAGCTGTGTGAGTAAACTGAAGTAATAACTGTGTCATCAATGACACACTGATGTTTAACCATTAACACAATTCCTACATTATAAAGGCAGGAATAGAATTTGTTCAGACACTGCGCAAAAGCGTAGAAGGAGAAGAAAATCACTTGTCACAGATACCAAAGATTAATTCCCAGACTAATACTTGCTTGATTAACAGCAAAACCCTGGAAGAAATTTCCCATCTTGATCAAAAGTGATGAAGAATTGACATCAGCCATTACTACAGTCTGCCTGGAGCAGTTGCCATTCTTGTTAAAAAAACCCTGAACATCACCACCCAAAACAGCACAAAACACCTCCTTACCCATCATTATCTACTTTCAGTTTACCAGGTTTTAGCTCTTGTCATACTTTGATGGACCAGGTGGAAAGGTTCTCTAATTCCTCAAGCAGGTACCCACACCCTGATTAAACATCAAAAGTTTTTTGTAAGGCAGCTTTTTAATGATTCTTGTTTGGGTGATTCTTCTCATGTGGCACCAAGTCCAATGTCCTCAAAATTCTCATGTTGCTGTTTATAGTGAGTGAAGGGAAGCCTCAAGAAAAGTGCTCTTCATAGAAGTGTCAGCTCTGCACATCCTCAGAATCATAAAGTGCAGAGAACAAGGAATGATGATAATGATGTTGTGTAGTGCGGGCCAGAGACTCTTACTCCATAATTTCTACATTGAGTCCATAGTGTAGTTTAAAGTATTGCTTGTTGGCTGGAAACATTCAGTCTTCAGTGGTACTTATAGTCTTTCGATTATGTTATCTGATTTGCGTTGCTGCTAGAACTGCATTTCATTTCTGATGCTGCAGCAAATGGACTCTGGGCTGAGTTGGCCAAATTCAGTGATGCTGAAAGACAGGTGGGTCTGCTACATGCCTGAAAGCCTTGGCACCTGTGAAATTTCAAATTGCAACCATAATTCCTGGATGATGAAAAGCAAGCCTTGGAGCTCCTTTGTTCCTCACTTTCCCTTTCATGACATTATAATTATTTGCAAAAAGAGCTGAGAGCATAAAATTCAAGGGGATAAAATAAAGCTCTGGCTCATTCAAGTGGATCTCTTCTCCTGAGATGCCTTTTTTTTTTTGTCTTTGAGAGACCCTTAAAAGCAGGGAGTTTTCCTTTTTGAGGCTGAGGATTTGAGAACGTTTTGCTTCCTTTACAACTCTTTCAAGCTTCATTTCATGGCTGATGGGTGTCTTCCTGGATGGGTGCAGACTGACCCAAGTTCTCTGGTGTCCATGGAGCTGGCTGGTGCCTGAGGGAAAGAACAATCTTTTCCTGAGCTCAGTGCTTCTGTGAAATAGCTTACTAAACTTTCTTTTTGTAGACACCTCAGATGCAGCCAGCCCCAAGGGTGAACAGAAGAGCCACCATTCACGTGCACCCATTTATACAGTCACATCCTTTTATTGTTATTACTGTGGTGCCCTCTGGCCTCTGCATTGTGTGGGTGCATCTGCAAACTGGGTGCATCCTTCATCCAGCTTCACATCATCTGGGAGCTTTTATTAAACTGCAAATAATGCTGAGTGGCCCTAATTCCTCATCACCAGCTAGGAATGAAGCTGCTTAGTCCATTGAATGGCAGGTGCTCAGAGCACTGCATCAGTATTGCCATGACAAGAGCCCCTCAGAAGATCTTGTCTGCCTTGACAGATCTAAAGGCAGCTAGCTGTGGGGTTAAAGGCACTGTACTCCACATAAAAATTGGATGGGCTGCTCACTTCATTCTCTTATTGCTTCTCCTGCAAAAATTCCCCTTGGCTCAAGGGAACAAACTAAAAATGTGCAAATTCCATGGCTTTGTTTCTCAGTAATGGACTGAAATAGAAGCCGGTGAACAGGAGGCTGGTGTTGGAGGGTGTTATTTGATGTGGTTGTAATATCTGGGAGATATGGCTAAAGCACCTTTTCTGCAGTGGGAGATGAAGCACCTTGCAAAGCATGGGCTTGGCTGGTTTGACTGTTCCGGTCAAAAGGCTGCATTTCTGAGCAACCGTCCCGTGTTTCCTCATATTATTAGTTACCTGGAAACAGGTCTCTGCCATTTGTACAGGTGTTTTACTTTCTCTTCCTGGACTAGGATATTTTATTTTAGATTTACAACTGCATTATTTGCTTCTCCATTGTATTTTGAGATGTGGTGGTAGGACGCAAACTGCAGCAAATAAGGCAAAATTTATATTTGTATTGGATTTCAGCTGCCCATACATTAAGGAGAAGAATCTGTCTTGGAGTCTCTGCCATTGAATACTTGCTCCTGACAGGGTTTTAAAAATAAAACCTCATCTAGCCATTGCAGCACTAGTTGCCTCCTTCCTTTCTGCCTCTCAGCAGAACATTTACGAGTGTTTGCATTGTCTTTTTCTGCCTAGCAACATTGGTTGCAAGTAGTTTAGGAAAAAATGGTTTGCCATCATAAATCCAAAGCCGCAACAAGTCTTAACAACCTTTAGTTACCCTTCCTCAGAGTTCCCTTTAGAAAAAAAAGAGCTGTCTGATGTGATAAAAATGAAGGCTTGCTGCTATCTCTGTTTATGTTCTTCAAAAATGACTTTATTCCATCAGACACTTTTTTTCCTGTGTTACTTTATTTCTGTGAAGCAAATAGTGAGATGTCCCTCACTTCCATTCGCCTTGCCGAAACCATGCCGCGGTGTCTGTAGCTGATTGCTGTGGCACACCAGTGAGCTCTGGGGCTGCTGCCTCTGATACTGTGTGCTAGAGGGCCCAAATGAGAGGCCAGCTGGACAAATTACTGGCCTCTTCCCTGTGTGCTTGTGCTCTCTTTTTGCTGCATAGGCCTAACGTGACCAATTAGCTTCTCCTGAACTTGTGCGATGAGGTTTCTATCACTGTCTTTGGGAGCCAGCTCTGCGGTTTAAGTGTTAGAGCTACCCCAAACTTGAACTTTTTATCTGACCACAAAGTGAAGTTTAAATTTCTTTGTCCATCTGAACACCTTGATGAAGCATTTCTAAATGATTTTCTTGATGGTTTTGCAAGTTGCTGGATTTCACTGATGTTTGGCCGAACATCTCCTTTGTTCGTGTTCCCATTTTCATATCCACTTTGAAGAGGCATTTAGGATTTCTTTTTCTGGCTGAATCTAGTAGGAATTGGATCTAACCTTCACATTCTGATGATTATTTTAGATTCCCCCAGTCCTTGCTTTGCCAACTTCTATACCTAATTATTTAAATTTTACCTGCAAAGAATACAATTCACACTGGAACACTTAATTGCTTTTGTTCTATGAATTCTGCTCAAATTGGTTTTCCTCAGCACACAATGTGATTAAAAACTGATTTTGGGTCAATGAATTGTGACTAAATCTGCTGGATACGTTTGAGGTCCCCAACACTGTGTAGCTAATATCTGACTCACATTTGTATGCCTAAGTCTGGTTTTTCCAGGACTATATTTAGATGGATTTTAAGAACACAATATTTTAGTATTTTCCTACTTAGAAGCTCTGTGTTCTGCAGCAGTCAGGGTGATGGTGGTTTCCATTAAACAGAAGCTTGCCTTCAGTGTATTTTGGTTAGTTTGTGTTGAAACACCAATAATCTAGAAGAAGAATGACTATATCATGTGATAGAGACGTTTTAAAATGCCTTTTTGGTAGATGAAATATAGATGATGTTCTTCACATGATGTCATTTTGCCAGAGATCATGCATGAAAGTGAGTGAGTCAAATTTNCATCATGGGATAGAGACGTTTTAAAATGCCTTCTTCACATGATGTCATTTTACCAGAGATCATGCATGAAAGTGAGTGAGTCAAATTTATTGAATTCTGTGATGTTTGTCTTTCTGCCCCCACTGAAAACAAGCATTGCAAATATGCATTTTTTTTTCTTAGCACCAATATTTTATAACTGGTTTGAGCTGTGTTTTGAGCTTTAGAACTCTGTTAATCTGCATTGCAGCTGAACCACAGGTCAGTCTTTGTGAGGTACAGAAGGTCAGAGCCAGCATGTATCTCCCCAAAAGGGATATACAATTACTTTAAAAAACGTGAAGATACATTTAAAACTTTACACTTCAGTGTCCATCTACTTGCATTGGATGTTCAAGTTGGAAGCATGTTCACTGGCTGTAGGGTCTAAATGCCTCATTCCTGGACTCTTGCTGCTGTTATAGGCTGAGGAGACTCTTTAGGTTGGGAGCAAATCTCAGAAAAAACGTGTGGTGTTTCTGTGCTTTTTTTCCCTGGCAACATGGACTTGCCTCAGGAAGTGTAAGACACTATATTCAGACAATTGTGGCAACGGAAAGATTTGCATTATCAGTACAAGCATCATAGGTTTGTCATTAAGGACAAAGCTTATCTGCACCCGTATTTCTCTCAATACAAAGTTAAGCATGAACTCATTGAAAACCCCCAAAAGCCACACCTCTGCTCCCAAACTCCAGCTTGAGTGCAGGAAAGAGTTATTCACACAATGACACAGTATCTTCCTTTGGCTGGGAGAGACCTTTAAGATAATAAAGTCCAACCTTTGAGCCAGTACTGTCAGGTCACCCTTAAACCACGTCCCTTGTCACTACATCTATCTGCCTTTTAAATACCTCCAGAGGCGGCGACTCAACCACTGCCCTGGGCAGCCTGCTCCAATGTTTTACAGCCCTTCCAGTGAATCAATTCTTCGTCACATCCAGCCTAAACCTCCCGTGGCACAGGTTGCAACCATTTCCTTTGGTCCTATTCTTTTTGTTGGAGTCTGCGTGGATGTAAATGCTTTCTCTCCTGGCTGATGGTTTTCAAAGGATGGTGTCCGATTCTTTCACAGTTTGACAAAAGCTTTTACATTTGACATATGTGATGTTCAGTGTTTATTGCCCTAGTTGCATGGTTGGTTGGGGGTGGGAGTCACATGCAACTGTTTGTCTAGTGAGATTGGAGGGTTTGGAGGGAAGATGATGAGAAAACAAATCTCTCGGGGACAAGATAAAATGGCTTTTAAAAAGAAATATATTGGGAGGTAGATGTAGGAAAACTTAAGCCAATGAGATTGTAAAAGCTGTGTATTTGAACTGAAGATCAGTGTTCATTAAGTTTAATTGGACCTGTGAATTAGATAGGTGGCTTTGAAGATCTTTCCTTTGCGTACATTCATTCCTGTTTCTCTACACAGAGATTATTATCCACAAAAATACATCTGGTCTCCAAATTTTAAAGCATTTATATGTTTTGGTTTTAGTTATTTTGTGGGTATTTTTTGTCCTGTTCAGATATTAATTGCATTTATAGAAAATGTATAGAAGTTAATAAAATGAGCACTGCTGATCTAATGGTCCCAATTTTTTCACACGCCTGTATTTGATTAATGCCAATATCTCCCAGCCAAGCATTCATACTCACATCTGTCAAACACCTGAAAAATGACTGCTGGAGATGGAATGCATGTTTGCAAAACAGTAATAAGAATTACACAGAAGAGTTTTTCTTATCTTTGGAGGCTAGCAGTTTCTCTAGAAGGATGATCTGTCATTACCTGGGACCACAGATGATAAGGAAGTAGATTTCTGCTTCTTGCTTTGCTGCTGGAGGCCCTTCTCTGGATTCTAGTTCAGCTTTTTGGCATGATCGCAGTTATCATGATTCAGCGCTTCCATGAACCATTTCAAAAGGGCATCCATGGAGCTGGAGAGCCAGGGCATAACTAGCTTCGGGTGACACACAGCAGTTGAAGAGCTCGCTGCTGCACTTCAGGAGCTGGGCTGGCAGGACTTGTGGTGCTTGACACATGGTTGTGGGCCACCTGTCAGGTCATCTGCCATGCCATGTCATCAATTTGTTCCTTTCTAGAAATAACTTTTGTTGGGACCAAGACTGAGCTGACATCAAAGAGGTTGTCGTTTTTGTCAATGAACATTATTTTAAAGGACAAGTAATGACCAGAGCAGGACTTTACTGTCCTTTAACTATTGGTTTTTTTTTTTCTGGTGACAAGCTGATTACTTTTTCTGCTGTTTTTTATTTTCCTGTTCCACAAACTTTGAGCTACTGTGAAGAATCACAATTGGTTTTTGCCCAAATGCATGCAGGTGAGCTTTTAAATGTGAATTGCTTGGTAGATAAATGAGGATCAGTTTCTATATTTAATTATGCAGTCTTCTGTAATGTGTCTCCGACAAGCATTCATCTTATGGATAGTAATTATTCTTAGCATGCCCATCTGAGGAAGATTATGCTTTGGTAATTGGTTTTGAATCCTATATCCATTTTATTTTAAGCAACACTCTTTTTAATCCTTTCTATCAGTGTTTGAAAATTGAAGGTGAGGTGGAGCATGTGGCAGCAGTAAGGGAATTTTTCTCTTCCTCCTTGTTACGATGCTGCTGAGCTGACATGGTAGAAGTGGAAGGCTGTTGCTGGTTAGCACAGATAATGACATGTGAGGTTGCTGGCTTGTTTGCTCTGTGCTCTGATGTGCTGCATGTTGAGGCAGCTCAGGTGACAGTGTCACTAGGCAGCTTGTGCAGACCCTCATGGTATGGCTGGTTCTGGAGCTGCAGTGAAAGTGGTAGACCCTCCTGCTAGTGACGCAGAGCTGTGCTGATGACACCGCTGTTACTTGTTTGCAATGGAAGTGTGATGATTTCTCTCTTATATATGGACCAATGGCCTGACAGTCTTGGACAGCAAGTGATAAAATAGCTCTTCATGCTTTTCAAAAGAAAGTTATGAATCTTCAGATGTATTGACAGATTTGAACACAACCTAGGGAATTGATTGAATTTTGGCTTTATTTTCTTTTTCTGTGCAAATAAATGCAAATAAATTCAGAAGGTACTTTCACCACTGGATGTCTCCATGATGATCTCCTCTTCAGTAAGAAACTTGACGCAGAGGATTTGAGAATAAAATGTTTTTATGATCGTAGCAAATCCTACAGTTAGGGGTAATAACTCTTAGGGTGAGGAGAAGAGTGGATGCTCATGGCCTTGTTTATGACTACTGGCAGAACAAATATGGAAGCTCTTCATATTTGCCTGATGTTTTAATACACTTGGCATAATTTAGCCCTTTGCCATGTGTTGTCTCGAGTACCTCTGGACACTTTCAGAGATCACAGAACATTAGAGATTGGAAGGGACCTCCAAAGATCATCCAATCCAATCCTCCTGCGACAGCAGGATTCCCAGATCAAGTTGCACAGGGACATGTCCAAGTGGATTTCAAACATCTCCAGAGAAGGAGATGCCTCCCTGAGCAGCCTCTTCCAGAGCTCTGTTACCCTCACCATGAATTCCTTCTGATATTTATGTGGAACCTCCTATGTTCCAGCTCACAACCATTGCCCCTAGTCCTATCACTAAATGACACTGAGAAGACCCTGACTCCATCCTTCTGACACCCACCCCACCTACCCTTCACATATTTATAGACATGAATGAGGTCACCCCTCAGTCTCCTCTTCTCCAAGCTAAAGAAACCCAGCTCCCTCAGCCTTCTCTCATAAGGGAGGTGCTCCACTTCCTTCATCATCCTCATTGCTCTACGCTGGACTCCCTCCAGCAGCTCCACATCCCTCTTGAACTGAGGGGCCCACAACTGGACACAATATTCCAGATGTGGTCTCACCAGTGCAGAGTAGAGGGGGAGAAGAACCTCCCTTGATCTACTAAGCACTCCCTTCTGATCCACCCTAGGATGCCATTGGCCCTCTTAGCCATAAGAGAACACTGCTGGCTCGTGGTCATCCTGCTGTCCACCAGGACCACCTCGTTATGCTCTCATAAAAGGCTGGTCAAGCACAACTTTCCCTTTGTGAAGCCATACTGACTGTCCCTAATGACCCTTGATGTGCTTGAAGACAGCCTCTAGAACAAGTTGTTCCATCAGCTGTCCTGGGATGGAGGTGATGCTGACCAGTCTATAGTTACCTGGGTCTTCCTTCTTACCCTTTTTCAAGATTGGAGTAACATTTGCTGTCTTCCAGTCCCTAGGCACCTCTCCTGATCCCCATGATTTAGTGTTGCCCCTTGTCCTATCGTTGGATGACACTGAGGAGACCCTGGCTGCATCCTCTTGACACTCACCCTTTCCATATTTGTCAACATTCATGGGGTCACCTCTCAGTCTCCTTTTTTCCAAGCTAAGGAGACCCAGCTCCCTCAGCCTTTCCTCATCAGGGAGATGTTTCACTCCGTTCGTCATCTTTCCTTTGAAAGCCTGTCCGGTGTGTTGTTTATTCTCCCCTGCTCAGCACAGTCCATGTGTTAAGCTGTGTGTAGGGACAGGGAGCAGAGAGATCCTTGCTTTCCCTAGGTCCCTACTCTCTGACCTCTGCAGCATTTACAAAGACATTAGACTTGAACAGTTCTTGTACTAGGGAAACATGGCATCCTCTGCTAGGTCATTCCCTAGAGCAAAGTTTGTTGTGTTTATACAGCAAAGGTGATAAACACACATCTCAGGAGCAACTGAAGTCTCTATTCCAAGTCTGGTTGCTAAGATCCTCAACTAAGCAACAAAAACCCAGTCTGGCATACTAAGATAAGGGGTTATCTCTCTGGAGTTAGAAATGCTGCTTATGGAATACCTACACCACTTAATACTTCTCTTTCTGCTGTGTTCATGTCTGCTACCAGTAACTAGAGTGTGTTCAGTCCAAGAGGAGTTTACTCAAAATCAGTTTTGTCAGACCAAATGGATCAAGGGACTAGTTTGAAATCCCTAGTGTCATTTGCAGTCTTAAAGATGGGGCACATATGTATTAGTACAAATGGGTGTTAAGATGTTTTTAATTGTGAGTTGTATGGAGTGGCTGAGGGAGCTGGGGCTGTGTAGTCTGAAGGAAAGGAGGCTGAGGGGAGACCTTATTGCTGCCTACAGCTACCTTGAAGTTGGTTGTAAAGAAGTTGATGCTAGTCTCTTCTCAAAGTAATGAGTGATAAGACAGGAGAAAATGGCCTCAAGTTGTGCCAGAAGAGGTTTAGGTTAGATGCTAGGAACAAAGTCTTTATTGAAAGGATCATCAGGCATTGGAATGGGCTGCCCAGGCTCATGGTTGAATCATCATCCCTGGATGTGTCGAAAAGTCGTGGGGATATGGAGTTTATGGACACGGCTTAGCAGTCGGCTTCATAGAATAAGATTAATGGTTGAACTCAATGATCTTGAAGGTCTTTTCCAGCAAAGATGGTTCTATAATGCATCTACCTTGTGGTAGAGAAAAAAAGCTTTGTGCCACCAAATGTAGTCAGCCGTGAAAGGTTATTCCTGCAAGGTTTGATGTTCTATTTACAGAAGGCAATTTATACTTGTGATTGCTCATATAACCGTAGCAGTAACAATGTTCTTATGGAAGGAGTGAAAAGGGAAGTTACAGATGTATGTTTTCTGCTCAGGAGAGGTAGAATGGGAATGTATTTGAGAACGTGGAAGTAGCTGTCCACTGTTAGAAATACGTCAAGAAATCCTGTGAGCTGAGACTTGAAATAGTCACGTGCAGCATTTCAAAGTCGTATTTTAAAGCGTGCTTGTTAGTTCCTGTTTGCTTTGGGTTTGGGTTTTTTTTTCTTTTGCTTTGTGGTGTTGGTTTGGTTATTTTTTGTTTGTTTTGTTTCTTCTGCTGGGAAGACCAGCGTGATCCGAGGAAGATCTGAGCTGTTCAAGGCATGTTGTACTTTCTGCAGAGAGGACACAGGCTTGCATAAACTGAGAGAAGATGGTTCTCACTGGAGAAAGCGAAAAAATAAGTCTTTCTGGCTTTGTTGAACAAGAGTCTAGAAATACAAAAGAACATGGTGCTGTTTTGCCAGAACTGTTGGGTCTGAAGACATAACTTGTAATTACAAAATGTTTTGGATTGGAATTGATCTTAAAGATCATCTAGTTTCAATGCCCTGCTATGGGCAGGAACAACTTCCACTTGATCAGGTTGCTTAAAGCCTCATCCAACCTGGTCTTGAACACTTCCAGAGAGGGATCATCCACAGCTTCTCTGGACAAACTTTTCACAGAATGTTACAGGTTGGAAGGGACATCGAAAGATCATCTAAGTCCAGCTGCCCCTGCTGGAGCAGGATAAGCCTACAGCACCTGGTGTACCCAGACTGTCTCCCAACCAAGTACACACCAGGCCCAACCCTAGGCTTAGCTAATCCAACATTCTATCTCTGTCTCTCTTCGCCCACTCCTCTGGGTCCCAGTGCCTCATCAGCCTCACAGCAAAGGATTCCTTTCTTACGTTTCATCTGAATCTACCCTGATTCAGTTTAAAACCAATTCCCTTCTCCCATCACCACACTCATTGATAGAGTTCCTCCGTATCTGCTCTGTAAGCCCTCTGCAGGTGCTGAAGGTTGTTACCTGGAGGTAACAACCCTGGAGCCTTCTCTTCACTAGTCTGAACAGCTCTCTCAACCTGTCTTAATGGGGAAGGTGTTCCAGGATCTTTATCGTCTTGTCTTCCTGAGCTCGTTCTGTCTAGGTGACCAGGCCCAAAGAGTGCTACTGGGTGGAGTTAGAAGTGGTTAGCCACTGAGCAGAAGCAGAGTTCCCCACGGTTTAGCATTGGGGCCTGCTCTCTTTTGTATCTTTATTAATGGTGTGGATGAGGGGATTGAGTGCATCTTCAGTAAGTTTGCAGTGCGATGGCTGTGTGTGTTGATCTGCTGGAGGGTGGGGACACTCTAAACAGGGATCCAGGTAGACTGGATCGATGGGCCAAGGTTAATTGCATGAATTCAACAAGGCCAAGTTGCAGGGTCCTGCACTTGGGTCATAACAACTGCATGGAGGCTACAAACTCTAGGATCTGGTTTTGGGTAGCTGCAGATTAGAATAGGACCTGGGGATACTGATTGATAATCAACAGAATACGAGCCAGGAATGTGTCCAGATGGCCAAGAAGGCCAGTGGCATCCTAGCATGTATTAGAAACAGTGTGGCCAGCAGGAGTAGGGAGATGATCATCCTCCTCTACTCAACGCTGGTGGGGCCTCATCTCACGTACTCTGTTCAGTTCTGGGCCTCTCATTACAAGAAGGGCACTGAAGTGCTAAAGCATGTCCAGAGAAGGGCAATGAGGATTGTGAAGGGTCTGGAGCTCGAGCTCTGTAAGGAGTGGCTGAGGAATTTGGGCTTGTTTAACCTAGAGCAGGCTGAGGGGAAAGCTTATTGCTGTCTACAACTACCTTAAAGGAGGTTGGAGTGAGGAGTAAGACAGCTTCTCCCTGGGGGCAAGTGATGGGACTAGGGGAAATGGTTGCAAGCTGCACCAGGGGAAGCTCAGGCTGGATGCTAGGAAGAATTTCTTCACAGAAGGAGTCATTACAATAGACTATCCAGGGCAGTGGTAGAGTCATCATTCCTGGAGGCATTTAGATGATGCATGGACCTGGTGATTAGAACACAATTTAGAGGCAGTGTAGGTCAAAGGCTGGACTTGATGATCTTAAAGGTCTCTTCCAGCCAAACATATTATGTGATTTAGTCATGACTCTTGAGTGTAGCCTTAGTAAAGTGCTTCTCTTAGATGAACAAGGCAGGAAATCGCTGTACTGTTGCCTGTGCCACTTTCCTCTTGATCATCTAATTTAAACCCACTAATAGAAGATCTCCTGTGTGACACTATGTGGTGTAGGCACAGTTGATAGGGTGGGGGTTATAGCTAGTAAGTGTTGAAAGAGGAAGGGCATTCCTGTTGGGAAAATGCAGTGGTAACTGACTAAGCACTTAGGGCTGCTTGTAGGGAAGCCAGACAATGCTGGAAATTTCTTATGCCACAGGCTTCCTGAGGATTATGGATGCATCAAAAGTAGTCAAGGCCCCATGACGAAGAGAAGACACACTTAGTTGCTCCTTTAGTTACTACTGTTGTTGGGGAAAGTCGTGTTCTGGAGGAGATTAAATGCTGGAGTGTACTCAGATGTGCTACCACACTGACTGCAAAGATGTGGGCTCAGAGTTACAGTGTGGTTCAGACCTAGATTTTTTTCTCTGCTTGTGGAGTTAGGGAGCCTGAAGCTGAGTGCTTGAAAATCGGTGGTGTGAGCATGCCTGGAGTTGTAATTGAAAACATTTGCCTTGGGTCATTGTCGATTTTATGGGCACACTGCCTGTCCCATCTTTGGGACTTGGCAAAAGTTGGATGGGCTTGGAAATCTATTTTACACTGAGTTCTGCCCTCCTTCTACCTGTCTAAAATCATCCTCAAAAATACCAAATGAAAACCTAACCAAAAAATTAACCTTCTATCCTTTTTTTCCTGTTCTTAGAGGACAAGCTAATTTTCTGAAACAGAAGATGAATTTGAGATCCTGCTAACAGGAGGGGGAGCTTCTTCATTCAAGTGTATCTCCACAAAGGGTTCAACACATTGGGAATGTAGCTGCTAGTGTTACGGTTAATTGTGGACAACCTAGAAAACTGCAATGGGGGAGATAAGGATAGGCAGGCTAGTAAGTTTGGTGTGTGATAGCCACACCATCAGGCTTTAGATCCAGTCAGTCTTTTATGTTTATTTTTATTGTGGCATCTCTTTAATTTCCTTGGCGTATGCACTTAATCCATAATTATAAAATACAAAACTAGCCATTGGCTTTGCTGCATTCTTATAATGTGAGAGTGATTCTGTGTTTTTATTAATTTAACTTTCTACAGGCTAACAGATTGCCATAAAGGAAACAGAATTTTTCAACCAGCACAGCTAATAGCTGTATTTCAGCAAAGGCCCCATGGTACGTGTTGAACAATAACTACCACTCCTGTGCCACTTGGAGTTTTTAATTGAATTTCTATCCTGTGGATAACATGTCAGAGCTATTCATCTGCTCCACTAAGTCTTCTGATATTAAAAAAGTTCTTCCAAGTTATTATTGTAGTACAAATACTGCCTGACGGCTGATTTGCATTACATTTGCACTGGTCTGGTTGAGGTAATGCTGTGCAGAAAAGCTTAGCTTGCACAGGTACAAGCACAGGAATCATATTATTATGGATAAAACTATTGTGCTGTGCCTTACCACTTCCCTTCTTGTTGGAGTGATAAGAGCTGTCCTGCTCAGAGTGAGACACTGACATTGGAAAATTATTGTATAGCTGTGTAATAGTCTTGGAACCAGCAATGGAGATGTGCCAGGCTCATCAAATATTTAAAGTCTGTGTTTTCCAAGGATGTGTCTCTTGATAACCACCTTTTGCAGTACAGCAAAAGCTTTTCTTGTTCTGTGGTTCACCGTGTTTATCTGGTGCTGATGAACAGGAGTCACAGTGTTCATGCAAAAAGTGCAGGATAGATCAGTGCTGGGGTATAGCTGGGAACACGTCACATATCCCAGTTACATGCATTGAACTAATGACTCCTTGTTTCTGAGACAGCGCTCTTTCTTAGAGGTCATGGAACTGACCATCCTGACATGAACTTGGATCAGACTGCCACGTGGTGGGGTTTAAGCAGCTTCAGAACCTTTTTAAAGAGGAGTCAAACCTTGTGTTTTGTGGAGAGATGTCATTTCATCCTCTCTTTCCCCCTACCAAATTCAGAGACTTGTGTCTGACAGTGTGTTTATGATACTGGAACATTACAATCTATTAATGACTGGGTTCTTCTTACTGAGTGGTGTCTCTGGCTGATAGCATAGAGTAGATGAAAGCAGGGTGAGGTTTCTGTCCAAATCAGGGAAACAGTCTGTGCAGCTAGGCTGCTCAGGAGAGCAGGTCTGAACTGGCTTAGTTTGCCATGAGTAAGAAAAAGCGAAAGGAGTGTCCTCATTCCTAGACTAGAAACTGTCTTGCAAAGCTCTCGGTGAGAGTTTTCTCAATGATTACAACAAGAAGTAATGTCATGGTGCAGGTGTGCCATGTTAGTTATATGAAGGTTCTACCAGACGAAATGGAAGGTGATTTCCCAGCTTCCTTGTCCTTTCTCCACTGTTTTCTATTGATTAATATAGTAACCACAGAACATTAGGGTCATTAGATCAAGTCCAACCCCACCCGCCACAGCAGGATCACCTAGATCAAATCACACAGGAACAAGTCCAGGCAGATTTTTAATGTCTCCACAGCAGAAGACTCCACAGTCTCTCTGAGCAGCCTATTCCCCTGGGGAAATCAGTCACCTGAGAAGTCACAGAGACCCCAAACAACTTGTCTCTGGGTCTGACTGGGTCCCTTCTCTGTTCAAGCCTGAGGTATGTGCTTGGTCACCTAGCAGGGTTTAGAGAAGCATGCAAACAACTGGCTTGCTCTTGGTTTAGTGTTCTGCAAACACATACTGGTTGTCAGTGTTTGCCCTTCAGCATATTAACAGGAAGTTCTCAGAAAGTAGGAGCACTGTTGCTTGTCTGCAGCTTGCTAGTGAGAGCAGGTTCATGCAGGTTGCAAGAAGTAGCAAGGCCCTCAAGGTGCTGATATTTGAAGAAAACCATCTCAATTCTCCAGTTGCAGGTTTCAACTAGGAACTATTCAGTCTCTTTTTAAAAGAATCTTGGAGTATAAATGTTCTTAATGGTGTCTAGATTGTGATGATGATGTGTTAGCTGCACAGCACAGTTACTTTTCAGTGGTGTAGGGACCTATGGGCATGTGGGTACTGCTGACTGGGGAATTACTGAAAACTGTGACTCGTGAAGAAGTAGCTGCCTGGGGATGTCCTTGGTGTCCAAGGAGCTGCTGTCAGACATATAAACCTTGCTGTAACAACAGCATTTGCTGTATTTCTATGATGCTTTATGGATCCAGCAGTATTCTGAGAGGTTCATAGGACTACCAAAGGTTTAGTACTCTGTCTGGATTCACTCTGCTTATAGATTGCACTGCCCTATGAGCTGCCAGGCAGCCTTTAAAGGCATGTTGCAAAATACTATTTAGACCCTGTCTAAAACCCATGATCTGAAGAACTCTGCCTCTTTATCTTCCTTGTAAGGTTGCAAGCGTGTTATTAGCTTGTGACAGCAATTATTGATGGTGTCATTAAGGATGAGATCCCATTCCTAGCAATGCATTTAATATTTTTCTCCCTTTTTTACAGTGAGGACACTGATAAGTGGTGGCAGAATGACATTTTAACAAAAATAAGAGAAGGTGGGGGTTACAGAAGCCCAGGTTCATTGTTTGTCCTCATCTGTGAGGAAGGGAGATTAATTCATTAAATTATCTTGTGTACCAGGGTTATTAAATTGTAATCTTTGCAAAATAATGATTTCTAGCAATACCTCATCATTATTTTCTCAGTTTTCAGCATCAGTTATGTAGTAAAGTAGGGGCAAAGAAATAACCCCCTGAGTCACAGTCCCAATGTGCATTTCTTGCTAGTTTGAAAAGGCAGCTGCTATTTCAGCACGGTGCTCTGATTATTGTAAACACATTGCTTTAAAGCTCAGCAGCTGTGCAGTAGATGCAGATAGACATGATGTAATAGTGCTTTCTGCATTCCCTCTTTCAATAATCACAGCACTTAAGTCTTAATATAAACTGTACTGATCCATGATTGTGGCTCATTAGCATGGAAGTATTCCTTCACACCTGAGTCAAGCACACATAAATGTGTGAGCTTAAAATGGAGTCTGGGAAACAGCATTTTTGGCTTCATGGACTGAGATTAATACAAGCACAGAGCAGTGGGGTTAGAGAGGTATTTAGGAAGGGAAGAGAGGGGCAGGCATGAATTGGAGGAAGCTTGGTTAAAGCTTGGCTGTTTTCCTGTGTCATGAGATCTTCTCATCTGTTTGTATTTTCCACTGGCTAAATAATGCAGGTCCACTGTGGTACTTAGTTAAAGATGCATGATGAGGCTGTGTGGAATTAATGTTCTGAAGAACGCGCTGTGCTGTACTGAAGCTTCCAGTTTTGGACGTGATAAGTAGTTTAAAACATGAGCAATCAAGCAGTGTACTCAAGGCAGTGGTGAGAATCCAGAAGGTTTCTTGTCCAGATGCTGTTTCAGGGACTTGGGAAGTCGGGAAAATAATTTCATCTGCTCTGAGCCATGGGCTGCTTATCACTGCCCTTGTTCTTTGCAATAACTGCAGAGGTGCACCACTTTCCCCAACATGTTCTTATGCTCAGTGTGTCTGTGTGCTGCTCACTGATGTCTCAGTCATGACTAAAAGCTCTTGCTAGAAATTATGGCACCATGTGAACCTTTTTCTTTTCTACCTATATTTCACTTTTTCCTTCATCCTCAGACTAAAGACTGGAGTAGAGATGTGCACAGGCAAGTCTGCAGAGCTGCCCCTTCTTGGAGTGGTTGATCAGAACCTTGTTGATTGCGGGGAACTTGTTTTCAAAGCATTACTGTTCAGCTTGCAGGAAGAATTCATTCCCAGAATGTTAAAGCTGATGTTAAAACAAACCATATGCCTTCTGGTAAGTCAGCTAAAAAGGACAAGGAGATAGCCAGTGATGAACTGCCACTATTTCCTAATTAATCACAGGCTATTCCCATCTACCTGCTAAAAGACGGGCAACCCTTTATGCTGGCGTTATCCCTGGCGGTCTTAATCGTGCCCTGCAGGAATGTAATATCATGCTTCATTTTCTCATTGGTTTTTGAAGCAGCATGATTACTAGAATGAAGAAAAAAAACCCATTTCTCTCGTGCTCTAAATAATATCTCTGAAAGAATTTAAGTGCTACTGCCTTAAAAGCATCCAGGGGTTGCGAGTAAACCATGATGGCCTAGCCTACAGTTAAAGACACACTGCACAATTCAGTGAGTTCTGCTGTGATTTGTTTGAGGCATGGATCACTGGACAATGCCATCAGAAACCTGAGCAACTGTTGCCTCATCAATAGGCTGATAATCCTGAGTGGGACTGGAGCCCAAGTTCAAGTAGAATGCATGGCCAAAGGCCCAGAATATACTGAGTCACAGACCTGAATGCTAGGATAGACAATTACGTTGAAGGACTATGAGCTCTGACATAGCACAGGGCACCAAAGCTCACACTAAATCCAATCCATCTGTCATGGCTAAGAAAGTGTGAATCTCAGTTTACAGTTTGAAGTATCTGCATCTGTGGCAAAGTAGGAACCTTGCAGGTCTCTCAGGATACCTTCTGTTGTCTTTAGTACAACAGATTCTTTCTTGAGTGAAACTGTCTGCATCTTGAGTGTTTGAGCTTTTTTCATAAGCACTTAGCTTATGATTAAATCTAAATACATAAGATCCATTGTATGTCTAGAGAAATGACATTACATCTTGGATCACAGACAACTTTCCTCTTATCTTTGCCTTCGTAATACGCAGGTTGGTTAGTTCTTCATAAACTCCATTTGTGGAGTTATGACTTTAACACAGTAAGAATGCCATTTGCAGCATGGTACTTTCCTAAGTGGGCATAAAGAGTAGTTTTGCTTGTATTTTAGGATCTAAACAAAAATATTTCTTATTCCATACCTGGAGGAAACATCATTCTGTGGTGTAGTACTGGAGCTAATTCTCAGTTTGAAGAAGTTAGCTCTGTCTGACTACTTCTTCAAGCTAGAGAGATGACTGATATCTTCCAGTGACTCATTTTCTTTCCTTTCCTCTCAGCCTAAGTTATCCTCCCTAATGTGTTTGAAGGCAATGTGCATTTTCTTGTGCCCCGTTTACTATTTCTTCATTAAAATGACAATCCCCCAGCCATCTCCTGGGAGATTTGCTGAAGCTGATTGACTTTTCAAGCTGTTCTTCCTTTATTGATCTTCTGTCTGAAAAAAATTTCAACAAGTTTATTCTCCAAAGTATTTTTTGTTAGATGAGCTGCCGAGTGCCCAACACAAAAGATGACAAGAAAAAGAGGCTTTTCTGGGGTAAAAGTGAGCTTGAACCAACAGTAGTTTGAAGAGTAATGGGCAGTGAAGTCTTAGGGTATGACAGTGTAGGTGTGATCAACTGTGTGCTTCCTGAGCTGCCCACAGTTCACAAGCAGTTGGTGGGGAAGAAGAGGGTCCTCATGGTGAGCATCTGCTGCATGGATCACAGTCATTTATGAACCTTGATAATAAACAGCAAGTTTGCTTCTTTGGAATGTCTGTACAGATGCACGGTTAGACCTCAGTGTATGTATTTTGAATATGTGCTAACTAAAATCAAGTCTGTTAATCTCTGTGCTCTGGAAATGTACAAGACTCACACTCAGCTGTTGCCCAGGCCAAGAAACTGGGTGACAGATGACTGTTTTCCTCCATTTTTGCATTTATTTTCCTGACCTTATATTTGTCACCCACAATTCTCTGCTCTGAGGAAGTAGGTCAGTGACATAACCTGGCTGTCTGGATGAGAAAGGGAGAGTCAGCTGGGACTGTTCAGAACAACCTCAGCTTATTGGCCAGGGAGCCAGCTGTATAACCAGGCCACACGGCAACGCAAGTGCTGCAGCCGACATAGAAGTATTTACAGCTGTGTAATCCTGCCTGAATGCTCCTTCTGGCTTGTCAGTGATGATGTCTGTGTTATGAGATGCTCAAAAGTGTTAATGTCTTGTTCAGAAGGCTGGGGCTGTTTGTGGGACCTGCCATGGTATCTGTAATGGATAAGAATGGGCTGATTTTACTTATTTACTTATTGATTGATTGTATTGACAAAGAATTTGTGCTGAGTGCTTTCCTGGTGGGAAAAAGTCTTTGTGAAATGCCCTGTTCAGAGTAGTATAATCCTGAGACTTGTTCGTGTCCTTTTATGGCTCCAATTTCAATTTGCTTCTTAAAAAACCCCAAAACTAGCACTATTGACTTTGTTTAAACTTCTAAGTGAGAAATACAGAATTCTCCCAAATGCAGAATTCTTACAAATGCAGAATTGTGAAATACTTGCATATTGCTGGCACCTCTTGATAGTTTGTATGTTTACAGCTGTAATAGCTAGAGCTATTCCTGACCTTTATTGTGTAGATCCAACAATATTCTTCATTCACGTCAATGTGATAGGGTCACATTGTCCTAAACTAACTGGGAATCTTGTGCTGCATTCTTAGTTATAGAAAAGTAGCATGTAGAAGCTCTTGGTCATATTGTGAGTGGACATAAAGACACATTACTAGAAGGGTCTTCTTGTATTCTTAAGTCTTCAGCTGTTTTCAGGTGGCAGCATTTCATGAGCATTTTATCTTTCCCTGGAAACTAAGTTAACTAAATGGGAAAGTGGAGTGCTGAGGAGCCTTGCCTGGGGTCAGGCAGCATATCCATGTTATTTATGTTCAGGCTGTGTGGGTGTGCTGCTGGGGGCAGTAACCTTAGTAACCTCTAACAAGTAGGGGAGTTGCAGGTAGACATATGGCTTGTGGGAGAGGGGTCAGCTGAGGTAGGGAGTGGAGCGTGCTGCAGGCTGACTAGAAAAGTTGGTTTGTGAGTTTCCTGCGGTTTTTAATATCTGTGTCTGAGAAACTTGACTAAGCCACTTCCATTACTACCCTCTTTTTAAAATACATTAGTGTTGCAAAGATATTCTGATAGTTTGAAAAAGTTAGCATGCCTTCTGTTACATTAGAGATGACTCAGGTTCATCTGATGTCCCCACAGTACTGCCTACCACTGATCCCAAAACAAGCAGGCAAGTTTCAGTAGTAAGTTTCTGGTAAATCCTGGCCACAGCAGCCATCCCAGTGGAACAACTGATCACTAATGTTGGTATTCCCAGCTGGGAAACTGAGATTTGTGTTACCTGTTGCCCTCTCTTTGAAGAGTGAGGTGACCTACTGCCAGGGTAGTTTTCATTGCCCAGTGTGTGCTTATTCTCCAAGTAGTTGAAAGGACTTTTTTGTCATCCACGTCTAGTACAGAGAGTTTAGCAGTGAGGTAGTTCCATAGCCTTCCCTTGACAGTTTGTTCAATACATAGTTAAAGGAAGTTGCAGTTCAAATGCACCTAATATCACGAATGTTAAATTGAACCTCTATAGCTGCTTCTGAAAATTCTACGTGTGGTTTCCTTTTGCTACAAAGTAATGCAAATTAAAATGATTAGCTACATGAGAGAATCATTGCACAAGCATTTTAGCTACAGTACTAAAAGTAGAAAAGGGCCTGGGAAGGGCCTTGTTTCTAAGTAATAATCTAATTAATATCTGATTAATTAATGAGGCTTTGTCATCAAAGATGCCTTTTATCTTTGAGGCTATTAAAATGTCCACTAGACCAAATTTATTTAATGTGTCTTGATAAGGCCATCTTTGCTGAGTCAGTTAAGTGCTTGGAATCAAATCAGTATTATCAGGGATGTGTAATACTCCTCTTTGGAAAATCAGAGTCAGGAACATGATAAATATGTCAGATCTTTTTAACCATACAATTGAGGAGTAGTGACGAAGTGTAGTTCCCTCAGAGCTGTACAAACCCAATGCTTTCAGATCGATTCACAGTAGTGAAACGACCAAAGTAGAAAAAGGAGAGGCTTTGGGAAGCCAGACTGTCTTAGCTCCAGATCACTTCTGTTTCACAGCAGCTGAACTGTGTCTTGGGTGGTCTTCAGAGAGGTACTGGTCTGCAGAGATGTGCTGTCCTAGACTTTGGTTAGAAACATTAAGATGATGATTCAAATTCCAGTGTCCTTGCTGAGGCAGCTGATGTGGATATTGATGATGCTTTTCATATTTGAACTTCTGTGTTCAGAAGTTCAGTTTCTGCCAGTAGACATCAACTTTGCCTGGCCATAATAACAACTGCTAGCATGTGGTCAGTGGTGTAATGGGGCAAGCCTGTAGTGAAGGGGAGTGCTTATTCCACCTTTTGAGGAGAAGCCATTTCACTTTTCCTCAGATCTGAATCAAGGTTGATTAGCGAAAGGACACCCAAGACTCATGACTGAGTTTTAGGTAGGTAAGTTTATTGCCGGCAAGATGTGCAGGCGGCTTAGTGCCACAAAGCTGCACGTACCATCTGTTATTGGCTACAGGTTTTTATACACTTACAGGTTTACAGAACATGCTTACTTCACAAAATTCCCAAAGGTCTTAGTAAAACATCTGATCCTGTTTTCTCTGT
This sequence comes from Rhinopomastus cyanomelas, assembly GCA_013400115.1. Lineage (NCBI taxonomy): Eukaryota > Metazoa > Chordata > Aves > Bucerotiformes > Rhinopomastidae > Rhinopomastus > Rhinopomastus cyanomelas. The sequence continues at coordinate 1,137,601 of VXBP01008204.1, forward strand.
CCAGTCACAAACCACCTTACCTTGTTTTTCTCTCTGTCTGGTCCATTGTGAAACATCTTGCCTTCCCTTGTTTGACTTTTGAGGATTTGTGTCTTCCTCCTGATATTGGGTTCTGCCAGCTGCTTTTCTCTTAATATGTAACTACGTCATTGTATTCTGGTTTTCTTCTTAATATCTAACTAAGCCATCAAGAGACACCAAACTTTATTGCTTTTGTGCCTCCTTAATGTGGGCTGTTCTGCACCAAAATATAAAGCGATGCTTAGTAGTAGCCACCACATCTGCAGTCTGCTTGCTTTGACCCGGATGCCAGGTTCTCTAAAAACAGATTATACTTTGCCATAGGCTTTTATAGTTCAGGCTCATGCCTCCCGTGAGGTGCTAGAATCTGTCAGTTTGATTTGTGTTTATTTCTACTTCAGAGGAAAGATTTTGCATCCTTTGGCAGAAGCAAAATAGTGAAACTGTTTCAGAGCTGCCTTTAACCAAATCTGTGGCCCATGGTAGCAGAGGTGTACTGGCTTTAAAAGCCCTAGAAAAGAACATCAGAGTCAGTACTTTGAGTCCAAGAAAGGGCTACAACTCAACTTTAGATTCTGCTCAAATAACTAAGTCACTAGACCACAATGAATAGTAAGACCTCTGCTGAAAACTGGGGATGAACTAAGCAAAAAGCTGTGGAAGTTTCATCTTTGGTTTGACCTGGCAACTCCTACTTCTACTTTGCCAAGCATCCATCATTTTCTCTGAGATTATTTTCCTGGAGGAAAACTGATTTCCTGCAACTTCCTCTACCCTCCCTCTCTGTGTCTCAAAAGTGAGTCTTGCTAGCTGGGATGGTTCTAAAGATTATTTTGGATCTGACACTGTTTCTGCCTTTCCACAGAAATGGTGTATCTGGATGTAAGGGAAGACCTGGGTGAGGAAGAGAGGGGAACTTGGGAAAAGACAACTCATTTGCTAGTGGTGAATGCTGTTTAGGCATCCAGTAGCCCATTGTTATGGATAGTCAGTGATTGCTGGGAATATCCAAAGCACTGCTGTATTTCTACAGGATACATACAAAAGTGATGCAAAGGTATGGCTTTCAAATTAGTTTGGTGATCTCTGTCGGCTAAGTATGCAAAACCTTCAGAGACTGTTGTCTCTACAAAGAATGACTGGTGTGAATGTCCCTCTGTTTTGTGGGATGGTGATCAAATGAAATGCTGATGAGCAACCACCCACTAGAAATGTGACTGATGTACACATCTCATGTGTTTTATGACCCATAAATCCAGAGGAGGAGTATTCTGCATCCTTTTGCCCAACAGCTGAACCATTTAGAGTCTTCCCAACGGCTTGTATTGAATAAAGAAAAGAGGAAGCCTTTACTGTCAGAAGTAAAAAGAACAATCTACACATAGGAAAAAAGAGAAAGGCTGCTCCTAGTTAGCTGCTTTGTCCTTCATTTTGGACTGCAAATCACACTGACTAATGCATCATGACAACTCATTTTTCCTTGCCCATCTCCACTGTACATTATAAATTGAAATTTATCCGCAAAGGTCATCTTCAAGTCTTTTGGATGTTTGTTGATAGGAATTGTCATTAATCGAAGAAGAAATGAGGTGGAGAAAGGATGCTGATATCATAATAGAAGTTGTGGTGGGTGTTTTGTTGTTTATATGACATTCAAACTAAAAGAAAAAAAAAAAATTGCCAAAACTATGATCTACCTGAACTTCTTTTTCCCCAGTGTGATCTCTGGTTTTAGGCACTTTTGAAACTTTGTGGAACTGAAAGTCCCCTAGAACTCATGGGGTACGGTTCCAGAGATACTGAGAATTTGAAGCCTCAAGTATGATGGCAAAAAGTGGTTTTATTTATGTTGTTTTAAATACTCTGGGGTTTCATTTATATACTTGGGATAGTTGGTTTTTCAGGAAAGATTTAACTATTGAAGATTGGCTCCTGAGATGTCCCTCACAAAAGATTTAATTGGACTAGAAAGGGTTGAATGATCTGAGACATGAATAGGTTATAGGAAAAGTGCTTAAATAAACGGGTAGTCTTCTGACTGGAAAAGCACCTGTGGGGAATGACATCAGTGAAATCACAAATGGCAGCAAGAGGCTCCATGGTTTCATTCTTAAGTGGGACCATTGGGCTCTGAATTGTATTACCAAGATAAAACAAAAGAAAACACCTTTTCAGAGAGCACAGAGTTGTGGTGTTTATTACTATGTGGTAATGAAGCTGCCAATAGTTTCCCTGTAGCGGTAGACAGATTTATGGAACTAAACGCCCGCTGATGGCTCTTGCACACAAAGGCATCATCTTCAATTTAGGAAGTCCCTGATATTGCTGCACGCTGGGAAAATATACCAGGAAACAGTACCATTTGCTTTCTTAGTTTTTGTTCACTTCCTCAGACTTTCATAGTTACCTTTAGTTTTCTTGGGATACGGACAAAGGCAGTAATTTCGTAAAATCGTAGAATCATCAGAGGTTGGAAGGGACCTCAAAAGATCATGTAATCCAGTCCCTCTGCCACAGCAGGATCACCTAGACCAAGTCACACAGGAACACATCCGGACGGGTCTTAAACTTCTTCAGTGAAGGTCCCTTCCAGTGCTTAAAAGTCTGTCATTGTGTGATTTGTTCCTTTAACAATGTGTTTTGAAGTCAGTCCTGTTCTGATGAGACGAATGGAGAAACATGGTATCCAATCTGCTTTTAGTGTCAAGCAACTGTGAGGACACATGGGCTGACTAACTTTCAGTTGGATGTCTGACTAAAAGTAATTAATAAAGATAAAAATCTGAGCTGGAAATGTTCTATTACACATATAGGTCACATCTCTTCAAATGTTCAAGCTTGAGGTGCTAAAATTAGGCAGCCAAAATTGGGATTTTTTTGGTAAATACTTGTTTTCAAGTTAGGCAGTTTGATGGCTTGACTATGAACCATAGACTAGAAGAATGTAGAAGCAGGAATAGCTGCTTTTGAAAAAGTGACCTGTTACTTATGCAGGCTTTCAGTTTCTTCATCTCTAGGATAGAGATAATATTTCCTAGTGTGACCCTTGGGACTTTGTTAGTTTGGATGGATTGACTCGAGACAAAAGCGTCAGACTCTATGGCTGGGAAAGTGCTCTGGAAATACACTATATTCTTGTGATATCCTTTGAGATGTTTCTGTTAAGCCAGTGGTGACTGTCATGATAATAAAGAAAGCCTTAGAGAAGCTAACGAAATAATGATCCTACTTCCTTTCTAGCTATTCTTTGAAAGGGCAAATGCAATGAGTGATAATAGTTTAATGAGAAAGAGTCATTAGGGCATCCAGCCCGAGTCTTTAGAAGTGCAAAGCATTTTGGGAGATCTGAAAATTACTCTGAGAACAAAACCAAAGTAGCACTGTCAGAATATTAAACTGTTATTTGTAGTCTCTTTGAATGCTGAGAGAAACCAGTGAAGGCTTTCCATGGCTGGTGGCTGGTACACGTGTAGCCACAGATGCAGCTTGTTTGGAGCTTTGATGTTGTTGGAATGGTGAGGTCAAGGAAGTACCTCAGTGCTTGCCCTCTGTGTGTTACCCTTTGCTTAGAGCTACTTGAGGTTTCCTGACCTGTTGAATTTGCATGCATAGGCGGCCTCATGTAGTAGAGTTAATTGGCCTGGCTTATTGAGTTTAATTAATTGAGCTGCTTCAGTTACAGGCTTGACTTGAGGGGGACAGCTGCTAGGTTTTTTGAGCAGTGTTGATACCTAGCAAGACAAGAGCTTTAGATTCTTAGGTGAGAAAAACAAGAGTAGAGCTAGTATTAGTTTTATTTAGTATTAAAGAGATAAAGCAGGACACAAGGAAGTTATTTTGAAGCACCCCAATTGCTAATTGTTCAAAAGAGGAATCTTGTTTAAAGCCATTTAAGGGAAGAAGCAATTTGCATATTAATTGGTAATTGAGCTTGAAAGATGCACAGAAGCAAATGTTTTGGAGTCATATCAATGATAAAACAAGTTTTTAACTTCATGCATCCTACTATTCAGAAGTCTGAAACTAGCTATTTGGTCTTGTGGCACGGGCCTTTTGGTGTCATTCTGCACTGAACCAGCAGCAAGGAAACCTGCTGATTAGGGTGCAGATTCTGGCATCACTCGGTTTCTTCAGTCACTTGAGTACAAGCCTTGAGTTGCTGGGTGCAGTGGCACTGATCACTGTGAAGCCATTTTTCTGTCAGACTGATAAGGAGTAGAGGATTGGTCTCAGGTAGAAGCACAAAGCTTCATGTGATGGGACTTCACTGAAGGTAGAAAATTAGAAAAACAGTAGAGCTGGTTACTGGGAAAGACCCTGAGTTACTGCATGTTCTCTAATCATCTGTTTAGCATTATTAGAGAGGAGGGCAGGAGCCATGAATTATCATCTTAATAAGAGCATAGGAATGTCCAGGTAAGTTTATGGTGAGAGTCTTTTCTTGCCTACCTGATAAGGACCATGTTTGCTTAGTCCACATGATTGAAGCTGTGTAGGGTCAGAAACCAGGCTCTTCCCACTGTTTGGAGAGGTGAGTGGCATTTTGTGCAGTCTGTGACACCCCTCCTAAAGGAAGCTGGTGCTGGCCACACTTCAGGTATGAGTTCCTGTACTAGATAGCTGCTGATCTGCTCTGGTAGGAAAAGTCTTGTTTGTTAGGACAAGCAGAGTACGAAAACAGCAGAGAAACAAGCAAGGCAAAGCGAGGTTTCAAACATGCCCACAAATGAGGAGGAGGAAGCTACAGAAAACCCTCTGTGACGAAGCAGCCCTTTTCCCCAGTCACGAATGGGTAATGCCACCCCCAGATCATCTGCTCTTTCGGGTGGGATTTGCTAGTGTAGGGGCCTGAATATGTCTTTCTAACTCAGAAAAACTTAATGCCTGGCACAAAGTAGGATGGGGGTGAATGAGACCTCAAGATGCCAGTTTAGGTACATTTTTATCTAGACACGAGTTCAGCTGTTACAATTCTGATCCGCATTTGGATCCCCATCTCCAAGTCAAAAATCAGCCTACTTAAATAAAACTGTTGTTGATAGGTTTAATTTGGATTTTTCTGCTGGATTTGTCTGAAGAGATAATTTGTGCTAAGTACACTGCTGAGATCCGAGTCCTCTCGTGTAGATACAGTTCACAATCCCACACTGGCAGGGGAGAGAAAAGCCTGTCCTCAAAGTCATAGAATTATAGAATGGCTTAGGCTGGAAATGAACTTTAAAGATTATCTTGTTGCAACTCCCCAGACATAGGCAGGGACACCTCACACCAGACCAGGCTTCCCAGAGCCCCAATCAACATGGCCTTGAACACTTCAGGAGAGCGATCATCCACAGCCTCCCTAGGCAACCTGTTCCAGTGCCTCACTAGAAAACTTTCAAAAATTTGCCTCATTGGCAAAGTTTCTTATAGTGAGAAACGTCTTCCTAAGGTCTAATCTAAATCTCCCCTCTTTTAGCTTGAAACCATACTCCCTTGTTCTATTCCTAGATGCCCTTGTAAAATATTCCTTGTCAACATTCCTGTAGGCCCCTTTCTGGGGGAATCACAGGATTGCTAGGGTTGCAAGACTCCTATAAGGTCCTCCCAGAGCCTTCTCTTCTCCAGGTTGAACAGTGCCAATTCCCTCACTCTATTCTCATAGGAGAGGTGCTTCAGCCCTCTGATCATCCTTTTAGCTCTCCTCTGGATATGTTCCAACAACTCTGCATCCTTCTTATGCTGGAGACTCCAGTCCTCCAGATGAGTTCTCACAAGAAAGGAGCAGAGGAGGAGAATCACATTCCTTGACTTGCTAATGGCACTTCTCTTGATGCAGCCTAGAATATGCTTGGTCTTCTGGACCAACAGTCCCAAGTCGTCCTCCTCAAGACTGCTTTCAATCCATTAATGATCCAGTTTGTTTGTGCTCGGGATTGCCCTGGACCATATGTAAAACCTTGCACTTGGACTTTTTGAACCTCCTGCAGTTTGCATGGGCCTGGTTCTCAAGCCTGTCAAGGTTCTTCTGGGTGGCCTCCCTTCCCTCCAGTGTGTCTATCACACTACACATCTTGGTGTCATTGGCAAACTTGCTGAGGCTGCAGTCGATGCCACTATCCGTGTTGCGAACAAAGATGTTAAATAGCACTGGACTCAAAACAGAACCCTAAGGAATGCTGCAAGTGGAGAGTCTGAGCCAGGACAGAGTCTACGCCAGACCGCTATTCCCATAGCAGTGATGTCCTGCAGGGGGAAGGTGGTTGAGTCTTGAAGGGGGCTCCTTGGGCCTCCAAGCCAAATGACAGACCCCAGCCTTGCCTGGCCGAGTCCAGCGGGAGTCGTGTCTGCAAGAGCTTTGAGCTGCTTGAGCCCTTCTAGCGCCACAAAGTCAAATTAGTGCTCCACAACACTCAAAGTCTACCTAGGGAGCACCACAGCTCTCCAGGTGCATAGGATTAATTGATACAGAGATGGACTCTACCCTAGAAGACTCATTTTTTAATTCTCTTTCTTGCTGGCTGCCCCAAATGAGATGCAAAGTCTTGATTTTTAAGGGTAATAATTCTCAAGTGGTAACTTTAAGCATCTGTTCACACAGTGATTTCCTTCCTCTGAGCTCTAATAACCACGTAAACTCTTTCTGTCTCTTTTCTCCAGGTCAACAGACTATGGCACTACCTATGAAAAATTAAATGACAAAGTAGGCCTGAAGACTGTGCTGAGCTACCTTTATGTCAGTCCCACTAACAAGAGGAAGGTAAGAGCAATTGAGCTGGTAGCCATAGAAACAAAATTACTGTATTCTGTTCATTCTGAGAGGAATTATGATCTTAAAGTGAAATCCATTGGTAGCTCACAAGAGCTTGAATTTACTACATAATTTGCACTAGCATATTTCCGTGGAATGCAGTAGAATTATGCCCAGTTTTGTGGTGGGGACAGTGTCCTTAGTTTCCTGCTGAATGTGTTCAAGTAAGAAGAGTTGCGTTTATTTGCTTCTGACTGTTACAGCTTTAAAAGTGCTGAACTCACACAGATGTTTCTGGAACTGTTTCTTGGACTGGCTTTGGCTACTACTCCTTTCTCTACCTCCTCCATCTCCTTATAATTAGAAATACTGACTAAAAGGCATTTATTTCTGCATTTGACTCCTTTGCCTTTTTTACTTTCCCTAGCTAGAATTTGAAGGTAAAGATGTAAATGACATTTCCATTGGTTACATCATATAAGGGGGCTGCAAGCAGAATATGCTTGGGAGAGTGGGTGGATTTGAATGTGTAGGAGAGAAGATGAGGTCATAGCTTTCAAACCCTCTGCTCACGCTTCCCACGTGATGCAATTAGGGCTGTAGCTGGCTCACAGATTTCAGCCCAGTAGTTACTACTCAGTGCCTTTTAGGTTTAAAATTATTGCCTGTGTAGGGAGGCAGTGGGACAAAGATGCTTTCAGCTGCCCACAGAAATCAGTGTGGGAGGGCTGCAGCACAGAGCTAATTGCTGGCAGGGAGTTCTGTTTGCATGGGATGCTGCCCATTCAGATGACATTTGATGACTTTCAAACTGCCCATCTTCCATCTCCAAACTAGTTTCCAAACTAGTATCTTGCCACATATGAGAAAAATACTACTACTGTTGTGTTTTACCCAACTGGTCAGTCTACAGAGGTAGTGAGATTGATGTTTATTTCAATGTATGGGACCTTAGCACAGTCATAGTGATGGTTGCTGTTGGCAAAATACGTGTCTGCCTGGATATATAGAGGAGAGGAAGACTGCAGTGGGCAGGGGTCAGTTTACATTTTTTCTGATGCAGAAGCTTCATTATTGTGACAACTACCTTGACTTCAGGAAAAAAAAAAAATGAGAAAAATGGGATGAAGACATTTTATGATGGGTTCTTCTGGCCTTCACACACTTCTGTAGTAAATATGGTGGGCACTTAAGAGTTAATTCTTCATTCTGTTTCCAAAGCAACTCACCCACCTAAAATCTGAGGCAATACGCTCAGTTACAAATCCTACATCACTGGTGTAAAGTCTCCCTCGTAAATTGGAGTACTAGGATGTATGATTATCTTCCAGCAATTTCCCAAGCTATTCAGCTTTACAGACTACCAGTCTTTTCTCTCCTTTTTTTCTTTTATTAATAACACCTACATTTCATCATATAGCAGTATGCAGACCTATCTTTCTAATTTCAAATTACAAAAATTAAAATGTTTGGGGTCTTATGTCTTAAGGAAATGATTTCTGGACTTATATGTTGGACTTCCCTTTTTTCCTTCCTTCTGAAAAATCTTTTCAAGTGGCAAGACAAGCTGTAAGGATACCCCATAGGAACTAGCTTCAGTTCTGGCTACTGTGTTTTTTCTGCCTTTGCCAAATGTATGGGCACTGCGACTGTACATGGTTAAACAACTGGTTTGTCTGAACCCAGAGTTGACTCTGACAGTGCAAGCAATTCCAAACATCCATGCAGCATTTGAAAAATGCCTGGAGAAGATGTCACTGCATTGGAACATGTGGGATTTGTCAAATTCAGTATCAGGTTATCGTCCACCCATCCTTTACAAATTCATGAGGGCATATACTGAGAAGACACAAAAAGCCCTTGGTTGTAATCTTCTGCAGGTCTCCCTGGGTGACTATTGCTACAGTGGCCTGCAGAGTAAGCACCATGTCTTTGCTGAGCCTGAGGACAACCACCAATAATGAATCATGAAGCAGTAGATGAGGGGAATCATTTGCACCCCGGTAGAGAAAGTCCAGATCCCTTGTGTTTCTAACAATGTAAACCCTGTCTAGCTGAGCACAATGCAGTGATCTCTTGTGAGCCTCAAAAATGGATCTTTGGGGCATCAGAGTAACACACCAAAAGTAACGTGTGTGTATGGGGCCTGCACAGGCACAGTGAATTGTGCAGCCCTCTGCAGGCAGGTTATTCTCTCCTGAGATACTAGCTCCCAGGTTTTGGTTGAGCCCTGCATGACTTGCAGGCACCTGTTGATTTTTGATGGGTTTGCACACTGTTGTTAGCCTCGTCGGCTCATTAGTGCTTAGGGGATTAGCAGTTACTTGGAGGAGGGGAAATGCTTTCCATACGTTTATTCCTAATTGATTTACTAGTGAGAAGGATAATTACCTCTCAGCTACCCTGCAGAAGTGTAGTGGGAATTACCTGTCAAATTTCTTTGAAGACCCAAAATGCCTCTGTTCAGCTGTTAAATAGGAATTATGCGTTCAGCCAAATGCCAGTTATATAAACTTAATTTACCTGAATTGTGGCATAACCCTAGGCTCAATTATGAGCCAAGAGGATTTAAAAGCTGAGGGTTTTTGTTTCTTCTTTTAAAAGAAAAGCTTTTTGTTTCTAATTTCTCTTTTGAAAATTTTTGATGGGAATATTGTGTTTTGTCAGCTTCAGCTGTATTTCTCTATTTCTCTACTCCATCTTGTGACAGGTCATGGTGGGACACTGATGTAGAATTGTAGAATGCTTTGGGTTCAAGGAACATTTAAAGGTCATGTAGTCCAATTCCTCTGCAGCATGCAGGGAGGAACATCTTTAGTAGATCAGGTTGTTCAAGAGTCCTGTCCAGCCTGACCTGAAATGCTTCCAGGAATGGGCCTTCTACCATCTCTTAGCAAACAACCTGTGCCAGTGTTTGTAGAAAGTTTTAAAACCGTTGCCTCTTGTCATATCACAACAGAACCTGCTAAAGTGTTTGTCCCCATCTTTCTTACAAGCCACCTTTAAATACTGAAAGGCTGCAATAAGGTGTCCCTGGAGCCTTCTCTTCTTCAGGCTGAACATCTCTCTCAGCCTGTCCTCACAGAAGAGAAGTTCCAGCCCTCTGGTCATTTTTGTGGCCCTCCTATAAACCAGCTTGAAGAGTTCCATGTCTTGTGCTGGAGACTCCAGATCTGGATTCATTACTTCTAGAGGGATCTAATAAGAGCAGAGCAGAAGGGAACTGCTCTTATTGAACTGCTCAGCACACTTATTTTTATCCATCCAGGACATGATTTGCTTTCTGGGCTGCAGGCACATATTGTTGGCTCATGTCTATCCCAGTACCCCGAAGCACTTCTCTGCAGGGCTGCTCTTGAGTGAGTGGTATTTCTCCATACCAACACATCTGCTTTTTGCAGTTTAGGGGGATCAAATGAGGCCGGAGTTCACATGCAGAAGGTGAGTAGCTGGGTGAGGCATGCCTACAACCCATGCTATAGCAGCCTGTGTAATTTCCCTTCTCTCTTGGTCCCAAGAAAGCAATACCTGATGCACATGTTACCCTCCTGAATTATGATTTTCCAACAAGCTTCTCTTACAAAGCAGATACCTTTCTGGAGGAAAATTTGAGCTTAATGTAGAAATGATTTGTTGAAATTCTGAAGCACATTACTTGTGGAGGTCAGCTTTGATGCCCCAATGACTCTTCAGATTTAAAGTATTCTGTTTTCTTTGGGTTTTATTCTGCACCCAACAAAGTTAATAGTGGAAGAAGCAAGTCTCTAGGTAGCTTCATGCATTGTTCACCTTTTTTATGCTAAAACCTCATTTCAGTTTGGGTTATATGTTTAGTCAATTTTACTAATTTCCTGGTCTCTTTAGGCTTCTTTCTAAGCTGCTTCCAATATCTGGTCTTCTACAAAGTACTAACGTGTTTCCTGACACAGCAGTCTGTAAAATGCTGAGGCAGACTGGAAAGCAGCTGGTCTTTCAGTCCTGCCCTTTGCACCTGAGTGAAACACATCAATCACTGGTATTTATCAGTTGGCAGAACCACTGTGGAGAGATCATGTCTTTGTGCATGATGATGAAAGAAGCAGCTGAAAGGGGAAGAGATGAAGACACAATTTCTATGCCTGTGGTGATAAATCCACAACAGACTTGTCTTCTCCTGGGACACCTCTGCCTGTGCTGGTGTTTGGCACTTAGAGGGTGTTCTTTGGTTTTCCACATTACCAATGGGACTTACCCACCCTCTGCATGCACATAGTTAAACAAGGCACAGTTTCACAGCCAGGGCTGAACTGAGGTGGCTTCAACTGTGTCCCCACATGGTGCTTGGCAGAGGCAGGGCTGGGTCCCAGAGTGCTTACTCCCAGCTGCTGACCCAATCTGCTGAGACTGGTTTTGGAGCTGAGATAGATGATGTTGATTTCGTAGAAATCACAAGGAGGTATGTATGCAAATGCAAAAGGAAACTGCCAAGAATACTTCTTCCTAGCTATGATTCCTCTTGCCTCTCAAGTATCACTGCTAGTGGTCAGGGCCAGCTTAGTGATCTGAGAGCACCCATCATTTGAAATGAGACCATCCTGGAGTCCCAACATACGGAAACAGTCAAGTAGGCTGCAGCCCCTTGTAAATCTGTGCTCGCTTGGCTGCACCAGAGCTGAAATGCTTCTTACTGTGAGCCAGGGCTACTTCATCTTCCTGTGGAGCAGTCATGCTGCTAATTCTGTTCTGCTAAGAACTAACAAGCTCAGGTTTTCACAGCACTGTGCAACTGTGCATACAGCTCCTGTCGTGTGAGTTGAAACTGCCAGACTTTTATCTGCTCTCTTGCAGATAGTTGCACTGTTTCTTCCTTCACTTGCACTCTAGGGACTTGTATCAGCATCAGGAAAATCTGCATTGAGTTATCATTAATACTGTGAAATTCCAGGTGATCCTTAGACCCAGGAGTCAGACAACTTTGAATCATAGAATCATAGAATCCTAAGGGATTGGAAGGGGCCTTGAAAGATCATCTAGTCCGATCCCCATGCCAGAGCAGCTCACCTGACTGGACAAGCCATGGAATCAGAGTCACTCAGGGTAGGAAGGAACCATCATCCAGTTCCAGTTGTAGGGCCTTTGGCTTTCTTAAGAGTTTCTGCTTTGAGCCCTGGTGAGAAGCCAAGTACCTGCAGTTTTTGACACTTCAACCACAATGAAGATGCTCTAATAGGCAGAGTATATTCCAGGGCACATCTTTCCATTCAGTGCATCTGCCCACCTGGTTGTTCCGCCTCAGAGACCACCTGAGGATCGTCTGTCTTGCCTGGTTGACACATAGGTTAAAACAAACTTAATTCTGTAGTGAACTTTGGAAAGGAGAAACATTCGTATTTATTTAGCAGTACCCCTTCATTACGCACATGTGGGATTTAAGGACAGATGGTTGAGTGTTATGAAGAGCTGAGAGATGCAAAATGCATAACTTTGCTTTTCTACCTGACAGCCCCTTGTCTGTCTGTAGGGATAAGACAAAAGGATGCTTACTCTCTGCTTGGTAGAGATCTCAGATCCCTGCTGACCTTTAATTTGTATTATAGGCATTAGCTACATTTTACTAAAGGCAGATTTTCACAGTGGCCTGAGAATAGAATTGGGTTTTTTTTCCCCAAAGCACTAGGGGAAGAAGTCTCTTCTATTTTAATAAGAACTTGACTTTTGAAAATTCTCATTTTCTTTCCATGTGTTTGAATTTTTCTTTTCTTTTTGGTGGCTAAAAAGTTTTCATTAGAAAATGGGATAATTTCCACAAAAAAATTAAGTCTGTGATTCTTTGATTGATGGTCTGTACATCAAAATGGCATTATGGAGATGAAGTTTCTATTATCTAGAATAGGTTGGATCCCCTATCCCAAGGAAATTTATTTTCCTCTTAGTTGTCAGTTAAAAGATTTGTTTTAGAATTGATGCCTCACAGAGGGATGTAAAGCCCTTTCAAAGGATGTAAAAAGATGCTGAGAACAGAAGTCCCAGGTATCTGAGGCATGGCTCTTTTCAGGCATTGAATTGTCATTTTGAATTTCAAGGAATTGTTGTTGAACCTTAGGTTTCATGTATTGCTTCCTCCATGAAATATGTGAGTGAATATTCTTGGTGATAGTGTTGTTTAGTTGAAAACCCACTACAGAACTTTTATCTCTACCCTTGGGATTCCAGTGCAGGTTGAGAGGATGGAGTTAAAAAGCATTTAAAAAAATGGTGAGAGGAAAAAGGAAGAGGATGACAACTCTGACAAAATCAAACCAAAAAGCACTTGCCTGTGTACAGTGTTGCTCAGAAGATAAACAGGAGGTCCTGATTGCATTTAAGATCCAAGATAACAGTTCTGTTGTCTTAGAAATACCTTCCCTCATGAATTTGCTTTGTAATTCAATTGGATGGAGCCATCTTTAGCTTTTCTCCTGTGCTGTTACCATTGTTGTTGTAGACGATACCTTGAAGAATTAAAAGATATCTAGTCTTTTATGCTGACTCCCTGCATGGAAATGCCAGCCAGGTGCAGTGTTTGAAATGAGACTTTCCCTTATGCCAGAACTGAGGCATTAGAAGTTTTATTTTATAGATAGACCTTCTGGCTCTCGGATTTGAACAGTAGCTGCAAACAGCATAAAGCAGAAATAAAGTTACAGTAATCAGTTAAAGAGATTTAAGAAAGTGGTTTTGTAGACTTTCCTACTTTTTTGTAGGAATTGTACTATTGTTGTGGGGTAAAAAAGGAAGCAGCAGGCCAAATCACTGAAGCTATAAAAGCCAAAGCCATGCCATATGTCTCATACCTAGTCATGTCCCTGAACTTGGCCCATCAGCGTGAGAACTGCAGGGAGTGAGAAGCTGTGAAAGCTCAGTCTGATTAGATTTCTTTGTTTTTGTGCAGCTTCTTGGGGATGAAGCACAGCAACTATTTATGAGCTGGCAGAGAGTAATGCTGTGTTGCAGTTCAGGTTAATGAAGGAGGAACTTAATTGTGACTGTAATATTGAAATTGCAGAGGAATGCATCTACCTGACTGGAAACTAGGCTAGCACATTGGGAGTGAAACCTCCTTTTAAAGAAGCTGAAGATGCTAAATGAGTGCAAACCTCTTTGACCTCCTCTTGCTCATTCCTCATTCATTCTTCCTCCTCCTCTTGACCTCTGCTTGTTTACTTGGAGAGTCTCTGAAAGCAAACCCTATCCTGGCCTCATGTATCTCTAAAGGTATCTCATGTATCTACCTCAGCTGTGATTGGAGCCTCAGAGCACAAAAATTGTCCAAACCAGTTTTGGTTTTTGTCTTCATTTCTTAGGGAAATGAAGGGAATCCCGCAGCATCCCCTCTTTATTCATCAAATGTGCGATAGGCTGTTGAAGCAGATGTTCCAGCATGTATGTGAACTGAGCTGCCATCCTTTGCCACAGTCATCTGCTGCTATTTCCCTAGGATTGCATCCCAAGCTGTTGGTGAGGAACTCAACTCTGAATTAGCCTAGAGCTGCTTGGCAGGTGGAAGTTTTCTTTGGACACTTTTTCCTTATTATGCTGCCACTGTGATAAACGTTGTATATTGCAAACTGGCACTAGCTGGTGTGATCTCAGAGAAGGTATTTATAACAGACAGGCAACGGGGCTGAGTTACAGCCATAGGGCAGGAATGATAGAATGAGTTTTCTACTGTCTTTTGTCCCTAAGCTCTTCATTCAGTTCCATGAAATACGGGTACTAAATAGCCCTTGGGTTTGCAGCTGCCATTAAAGAGTCTAAATTACCTGAGCTGCGAATGCAGTTGTAATCATCTCTTTGTGCACCCGTTCTCTGGACCTGTTGAGCTGCATATGATATTCCTGTGCTTCTCAGCACTCCAAGAAACATCCCACCAGCCCAGAGTCTCTGTGGGCAGAACCTGCCTACTGCTGTACAGCAAAAGCCATAGATCTGAAACACATCATCTGGGTTAGGCAAGCTCACGTTTGTCTGCTCTGGCTATACCAGTGGATTGTCCCAATGTTACTGCAATCCTGTTAACATCACAGGGTATTCTAGCCTATAAATACACTTTAGGGACAGGAACTGTCAGTCTCCAGAACTGACAATTTAAAATAGAGCAATAGAATGTGAATGAATAAGTAGTATTTTTCTTCGCTTACTGATGAAGCGAAGATAATTTACTCAAGGTCACCAACAACATCCATGGCAGAAGTCAGAGGATTTGTGATATGATGTGTTATATCTACAAGGTGCAGTCTTGTGACTTGTTTTGCATGGGATTGCCTCTATTTGACAGTTAATTTGCTTGAATTTGTCACCTGAGAAGTAATTTTTGTCTGCTTGCAAAACCATGACCTGAAACTGTGTAAAAGAAATCTCTCCAATTGCAGATGTACTGTAGCATTTGGAGAAGAGGACTGGAAGAATTTTTCCTTTTGAATGAATTTTTATGGTCTCTTCTGAATTCAGAAAAGTCATGTTTTGAGAGTAGGTTTCTCTGACCTTTCCTCTGTAGTTTCTTGATGCAGGATGACTTGATTTACTAGTGTTTTCAACATGGTTCAAGATCAGTGAATGGAAGATGCTGAGGTATAAAAGGCAAAAATATAAGTGTAAAATATGTAACATATATTCTTGAAATATAGGTCTTTATTTGCAGGGAGATTTGAGGCTTTTTTGTTATTTGTTTGGGGGTTTTTTTAGATATTATTATTATTACCATACTCAGGGATAGTGCTTCTTTGTGTATCTTTGTAGTCAAAGGACTCCTGTGAGAGAGGGCTCTGCCCCGCTTCTGCCCGGGGCTGTGGTGCCTGGCACGTCAGATGCCTCACTGGGGCCTGGCCTGTAGCCTCCTGCATTTACGGAAATAAAAGCCTGCGATCTTTCGAGGTCCCTTCTAATCCCTAATGACTCCATGATTCTATCTGTTTGTTTACAGGATTTAATTTTAATACCTCTGATTCTACATAGATCATCGATATAAAGGATGTGGTACAGCATCTGTGGTTTGGGGCATGACCAAGTTTGAGAGATCCCCAGCAGAACCTTTTCTCTTTCTGAAACAGGGATAATCTGATTGTTGTACTGCAGGGAAAGCTGTTCCTCAGGGAACAGGGGCTTTTTTCAGTTAATTCTCTGAAAAAGCAGAAGCATTAGAAACAAACTAGCAAAACCCCCCAAATCTCACTGAACATCGTCCACTGCTCATCAGCTGTTTCTAAAAATAAACACAGTTGAGATAATGAAGAAAATGCTGCATATGGCATTATTTAATGGGGGTGGAGGGCTCCATGAGGGATGGTTATCTGTTTCTGTTCATCCCTATCTTAAAGGTACTACAGTGAAAACCGTTACTGCAGTGCTCATGAAGGAAAAGGTATTAATATATTATGAAATTCCACAATTAGGTTTGCCTGTGTGAGCCTTTGTGCATCTGCATTTCATGTCTTTGTACTCCTAGCACTTTTACTTGCATTTTTCATAGGTTTCTGAACTCATTTAATATACGTTTGGTTAGTGCTGACGTCAGTATTACAAGCAAATGGAAACCTAATGCAGGATTTAATTAGTAAAGATGGGGAATAAAAGAAGAGCTCTCTAAGTTGGCTTCATGAAAAATGTTTTGTTAAATGTAATTTTAGCCTTCACAGGGATTGCAAGCCTGGTTGACAGAAATAAGAGTGTGGACACAAGAGGAGAAAAGCAGTCAGACACCTGCTATCACAGAATCATTAGGGATTGGAAGGGACCTGGAAAGGTCATCTAGTCCAATCCCCCTGCCACAGCAGGATCCCTTAGACCAAGTCACACAGGAACACATCCAGGTGGGTCTTGTATGTGTCCAGTGAAGGAGACTCCACAACCACCCTTGGAGCCTTCTCTTCTCCAGACTGAACAGCCCAAATTCCCTCAGTCTATCCTCATAGGAGAGGTGCTCCAACCCTCTGATCATCCTCGTGGCCCTCCTCTGTGCTCACTCCAGCACGTCCACATCCTTCTTGTAATAAGGGCTCCAGAACTGGATGCAGTACTCCAGGTGGGGTCTCAGGAGGGTGGAGTAGAGGAGGAGAATCACCTCCCTCGACCTGCTGGCCACACTTCTCCTGATGCAGCCCAGGACCCAATTTGCCTTCCGGGCCGCAAGNTGCCCGTCATTCATTAATGTTGTGACCTGATCGTAGAAGACCACCAGATTTATCAGGCAGGTGAATCCATGCTGATTGTGTCCAATCACCTCTTCACTATTCTCCTGTCTCAGCAGTGCCTTTAGGAGGATCTGCTCCATGATCTTATGAGGCACAGAGGTGAGACTGACTTGTCTGTAGTTCCCTGGCCCTT
>VXBP01008204.1:1155247-1170224 GCA_013400115.1 Rhinopomastus cyanomelas
TCCCTCCAGCAGATGTCAGGGTGGTTGAAATTCCCCATCAGGACCAGGACCTGTGACCTGGAATCTGCTTCTATTTGCCTGTGAAGGGCCTTATCTACTTGATTCTGCTAGTCAGGTGGCCTGTAGCAGACCCCTACAGTAACACCACCCTCCTCTGTCTTCCCTTTTATTTTAATTCACACACTCTCGACCAGCTCATCATCCTTCCCCAGGTGGAACTCCACAGATTCCAGCTGATTGCTGATACAGAGGGCAACACCTCCCCCTCTCCTTCCCTGCCTGTCCTTCCTAAAGAGCTTGTACCCATCTATCCCTACATTCCAGTCGTGGGAATCATCCCACCAAGTTTCAGTAATGGCCACGATGTCATGGCATCCCAGCAACACAGTGACCCTTAACTCATGCTGTTTGTTGCCCAAGCTCTGTGCATTTGTGCAGAGGCACTTCAGCTGGGCTGGCCCTGTCCTCTTGTGCTAGTTGCTCTGGATTTCCAAAGGCTGCCGTGGTGACTCAACTGCAGACTTATCTATGATGGGGGTCAGCTCTGCATATTGGGCCATCAGTCCCTTTCTGGAGCGAGTCTCCAATAACTAGGACCTTTCTCTTCTTTGCAGAGGAGGTCGTCATAGTACTAGAAACCTTCCTGGTTTTATCTGACTTTGTCAGGACCTTCAGTGTGGGTTCTCTGTTCTCTATATCCTTATCAGATTTGGTATCTTCCATTACTTCTATTACTTAGTGGCAACTGGGGAGGTGTGCCAGGCAAGGGTGGCACCCGCCTTCTGCCATGGCCCTGCACTTGGCTACACTCACCCATTCTACTTGGGCTTCTGTTCTCCACCTGAGAACTATAGGATACAAGCCCCTCCTGAATCTGGCTCTTATTTATCCATTGTCCAGACTGCTGAGCCTGGCTCCACCTTTGTTCATCTCTTTCAACCTCTCTAGTTCTCCTGAGCCTTTCTAGTTCAGCTTGCAGCCTTTCAACCTCATCTTGCAATTGTGCCGCCCGGTCAAGTAGATAATCTACCTGCTCACACCGTATGCAGCCAGGAAGATGAGAGAAAACTCTTGACAGCCTGTTACCTGCACAACCTCATCTTGTTGGGGGACCTCTGTTTGCATTCCCACCTCCACGTGCAGTTGTGAACTGAAACCTGGTCTTGCTCTGCTGCCATGTTGGTACCATTCTTAAAATTTATTTATTTTTTAAGTCAGTTTCCCTGTCAGCTAGAAGCCTGTTGGTAAAACAGCCCTCTATGTCACTTACCCCCTCAGGACTGGAGCTGTGTTTGGCCACTTGAATTAAAGCAGGCACAGATTTTAGGAGAGGCAGACCAGAATTCAAACCCTTTGGACGTCGTTATCATGAATGCTTCCCTGAGGTTGCTTTGTGTGCAAGAACCAAGTGAGTGAGCAGTGCTTGTTTGGCACTGTTTGTGGATGGTAAATGTGACTATCTACCACTTTAAGCATGCCATTATCAGCCCCATTAGCCTAACAATCCCCTAAATTTGGTGAGGATGGTATCATTGCACTTTGTTGTTTACTGGAGATTCAAAGTGCAAGGTTGAAAAATGGGAGAAACTCAAACCAGTCTGTCAGCTTTGAATTTATAGGACTTGGAAGTGTTTGGATTAGAAAGGTATCAGGTAACAGTGTGGCAGGATAGTCCACATCTATGACTGGCTTCCTGAAGGTCAGTCCATCTCTGCTGTTGCTCTCTTCGTCTGTATTGCTAGAGTCAGGCACCTATTGAGCCTTAGAGAAGGTACAAGGTTGTAAAGAGAAGAGGTGGGGTAAAACTGGAAAAGGTCACATCCATTTTTAGATGTGGACTTGCCAGAGATGGCTCTCAGTACTTACTAAAAGACGTAGTTTGCTCTAATTTAGCCAGCAAGTGTTAAAGGATGGGTGGGAAGTTATAACTTCCACTAAAATAAAGCTACAATTTTGTCACTTAGCTTGGCTGTTGCTTTTATGAAGATGGTAAAGCAGACCTACATGAGCTTCTGGAGTGCCTGGCCCTGGTTACAGGAACAAGGAGGGACTGCCAGGATGCACCACTTTGTAAGGGGATGCCTGTACATAACAGTCAGCCTGCCAGTAGGGCAGACACAGCTCTGGGTACTGATATAGGGCAGGATTATGAGACTTCCTTCCTTTCTCCACTCTTCCTATCTCTTGATGAAACACAGCTATCTCCTTTACTGCTGTAGTTCCAATAATATATTAATTTATGAAGTATGAAAAATGAGGTAGTTTTGAATTAACGAGGAGGGGAATGGTGCTTCACAGATAGCAGGATAATCAATCAACAATAACCAGTCGGCATGTCCTGTTATTAAAAAGGAAGAAAAATAATAGAATGGGTGGAGAGAAGCTCTTCTTAGAAAATGGGGCAGGTGGGTCTGTTTGAAGTGTGCATAATGTTCCGACCTTGGTATTTGGTGATAAGAGCTGGTTCACCAGGATGTAGATATTTTAGTTCCAGGAAAATCCTCCCCCCGCCCCCTGCAAAACCAACCCAAACACCCACTATCTGTGGCAAAATGTAGATTTTTATTTCATTCTTTTCCAAAGTGAAGAATAGAGGAAAGAACTGTTACTCTTTGAGTGAGTTCTCATTATTTATAGAAGAGATTAGCAGAGGCTGCATGGTGGCCGCTGTCTTTGTTTCTGTCCAATACGTGCATCTGCCTCTTCTAGTGTAAATGCAGTGCTAACTTCAGTTCTGTGGTGATCAATTCTGTATAAAATGCTTTACACCAAGCAGCTGTCTGAATGCTGGAAGACCTTTTGTAGCTGTGTTAGGAGCACTTTTTCTTCTGCATGGAGTTTGGTGGGAATAGATCTCAGAATATTACTTCAGCACATCTCAGAGTGCTTCAGGTGTCTTTTTTGCATTATCTAGAGTTCATTGCCCTTGATCTCAATCATCCTAAACCACTTTTTACTCATTGTAGACAGACAGATGTTGTTAACCCTGAATATAATGATGAGGATTTTCTGAATGGTGAACAGATGCAATTAGAGGGAATGCAGGATGCAGATTTCTTGGAAATCTGAGAATGAACATGTAGCCCGGTCCTTCTCTGAGAAGAGGCAGGTGCTGCCTTCTGTAGGCTCCACGATATTATAATGCTCTGCTGCCAGAAATCATGTTGGTTTTTTTTCCTGACATAAAACTTATCTAACACCTTTTGAGTCCTTTGGAGTTATTCCATGACAACACAATCCTTAAAAATGACTGCAAGAAAGCAACAATGCTTACAGAGCCACTGTGCTCAGAGGTGTGAGTAGCAGTGGAGCAGAGGCATGACTATAGTGCTCAGGCCATGGAAGTGAGTGGAAAGATGGAATCAGCTGGGCAGTTTTCTGACTGTTGACAGAAACTAAACTAAAGTGTAAGAGTTGTGCCACAGATAAAACCTTTGTCCTCTCTTCTGCTGATACTAGGTCTTCAGGTTGCTGCAGTGACCAAGGCTCATGTATTTGCAGGTGAAGATACAGAAAGAAAAGTGTGTGATATTCCAAAGGCTGTGAACTATCAGTTATCCTGTTGGAACAGAACATACTCAGTGACTGAGTTCACAGTCACTGGGGCAGGTTGTCCTGGTTTTAGGGTGAAAGGTATTATTTTTAAAAGTAGAATTTTAGAATAAGAGAGATCAGGTGATTGGAATAAAATGCTATAACTTTGATGGGGGAACGTAAGAGGGATAATGAAATGAAAGAGGGTACAAGAGGAGAAAAATATAATGTACAAAAAGAATACAACCAGAGTTGCAGTCTGAAGAGCTGCCAGGCCAGTGGTGGTGGTGAATGTGCCAAGGAGGGGGTGAGGAACCATCATGATGGGTGTGAAGGGGCACAGCCATGGAGCTGCTAGGGCTAGTGGGAATGCTGAAGTCCCAGACTGGAGCCCAGATTAAAACTGAAGCCAAATAGAGTCAGGGCACTCAGGCAGCCAAGGCTGCGAGGGCGAAGTGCAGAGCCGAAATGAAAATGCGCGGCAGCTCAAAACACTACATCAGAATGGTGTCTGGCCTTCCACTCTCCACTCCTTCTAATTCCCAGAACCCTCTTCATGCTTCTGCCTCATGCACAGCGTTTTTGTTGCCTTAAAATCTTTCCCCAGCAGCTTCCCCACTCGCTTATGGTGTTGCTACTAAATCACTCCAGATGAAATAAGAAGGAAAACAGGTAAGGAAATACACTGATAAATGCTAATTAAAGACAAGACTTACACCATAAACTTGCAGGGATTGGATTGCTGGGAGCTAATTGAACAAATGTGATGGAAAATGTCAAAGCCAGTGACCTGTGAATCCTGTTCCTGGGTCCTGAACCTTCCTATACACTAGTGTCTCTGGCCCCTGAGCTGGCATTGGTGCTGGCAATCACAGTGGATAGCTTACAGCTCAGTGCTACTGTGCAGAGCACTTCAATGCTTTCTAACTTTAGTCTTTAATTTTGAGGAACCTCAACCTTCCACCCAGAAAATGGATAAGATTTCTCTTACCTCCTTGGCTTCCACCAGCGAAAGGACGTTAGGAAGACAAGTACATTAGGGACAGTGAGGGACATGAGTAATAGATGCCAGGTAAGTAAATTGAGATAGATCATTAACATCTGTGCATGAACATTGATGAAGCTTACTGTTGTCTTTGTTCTCATTGCAATCTGACTAAAAGGCAGAAAAATAAAATGTGTAAGCAGTGGAGAAGCAATGATGCATTTAAAATTGTATTCAGGTTTAATAGCCTCAAGAGAGATGCATAATACAATTTTTATTTTTCCAAAGAGTCATGAAACACTCTACTGTCCTCAAAAGAAATAGGCTGCTGATACAGGCTGCAAAAGTTTACCCCCATGAGTAACTATCCATCCACATCTCTTTGCCTTTCTGTAATGGTGCAGCTACTGTGAGTAAACTTATTCTCATGTGTAAAGTGTTCTCCCAAGTGAGACCTATAATCAGAGGAATGTTTTTTTATAAATGGTGTTCTCAGTTCCAGCAGCTGTGGTGTGCACAGCCTCTCCTTACTGATAACATTATTTTCTGTAACTATTCCGACTTACACCGTAAGTTACCATAATGGTGAAAATTACTTTGTAGTTCTATGGAGAACAGCACAAACATGCATTTACTCAAATAACATATAATTATAACAGCAAATGCTGCTTTTCGCTTTCTGCGCATGCAGCTTAGGATCAGAGCTGTTCTGTGTCTCAGGAAAAAGCTGGTGACCACAGACCAAAGTGTCAGATGTTTTAACAGCCAGGGATTTCCTATGCAGAATCAAGAAGAGTAAAAAAAGACATCATGCAGAACTATGCAGTGTAAATACCTGACTACAGAGCAAAGTTTGGTTTAGAGCAGAAATATTTCTCCTCTGCTGTTGCCTGTGGTCACCAGTTGGTGTTTTTTCTACCTCCTGTCCAGACTCAGTTATAGCAGTTAGCATAAGTGGTGATGCTTGTAAACCATTTGGCAGTTTGTAGAGGTGAACTTTGCACAAACATGCTGAGATACGGAAAGGCCTTTGGCAAAATGGCCAAACAGAAGTGGTCTCAGGAGGGTGGGATTACTGTGGCAGAGGACTTTGCTCTGATGACCTGTGGGGAGCTGGAGAGTGCACAGCCTTGCTGTGACAGTGAAAAGGTTTTACAACCAGGCATGTGGCTGTTGCCAATTAGTCACTCGTTGCCAGGTCAAACACATGCTTTTTGGATGGCTTCCATCCTTACTGGCTCCTGAAATTTAACAAGCAAATGCTTGCTGTGCCTTGTAATTAAAAGTGAAAAGTACATGTGTCCAGTGCCAAAATGACAAGAGAAAGCAGGGAGACATGTTGTTCTGACCTGCTTAGCAGTAAAACAAAGATGAGACGTTCTGCCTTGTTGAGTCTAGGGTGATGGTTTATTCCACTCTTCCACGTGCAAATTTGATCTAGCCTGGGATTTGGCATTGTGGGCACATTAAGATGGCAGCCTTAGAGTATGGGTTCTTTTCGCAGTTCTAATTTTGCCCATCACTTATATTTTAATTCTCTGTTTGCCAAGGAGGGTGGTGGATTGATTTTCCTGGAAGGACTCTTACTCCATATCCAGTTTAGCCTTGATTTATTCCTGATCCTCAGGGCATCCTGAAGGTGCAGCCATGCTCTTGCACAGCTGCTCAAAGTGGTAATTGAATTCGCTCTCTACAAGGGATGGGACACGTGATCTTGCAGTTCCATGATGTGGTTTGTTTTCCTATGGTAGGAATGACTGCAGTGCCAAGAGCCTCTTCCCATTCTGTGCAAGCAAATCTGAACAACTGTAATTTTAATCTGGGTATAATTAGAGAAAAAATAATAGAGGTCAAAAAGATTGACCAAAGTTATTCACTGTAAACAAGCAGGGTGGGCTAATGTGCATCTCCTTAGAGAAGGCAAGATAGTGCTGACCCTTGTTTGACATGCTTTTACTAATTGCTTATTTCAGAGTTAATCATGTAAATACTGGGATGATATCTCTCCTATGGATTTTCTGACAGGAGGATAGTAGATAATTATTCACCACCAAACTGCTTAATCTGAGTATCTACAGTTTTCTGGCATCCTCATCCTTTATTTGTGAAAAGCAAATGAAGAATTACTGAAATGCTGTCATCTTAAACGTGTGCTCGTTTCTGATAGAGCCAACTGTATGTAGCACATGCCGAAACTGTTTATTCCATTTGTATGTATGTATGTATGTAATACTGAGTGTAATACTAGTGTCTCAGGAATAGATTATTCATCCTCACAGGCCAGTTTTATGCTCCTTTGGGCTACTGGTTCTAAGTTCTCTTGAGAAAAAGCACATGTTGAGTTGGTTATAGCCAAAATGCTTAGGTTTATTTCTAGCAGCTCCAGGTTTCTACTGAGGGGCTTTTCAGGTTAACGGTGAACCTGGGGCTTGTGTGCTTGTGCCTAGTGGGGAGGCTCTATCCTTTGAACAGCAGATTTATGCTTATGTTATTTCTGACTGGGAAAATGGTTTGGTTATCTATGTGGCATATTGTTGTTGTGCAACTTACAAACCTTATCGTGAAACTTGCTCTTGATTTTGAAGATAAGCTTCTAATAGATATATATAAAATAAGGGTTTAGCAGAATAATTACATATTGCATTTTAGAAGAGGATTTGATATTCATAAAAAATAAACACTTTTGTGATGTCTGCTTTTGTATGGCAATATTGGCAGAAAACCCTGCTCTTCTTGGTTAAAGAGAGTTTCTATTTCGTAGCTTATTTCTTTCTGTCTTGGTAATGGTCATCTTATTTTGTCTATCCTCTACAATGCATTCTACAAAGTTATAGGACCTGCATGCAAGACTAACAGCATTATGAACACTGATCATTCTCTGTCAGTGCTGAAAAGATAGCGAACCCAAAGATAGTGTCCCCCGACTTTAGTGCCAGAGATCTATACTGTCTTCTCAAACCAGCTTGCTGGATTACACAGCTGTGAGCTGGATGCTCACACAAACAACTGTGTCGATGTTGGTTTGTACTTGCAGTGAAGTCCTGATGGGAAATAAGTTCTGGAGAGAGGTTAGCATGAAGTACCTGAAAGGTCTTAAGAGAGTTATTTGGTTCTTTGTTCACATACATATAATGCAGACCCAATGCAAAAGTCTCAGGAAACTCTATTTCATTGCTCAGTTTCTTCAGGTGTCTGACTCATTTTTCATTATCCAATAATAAATACAGTAGTGAAAGTCACCTTTAACACTTAAAGATTGCTTGGATTTTATGGGATTGTATTGAAGTGAGTGCCAAGGTATAAAAGCCTTATGGTTGAGGTACTTTTATAACACATGCTTCATAAACCCGTATAAAGTGTGTGCAGTGCAATTCATCCTTTAAGATTACAGCGTTGTGGTTCTGAGCGATGGTGATCTGGTGCCATATTCATTAATTAAATCTGTTATTAATGTTAGATTTCAGGCAATGAGAAATGAAGTTACAAGAAGTTGAAATGGGGCAAGTCCAGACAATTTACCTCTCATGAGAGCTCAGTGCATTGTTACTGCCTGACTGATGCCCACATCAGTCCATAACATTATCCATCACAGATTATCCATAACATTAAAAGAGTTTGTAAGCCATGTGTAGTAAGAAGCCCCAAATCTGGGCTGCTCTGTGCTGGAAGAGATTGCAATGAGTATTTTCCTTTTGAGATGCAAAGTTACTATTACGTGGGGACTTCATAGCAGTCTTGTTTGGCTTACCAGAAAGCAAATATCCCTTTCCTCATGTCTGCTGCTAACTAAATAATGGGGTAAGTTGCTTTACTTGTATGTAAATAAATAGAATTTCTCTGTAGAGCAGATACTTATCACTGCCACCTCCCATTTTTTTCTATTCAACTGACAAGATTGTTTTGGTTACTGTGAAGTAGAGGTTGGCTTCTTTTCCCACTGATTATTGCAGGGGTCAGTATATCTGCAGGAAGAAAGCAGATACTGAGCCATTTCAGAGCAACTTCTGCAAACGTTGAAGTAAAGTTAAGATGTGCTTCCTAACTAGTGCAAATCATGCAAAGGTATTTTTTAGCTTATTGCTGAGTTATATAGGCATTACTTTTGCTGGTGAATAGACAGTTCCTTGTGGACACCAGCAATTTTTTCTCTCAGATTGATTTGGGCTGATTCAATTAAAGTGAAATTCTTTAATTGAACTGACATGTGGTAAAGAAAGAAGAAAAAAAGGGTGAGATTTTCTTTGCAATGAAAAGAAATCCATGGGATTGGCATAGGATGGCATTCGGTATGCTGTGCAGCTGCGTGCTAAGTGGTTAAGGTTGTATCCGTGCTTCGACGGCATCCTTCACCCTGTAGAGCAAGTAAAGTGCCGTAACGGTGTAGGAGAGAGGATGAATGGGAGGGGAATAAATAACCAAATATTTTTCAGTGAGAAATTTCTGATGATCAAACATTTCATCTAAAAGCTTCAGCAGAAAAAAATTACTTTTCCCATAAGAGATTTACAAACTGTTTGTATGGAACATGCTTGCGATGAGCTGGTGTTTTGAAGAAAGAAAATGATTTTTGTGTCTTTCAGCCTTTAAATGTCATTTGGTTTTGTGTTTTCAGTTTCAAAAGGAGGAAAGGACATCATGAGCCCAAACAAAGCAAAAATCCTCCATTTACATTGACATTTCAGCATAAATGGTTGAAACATTTTAGCTTTATAAACTCAAAGCTAATATTGAACTTTGTTAGGAAGCAGGCTTAGTTCCAAAGGTCTGTGTACAAACCTTTAAATGTTTTAAATCAAAGTGAAAGAAATAAAAGTTTTTCATTTTTAAATCAGATTGTGTTTTACTGTTGTTGATGTAGATGTAGCCCAGCTTTAGGAAAGACCTACAGTCCTCTTAGGAAGGGCTTTTGAGTTGAAGGTCTAGTGAGAAGAAGCCAAAATAAAAGCTTCTTCATGGTAAGCTGAGCACATTTGATATGGAAACCGCTCTGAAGATGTAAACACAAAACCTAAAGTTTCTGGTTTTTCTAGCAGTGTTTGTGGTGGAACTACCTTTTCAGCTGCAGCAGAGGACAATGCAGTGCTACCGAACAAATTGCTAAGGAGCTGGGTTTCTTTTGTGAGGCTTGGGCGGTTTGTAGGTGTATTATTTTAAGCTGTTTTGTTTATTTCTTTTTAGAATAGCACTTTTTATAGGCAAATGAGACTGGGACATCCGAAAAGGACCGCTTATGAAAAGCACATTAAAATGAAAAGGAAAATCAGAAGGCAGTACACAATGGTGTAATGCTACCTACTTATTTCTGGGAACAAAAGACATTTATTTTGAACCTGACTTCTTTAGTCATTTACCAGGATGCTTCCTGCTAATGTAGCTCAGTGCTACAGATATTATCCCTGTAAAACTCTGCAGAGCTGATTTAAAGAGATGTGCTTTGGTAATTTACAATGAAAATTCACGTTGTTGAGGAAAGGAAAAGGACTTGATGAAAACTTGATTGTGCCTTGGTTGCAAAAGCAGAAGCAGTGATGTGCCAGGCAGGCCTGGCAGAGCCATGAACGGTGCTGAGGAAAGAACCAAGTGCCAAGCTGTGGAAGAGTCTTTGCCATAACTGCAACAGACAGATTCAGCCAGATCAAGCTCAGGCTACCTGTAGGACCAAGCACATTGTAGTGTAACGCTGATGAGAAGTGTGCTAGCTCATTCGTGGTGTGGTTCAGTATTCCAGATTAGTCATCCCAGTGCATGGCTAGTGTGGAGCACAGGAAGAGGAGTGTTTCACCACCTTAACCTGGCATAACCTCTGTAAAACCTGTACTAAGAAAGATGTTTGCATTAAGCCAGTGGCACAGCTGGCATTTTAATCAGAGTGGCAGGAATTAGTTACAGATCCTGCCTTAATTTTTATGGTATTAGCTCCATCAGATGGCATGTAATTTTGCTTATCTGTTCCGTGATAAGGTGTCACTTTATTTTCTTCTCTCTTTCACATTTGTTCATAGTTCTTCAAGGGTCATACACACTTTGTAACAAATATGAGTGACTTTTTTCTGATCACATACCAAAGGTCTTGATTCCATGCACCATAGATTGTGTTGTTCTTGCAAGGTGGCCTCTCTTTCTATTACTTCTCTGACTGGTGTTTAGTGTTCTGGCTGAACTAGAGTTCATTCAGAGCAGCTCTGTATGTGTCATCATTGCCCCCAAGTCTCCTGCTTTAAAGAGATGCACCACATACCAGCCAGCTCTCTTCCTCCGCATTCATCTTCTAAGGAGCTACCTGAAGTTCAGGCTGGTTTTCAGCCTGCTATGTCTTGTCTGATGCTTGACATCCATTGTCTACTATAGCCTCTAGATGAAAAGATATGTAGTAAAACCCATCTAATCTAAAATATATTTTCAAGGATTTACCTTTAGCAGTGATCAATCCTACCTCACCTTCCACCCTCCATTTAAACAAGAGAAGACAGCAACTGAAAATAAAATTTTATTTATATTTTTGTATGAATATGTATTTGAGAAGGTAGCAAGATGAAATGTAATTTCCTTTTAATAAGGACTGCCATTTAATTGAAATTATAGAAAATGATTAGATCTTAAAAAACCTATAAATTACATTTGACAACTCTCTGGTGCTTCTTTGCTATTGCTTATGGCAATTATAAATAGCAACACGGGGTGCTGGCAAAAATGCTCATTTCTGACTGGAGTTTGTTTATTGGCTCTTAATGAAAAGATATTAATCTAAATCATTACTGGGGTGGATCCTTCGTCTTGGCCCCATTGCGAGAAATGGCAGTCTCAGCCCTTTGACAAATGTCCTGCTGTTTCTCCTGCCAAAAGTCCCCTCCCTGCACAGCTTCCAGAAGAAAAAACCAAATTGTGAAAAAATTAAAATGAAGCCCAGAGTTTCCTGCTGTTCTTTTCCTGTTTGCCATCTAATGAATCTGTGGATCTTGCTGCATGGCTGGCACTGGCTTTTTCGTTTCCACTCTGATTGAGCCTCCTTTGTTTGTACATCCTGTTTCATGTAGTAGGATCGCCCTTGGCTGGGAGGGTGGATTGCAACAGAGATGTTGGGTGTGTCATTTTCTCTGTCTGGGGAATGAAGAGTTGTTGTCAGAACTGTGTGAAGATGGGTGGGCGTGTAATGTAATGACTCCGACAACAAGTTATGACCATTGATAGACACTTCCAGCTTTCCCTCAATCTCTTGGTTTTTCTAGCTTGATGGTTTTACTATTTGATCTTCAACCACTGTTACACTTCCAGATGAACAAAATGCCTTGTTTTGTGAACTATCTGGTGCAGACATCACCTGTTCCATCTCATTTGACCCGTTTCCTGACCTACCCCCGAAGCATTGTGGCATCATGTATGAGAAGGCAGAGTGGATATTTTGCAGGTGTACTACATCAAGCCTGTGCAACTGTTGGCTGTATTAGGCTGAGGGCAGAACTCTAATACTGACCTTTGTTGTAGAGTGTTATTGATGTTGTAGCCTCTTATGACATCAGGTGGAAAATCCCTTTATTCCTGAAGGAATTCTTTGTTATGTGAGCAATCTTACATCCTCCTTACATCCTTCTTACATTCCATACAAGTAAGTGTTTCTTGCTAAACTGTGTCACAGTTCTCTGTCCAGTATAGGCAATAGGCTTTCAATGAACAGGGGAGTGCTTGGGGGATAAAATGTCTTTGAAGCCCAAGCAACCAGTGACTGAAAACATGTCTTGAAATAGTGGGGAAACTTTTATTGTTTGGAGAAAAATAGAATACATACTTTGATCTGATTAGGAACAAGAAACGTACTAAAGTTTCCCTCTAGATGGAGGCCCTTGGACCGTGTTCTTAAGACTTATTCCCAGGGATTTGGTTGCTCATGGTGACATTTCTCTTTTCTCATGCTGTGCACCACAGTCCCATGCAAACACTGTTTTTCCAGGACTTGTGCTGTGGTTTTCTGTGAGAACAGGTGGAGTTTGCTTCCTGAAGCTACTAAGTGGTGCACAGAACGAACAGTGAAGGAGGTCTGAGCACAAGCTGGACTCATACCAGTGGCTTCACCCAGGGACAATATTCAGTTCTAGTTTTAAAGGCCCCTTTCATATCTTAATGGAAAGGATCAGAAACCATTTAGATTATGTTCACTTTCCCTTGGTGACTTCATGGAGTTAATGAGGTGCATAAGATTAAACAAGAGCTGAAATTTGTTGCTTGATCAAGTTCTAACATACCAAGGGTCCTACCATTCCTTGTAAATGATTTTTGCTGTCAGAATTAATGTGTCCCCTGTCATAGTCTGAAGTCAGAGCTCTGTGAAGTTGGATAAGGAAAGTTAAAATGGACATGTGAGTATGACAAAACTGCAGTGGATCTCAGCTAGATGATCATGCTGCAGCCAGCTAAAAAAGGCAGTTCCTGGATCTGTTTTCCTGCTGAAAGTCAGTTTCTATATTTGTTTCAGCTACTGTATCAATAACCTGCTGTTTTTAGCACAGCTCTAATTTGTTTCCCTCTGTTTGCCTTTATTTTATGGTGCTGGCATTTGCTTTAATGTGATGTCTTTCTCTCCAGATGTTAATAAGATGGTGTTAATGTTTCCACAACATTTTTCTCGATAACATTTATGTAGAGTATGTCATTTGATAATGTGGAATCAACCCTTTCTAAAATATAGGTAATAATAGTCTAATTAAAATTAGAAGCTCAGAAGTGTTTTCCTCCCTATACAAATTGAGGTCATATACTTCTCTGCACTTGGGAAAAATTATGTGTTCACTGAGTGAATGAGTATTTCCTACTGTATAAACTGCAAGTATGATGTATGGAGATCGTGTATCAGTGTCTGTGCACATGCTCATGTGCTGTTTTCCGATGCCAGCTGCTAATCCAGGTAGGTATTCTGTGTTTTCAGTGAGGTGATGCTCTCATTTGTAGCTCTGCAAGCTGCCAAATAATGAGTTGTGAATCTCAGGAGTTCTCTGTTGTGTGCTCTTGGAGAGATTACTCCACATCTGGGAAGAGAGCTGGTAGGCTCACTGGGAAAGGTGTCAAGGAAGCCTGGTGTTGCTATCTGAAGTTGCCATGCCAAGTCAACATCCTATTGATATCAACGTATTTTTCACTATGAGTTTATTTGGATGAAAATATAATGAAAAAACAAGGAGTAATTGAATGGATCTATTAACATACCACCAAATAAAATGTAAAAAACCACCAAAGGTTTTGGTGGTTTTTTTAAACCCCTCCAGACTTCTTGGGAAATCCTATGGGTTGTTGACATTGTTGAGCAATGTTCTGAATGCAACTAATAGGAATTGGTGCTGTATGATCTCACTTTTAAATTATGTTCTGTGTCCTTTTTCCATTAATACTCTGTTCTCTCAATTTTTCTATCTAGATCATGCTTCTTAGTGATCCAGAGATTGAGAGCAGCATTCTTATCAGCTCTGATGAAGGGGCTACTTACCAGAAGTACCGTCTGAACTTCTATATCCAGAGTTTGCTCTTCCACCCCAAGCAGGAGGAGTGGATCTTGGCCTACAGTCTGGATCAAAAGGTGAGCAATTGATTTTTTATTTCAGTGATTTTTAGACAGATGTTGAAGTGGATAGTGTCTACAACCCTGCCGCTCCAAAGATGGTGATGAAATTATTATGTGCTTTGCTGCTTTCACCTTGCAGGTTTAAAATGTACTCAAAATCCACTCAGTGACTCCAAAGCAAGCTTGCTAAAGGGAGCAGATTTATACAGTGATCATGATGGGTGTGGAAACTTTAGTAGTGATGATACTACAAAAGCTGAAAAGAAACTGAGATTTGACATGACATATGAAGTTCTAAAAATCTAGTGTTCTGTAGCCTCTCTGAGGTGGACACTCAGTCTATTTGATCCATAACAACTGTTACAGGTGAGAAGGTTCTCTTTCTGCTTGCAAAGCAAACTTGGTTGTCTGGAAGCACAAATACAGGCTGGGCAGTGACTGGCTGCCAGAGTAGCCCTGGGGAGAGGGACTCGGGGGTGCTCATGGACCAAAAGCTCAACATGAACTAGCAGTCTGCACTTGCGGCCCAGAAGGCAAACCTGATCCTGGGCTGCATCAGGAGAAGTGTGGCCAGCAGGTTGAGGGAGGTGATTCTCCCCCTCTACTCCACTCTGGTGAGATCCGACCTGCAGCACTGCGTCCAGTTCTCGAGCCCTTATCACAAGAAGGATGTGGATGTGCTGGAGCGAGTGCAGAGCATGACCACAAGGATGATCAGAGGGCTGGAGCACCTCTCCAATGAGGATAGACTGAGGGAATTTGGGCTGTTCAGTCTGGAGAAGAGGAGGCTCCAAGGGGATCTTATTGTGGCCTTCCAGTATCTGAGAGGGGCCTATAAAAAGGCTGGGGAGGGGCATTTTAGGATGTCAGGTAGTGCCAGGACTAGGGGCAATGGAGCAAAGCTGGAGATG